>JAZGLO010001986.1:1847500-2447500 GCA_036873155.1 Biomphalaria sudanica
ACTTGAGCCATGAGATACTTGAGCCATGAGATACTTGAGCCATGAGATACTTGAGCCATGAGATACTTGAGCCATGAGATACTTGAGCCATGAGTTCCAATTCAAATCGTTTCCTCTTTGTTTATTGTAATAAATACTTCTGTTAGTGTTGAGTGAGTACACATTTAGTGACAGGACTCATCCAAACTAATTGATATAACTATAGTTAGTAATCATCTTTTGCACTTTTTCAAGGTTTTTTTTTTTTTTTCTTAATAAAATTTTGTAACAGATTGAAGGTTCACACGTATATTCAGGAATTTGAGAGTTGGAATTTATATCTTCCTGTATATGCGTTGGTTTTTCTTTGTGAGTTAACATGATGAATAAATGATAATATCATGAGGTTCTACAAGGTTCTTGAATATTTGTGCCAAACTGGCAAAGAAAAGATCGTATCTTGGCAGAAGAATGCAGGATTAGTTGCTTTGAATCCATTTTTCTTCTCCTTTTTTACGCTTCTTTTTCGATCCATGTTTTTAAGTCTTAAGATTTTAAATGAGTTCGTGAATGACTTCTAGGCAGGAAAATCCTGGGATCTTGCAACAAATTTAATAATATAATGCACACGTGACTTGACACGCCATCTGAAAAAATTTCGATACCAGTAGAACTATCATACACTACATACAATACTAACTTATAACATTGGACATTGGACAATTCGTAGTGCTAAGTTATAAGTTCATGGTCCTGTTATAAATTCCCCCAAGTATGTTTACAGTAACACAACGCCTAAAGGACTATAAAGAATAAAATACAGGACTCCAGTTGTTTCTTAATCACTAAGACTGGCTTAGAGTCTATAAAGTATTAAAACTAACGGAAACACCGTAATTAGGCTAAACCATTTTGAAAGGGAATGTGGCTAGTATCGCACAGTAAACTGTGTTAAGATCTTGTATAAAAGATAAGACCAGGGTCAATCATATTAACTCGACTTGCTGTCATTCAAAGTGGACCATTCGGTGGTCTCACCGACCCATTGAAGTACCGGTCCACATTTGCCGACCCTGCATCGTTATGGGCCGCCTAGAGACCAACACAAAGATACACTTTCTCCTCTCCACTTTAATCATTAGAGAAAGCACTATGTGTATATATATATTATTTGGTCATAGAATTCCTGTGTCCTCAGAAAATTCACATTTTTTTATCCTAATTGGGGCAATTACGCTGTTTCCATTGACGGCTTCTCTGTTTATGTTTGTTTGGAATGTAAATATTTCAGTTTTTGTCAGATTCTAAAAGCATTCACTGAATGGGTGAAGGTCAGCTTTCACTCCTCGCCCACAATAATCGTACCTTTGAATCTCTCACTAAACTTGTGTTCCACTTGCCATGGATGGATGTCCTGAAAACATGGTGACATTTTCGATGATATATTTTTTAAAAAAAGGAAAAAGCTATCGATTGGTCGATTTACTGTCGTAATGAAAGATAGCCGTTGGTAGGACCGCTGAGGCGGTGAATGTGAAATTAATGAGGTGAATAGGAGGTGATTACAAGGAGGGGCGCAACAGTTGCAAATATAGGATCTTAGTGGGCGCGATCAGAGATCGCGGGTCCAGAGCGTATCTTGGCATAAAGCATCACAAAAGATTTCGCTCTCTGCACTATTGGCCAAGCAACGATATTACAGATGATTGGACGATTATATGACAGTGAGATAAGGATGGTATGACGATTATATGATTGGGATGTAATGATGGTATGACAATCAGATAACTGATGATATGACCATCATATACGGATGATATGATATTGCAGATAGCAGTAATAAGGGCGTAATATGATGTTGATATTACTGGTGATGTGGTGATGATATACACAATTCAGTGACAAAGATATGACGATAGTCAACAGTTATATATATATATATATATATATATATATATATATACATTGTTAGGAAATCATATTATCGACTGTTAGCATTCAGATGCTTCGAGTATAAACAAATAATCCTGTAGAACTATCATAATGATGATATCTTAACAGTTTCCTGTGATATATTCACAGTAAACTGTTCGACAGTTTTTAGGGAACAGTGGCTTGTTATTTATTAATGGTCAAGTGCTTAGATCAAAGAATGCAATGTTAAAGACTTTGACTGGCTCAGTGATTGGGGGAATACATCTACCACGTCTGCAGAAGGGATAACTACCCCCCCCCCCCAAAAAAAAAGACTTGTAACGAAAAGAAAGCGAGCTCAAGGTCGAAGGAATCACTTCAAGGACACCCACATAGCGTCCCTGAGAATCTTAAACGTTGACCCTGCCACCTGAAACAAGGGAAGAATTGATAGGACTTCTTGTGTCTTGTGCGAAAATAACCTAGGACAAGATGACAGCCTTAGAGGAATAAAAGAAAATTCTGAGCAGAAAAACAAAGAAATTCCTACAGGATCCAGTATATATATATATTTTTAAACAAACGTTTGGGGGGGGGGGGGGTTCAAATAGACAGTCACATGAGGGGACACAACATAGAGTGCTATAAATAGACTTATTTGAGGCAGATTGTTCGCCATGTTTGAAACATCGTCAGGTCAATGACGTCAAACCAGATTTCCCGCTCGTTTTTTTTTTCTTTCCCCTTCAGCAGAAAGCCATCACATTTGTAGTCGTCAATTATTCCAGCGTCGTATCGAACTGCGAAACTGTGATAAATAAGATTATCATCGATACCGCTCTGGTATCTTCCAACCGTCACTATAATGAGTGCCCCCAGAATGGACTTAGCCGGGAGACTAAAATAACTCGTCATTATGACCAGTGGTCAATGCATCTGTGTCAGGCAGGGTAATGCCGTAAGACAATTTTAAATCCTTCATTCCAAAGAGCGATTTGTTTTCTTTTTTTTTCTATTATGTATTGGCTTTTATTTCTACTTCTTGTGTCTCTGAGTAGATGGCTGACTGGGTGGGTGGAATCGATCAAGTCATGGCAGGAGATTCCAGCAATAAATCTCTGCCTTTCGATTTCCGAGGTTTGTGTTGCTTGATAGGTTCAAAGGCTATCAATTCGAGTACAACTAGTTTAAACCATTAACCCTTCAATGCAATAAAGAAATATAAAAAATAAATAGAAATTTAATACAAAAGATAAAAGAAAGGTAACCTTTGCAGACCTTGCGATCTATGGGGTAGATGATGTTAAGCTCCTCTATTTCTAGGGCCGACGGTTAACTAGAGTGTCATGTGGCCAGTAGAAGGACCAACTGCTTTCATTTTCCATCACGTCTATCAGGTACCCATTAGAGGTGGACAGACTAACGGACGTACTGACAATACAGAAGCTCAAAATCCGATATTCGAACTCGAGACTCCTAGGTAGGGAGTCCGAGGGCTATACAAGTTATACTCCTATATCTATTTTAAAACTAAATACAAATAATAGTTTCTAATCAAAATACTTACTTAAGAGATATTTACTTCAAAATTAAGGCTATCAAAGCAAAACACTATTTACTTTCATAGCCAGAGTATACCGTAAACACTTTTGACTTTCATACCCAGAGTATACCGTAAACACTTTTGACTTTCATACCCAGAGTATACCGTAAACACTTTTGACTTTCATACCCAGAGTATACCGTAAACACTTTTGACTTTCATACCCAGAGTATACCGTAAACACTTTTGACTTTCATACCCAGAGTATACCGTAAACACTTTTGACTTTCATACCCAGAGTATACCGTAAACACTTTTGACTTTCATACCCAGAGTATACCGTAAACACTTTTGACTTTCGAATTATTAAAAAAGAAATTAAAATTGCAGTAAACAATTATTTCTTCTAAACACTCAATGCAAAAGATATGCATGCTCTTTCAGTCAATGCAGACACCCATTGAGTTCATGTCCCAATGAGAAACAAACATAGAATCATTGCAAAATTTAATGTTGGATTAGATTCGGTTAAGAGCTAATATCCAGAAAGCTTAATCATTAATCACTATCACTTTAGAGTTAGACAAATAATCAAATGATGTAATCAAAATCGTCATTTTGGCAGGTCTGTATATTTGTGTATATATATATATATATATCTTGTACGAGTGTCCCCAGCTCCAAGAGCTAAGGGGGGACGTGTCTGAGCAGTCACTCGACTTGTATGGTAGCTACGAGGCATTACGCTGAACGGCCCAGTTTCTTGCTAGAGCACTACGGAAGGATTGAGTCCCTCCTGCTGTTTTTTCAATAAGAGTTCATCTAAAGGTATATTTCTATAGCCTTGAGTTTCGCAGTTCGTTCCTTTCTTATTATTACATTGTCTCTTCAAATATCTTCAAGCAATCTAAGCACTTGTAGAGTTTTTTTTATTATATACTTTTATCAGCTTGCACAGTTTTTAACGGTAAAACCTGGAACCTGGGCTTGGATATCAGAAACAGCTTTACGATTTTCCTAGAAATTTGACAGTCTGTGTGCATATCTTTAGGAAATAATTGGCCACACTGGGAAAAATCTGTTTGGACCGTTATAATTTTAAAAAATATAATCGTCGTAAAACAAATTTTGGTCTGGAGATCCAAACAATCTTTATACTTTATACACAGCTATATAATTAGGTATTCCCGCATGTATTCATTTAAAAGTTAAATAATGAAATAGACTTTCAGGAACATTAGGCTCACTATCTTATTTGAAATCTGTCTGATACTCTCTTGCTGTTACAAAGCTTATACTATTTCGCTATTCTAAACGGAAGTCCGAACAAATCCAAGGGACACAACAATTAAATATAGTTAATAAAACTTTTAAAGATTTCAACTGATCTCTATTTACAGATTTGGATGATTGTCTTGTCTATCTATTCGTCTTTTTATTTGTATTATTATTATAATGTTAATTTAAATAAATTCTTACAACAGCTTTTCGTTCACATTGGAAACAAAAACATTGCTTACCATGCAGTTTAACGTCTCTCTTACGTGTGGTGAATAAACAACGAAAAACAAGAAGTAAATAGTTACTTGAACTAAAAACTGTTTGAAAGCTATAATTATTTAAGAAATATCACACCAGGAAAAAAACACAAATATTTTCTGAACGAAAGCCTGAAAGGATATCTTGAAGTGATGGATTGACAGCTATTGCTTGAAGGTTATAAAAGTTTACAGTAGCTTTAAGATAGAAAGTTAGGTACAGCGGAAAATGGCGAAGTTTGCGAAAAGAGTAGTTAAATATAACCCCGACAGATAATGGTTTATAGAGGTCGGATGTGACTAAATATGAAGGTCACAAATAGGTCTACTTGGCTGTTTAGTATACTTCTTGCACTTCTAGGGGCGGAAAATGTCCTGTGGACCGGTAACCATTTGGGCCGGTAGCATTGTCACAAATACACTATATCCGTAGTGCTTCTAGTAGACGTCAATTCCTTATATATACTAAACGATCAACCAGAAACCTTTAATTCTTATAGAGATTGACGTGAGTGTGAATATATTCTGATGGACCAACAACAACGTTGCAAGTCCTAGAGATGGATTAGTGCAGTTGTTGTATGATCTCCAGTTGGCCCCGCTACCAAGTCCTAGAGATGGATTAGTGCAGTTGTTGTATGATCTCGAGTTGGCCCCGCTACCAAGTCCTAGAGATGGATTAGTGCAGTTGTTGTATGATCTCCAGTTGGTCCCGCTACCAAGTCCTAGAGATGGATTAGTGCAGTTGTTGTATGATCTCGAGTTGGCCCCGCTACCAAGTCCTAGAGATGGATTAGTGCAGTTGTTGTATGATTTCGAGTTGGCCCAGCTACCAAGTCCTAGAGATGGATTAGTGCAGTTGTTGTATGATCTCGAGTTGGCCCCGCTACCAAGTCCTAGAGATGGATTAGTGCAGTTGTTGTATGATCTCGAGTTGGCCCCTCTACCAAGTCCTAGAGATGGATTAGTGCAGTTGTTGTATGATCTCGAGTTGGCCCCTCTACCAAGTCCTAGAGATGGATTAGTGCAGTTGTTGTATGATCTCGAGTTGGCCCCGCTACCAAGTCCTAGAGATGGATTAGTGCAGTTGTTGTATAATCTCCAGTTGGCCCCGCTACCAAGTCCTAGAGATGGATTAGTGCAGTTGTTGTATAATATCGAGTTGGCCCCGCTACCAAGTCCTAGAGATGGATTAGTGCAGTTGTTGTATAATCTCCAGTTGGCCCCGCTACCAAGTCCTAGAGATGGATTAGTGCAGTTGTTGTATGATCTCGAGTTGGCCCCGCTACCAAGTCCTAGAGATGGATTAGTGCAGTTGTTGTATGATCTCGAGTTGGCCCCGTTAACAAGTCCTAGAGATGGATTAGTGTAGTTGTTGTATGATCTCGAGTTGGCTCCGCTACCAAGTCCTAGAGATGGATTAGTGCAGTTGTTGTATGATCTCGAGTTGGCCCCGCTAAGAAGTCCTAGAGATGGATTAGTGCAGTTGTTGTATGATCTCGAGTTGGCCCCGCTACCAAGTCCTAGAGATGGATTAGTGCAGTTGTTGTATGATCTCGAGTTGGCCCCGCTACCAAGTCCTAGAGATGGATTAGTACAGTTGTTGTATGATCTCGAGTTGGCCCAGCTACCAAGTCCTAGAGATGGATTAGTGCAGTTGTTGTATGATCTCGAGTTGGCCCAGCTAAACCACTGCGCAGTTAATCTCATACGAGGAAGAAAAAATCCCAGTATTCATCAAGATTCGAACACAAGAGCCCAGGTTCAGAAGCCAAGCGCTTAACCACTCGTGACCTTGAAAGATGGATACTTAATAATGGAAGCTGACAAGTTGTTTTTGTAAAAAGAAGTTCATATGCCTGAGAAAATGGCGAGGAGGGAAACTGATTCCTAAGTAATATGTTCGTTGATGGAGGCTCTTCATGTACATGTATAGGTTAATGTGTTCACGTTCTACTTTATACATTTAGTAATAGCGCTTATCACATTGTTTCAAAATCATATAATAATTATTAGTATAGCTAATTACTATTAATTTATGTATTAATAAATACATTATTAAACTTTGCACAGTTCACTTGAGGACAGGTATAATGTATGCCCATCAGTTGGCATGTGATTAGTGGGCAGGATTGTATAGAGATGCCCTTGCCCATTTTGATGCGCAGTCCACCCCTGAACATTAGACATTATACAACCTACAACTGTTCCTAGACTGGATTTTAAAAAAAGTTAAACATTTGGACATTAGTATAGCTTTTATAATTAACAAATATTTAAGCTTAAAAAAGCTTGCTAATTCACTGTGTTAATTAAACACAACAATCCAGATGAAAAACAGAGATTTGTAAATATGGCAGAGATTTGCTACCATTGCACAAATACCGGAAGTTTGTGCCAATTAAAATACTTAACCCACATCTGCTTTGTCTAAACATTTAGAGACTTTTCAGTACAAAAAAAAATTGAAGAATTTGAAATAAAATTCCCATTTCACATTTTTCTTATCATTTTACATCCTAATTCATCAATGATCTACTACTCAACAGAAGGCTCAATTCAAGTCTGCCTTTTGTCACGGTCAGCTGCCAGATTTTCATTTCTCGTTGTACATTTTTTAATGTTTTTAGATTCTTTTTAAATGTTTTTAGATTCTGTTAGAGAGCTATCTCTAAAACAAGGAAATGTTGCAACCTGTTTTATTTAATTTTAACATAGTTTGAACTGACATGTGAAAGAAACAGAAAGTCCCATGGCTGAATTACAGTACTGACACTGGTAACCAGATATATATGGATTGAAGACGACAGCTACATACCTATGAGTTGTTTTATTAGATTAGGATTTCGTAAATGGTGAGAAAAGAGCTAGCACTATTAGTTCCGTAGTTCATATTCTTTGGTTCAAATGCAAGCTTGGATTTTGCAGCTGTCTTTCTCTTTATAATAGACTAGACATATGTTACCCGCGACCCGCGGGTCTTTATTTGCGCATTACTGTCGATATAGTCACTGAGAGTGTTTTGTAAACAATTAAACGAAATAATATTGTAATAAGTAAAGCAAATGTGTCAATGTAAAAATAGTGTGAATGAAGCTATCAAATCAGAATAGCTAATAGGCTTAAATCCATTTGTTCAAATTAAAACATTTGCTTGTAGGCCTACATATATTTGATTAAAATTTGAGATGAATAGACTTAATTTTGTATGTTCGTGTGTTACAGTATAAAGTAGATCTTGAGGTAAACATAGATCTAAATCTACACTAATCTACACTAATCTAGAGTTAAAAATTGGCTTTTATAAAGTTCAATCTATGTGTCGCATGCGTGACCTTTTTTTCAACACGGCTACGCAGCTTTATTTAGCGAACAGCGAACGAATGTATTAAAATGCTTTAGAAAAAAAAAATTTTATTGTTAATTTGATTAAAATATGAAATGAATGGACAATAATTAGTATGTTTATGTGTTAAAGCATAAAACTATCTTTGTGAAAAGAAGTTTTATCATCTTAGAGTTCAATAAGAGTTTTAGACCTAGGCCTAGGAATAGACTAAGTAGAGAGATGTGTTAAACACTGTTAATGTATAACCATTTGGTAATGTCTAATGAAAGGATGTTCGCCAGGAAATCTGTAGTCACAGATATCAGGAACTAATTTATGTAAAAAATGCTTTTGAAACACAAAATTGAAGGTTAATTTTATTATATAATAAAATCAATGGATCTTCTTTTGTATTTTCATGTGTCAAAGTAAAAAACTATCTGCGCAAAGTATATTTCTTAAAATTAGATCTAGGTCTAAATCCTTTCGATCTTTTCTCATGTCAACATTGTTAACCATGGCCTAGATACATAAATACTATAGCTTTAATAGAGTCGGACAACTTTATTTTTTATGAGGGTCTTAAGTTTGTTTTAGGGCTACAATACATACACTACGGTCTAAGCTAGTACCCAAGGAACATTCCTGCCTAGTTTTATCAAGATTGGTCAAGCGGTCTATAAGTAACATACATACATACATACATACGCCTCACATTCTACTTTATAATATAAGATTACCAATCCATGTATCCAACAACGCAACTATTTTGTCTTGGCTAGTTATCGCCAGTGTTTTGTCTTTCCTACTGTATTCTGTTGTCTGAATGGTCATCTGTTGTTAAAATGGTCATCTGTTGTTAAAATGGTCATCTGTTGTTAAAATGGTCATCTGTTGTTAAAATGGTCATCTGCTGTTAAAATGGTCTTCTGAAGTTAAAATTGTCTTCTGTAGTTAAATGGTCATTTCTTATTAACATGATCATCTGTTGTTAAAATGGTTATCTGTTGTTAAAATGGTTATCTGTTGTTAAAATGGTTATCTGTTGTTAAAATGGTCATCTGTTAAAATGGTCATCTGTTAAAATGGCCATCTGTTAAAATGGTTATCTGTTGTTAAAATGGTCATCTGTTAAAATGGCCATCTGTTGTTTAAATCGCGTCTAATGCTTATAGCCACTGTTAATTGATTTGTGGATGTAACATTTATTTGTTTCCAATACATGAGCTAAGCTCTTTGTTTTCCATGAAACAATCCGTGCTAATGTTTTTTGTTTTTTTTGACTGGCCGATTGTTTTTTTCATAAGCAAAGCTGGAAGTTAAGGTACTGGCTCCAATGATTTTATCATTGTGAGAACATAGTCACTGGCTCCAATGATTCTATCATTGTGAGAACATAGTCACTGGCTCTAATGATTCTACCATGGCTGTAACAGCTTGGGGTCAAAGATCATGGAGTGAAATGTTGGAGATATGGAGAAAGATTTAGAGATACGGCTGCCTTATCCTGCAGGGATTAGAACACGGTGTTGTAACTACGTTTACCTGGCCGTGTCATGCTGCTATCTCTTCTTTCAACCATTAAAACCCATTCCCCGTTGGGGTATTCCTTTTAGACCTCTGCGGTTGATAAGATCCCATCCCCCCAGTGTTAGATTATGGTAGCGATAACTGACAGAAAGAGATGTCTTTGTAGCGGGAGGCGACTATTTTAAACACTAAACATTGAACATTTGTTTTAAACACTGTTTCGTCTTTCTACCCCTGTCCGTGCCCCGAGGGTGTTAATATACATTGGCGCACAGTACGTCTTGAAGAAAAAAAGCGAGGCGCCCTTTGGGAGGAGCGAGAAGAGAAAATAGAGTCGACATGGGAAGAGTTCAACTCATCGGAGAGACGGAACAAGTTTGATGGAGCCGCAAACACGCACACAACATAGTGTAGGGTGTCACGTGGCAGCGCAGAAATGTCAAACTCAGTCCGTTGATAGACACACTTTCACGCTCTTTTGTCTCTTAATGACTTAAGTCTCCCCTGCTTAATTAGCTTTCATTAAGGACAGCTAATATAACAACCAGGCACTACAAGGGAGACAGTTCACTGTTCCCTGTCTTTGTGACTTTAAAAACCAGACATTACCGAAGCAGTACGTTTTGGCGCAGCCCTTTTGATGCGATGGTCGTTTTGGCACAGGGGACGTTTTGGCATGAAATGTTTTCAGTGCATTGTTTATATTCAACGAAAAGAAAATCTTAATCGGCCACCAGCGGACAATGGTTATACTTGCCTTCGATGTGGCAAAATATGTAGGTTTCTAGCTGGGGCTGCGTAGCCACGGGAAATACTGCATTCCTCATTTATCTTTGGGCTCGAAGACAAACCTTATTATTATTATTATTTCTTTAAATAAAAATGATACATTTCTATATTTTGTATGCGTGTTTTATCTAGCATGATTTTCATGTATAGAACAAGAGATATATTTGTTCATTATTCCTGTTATATATTTACAATATACTTGGTGTAGGTCTTGTTTTCATCTGTTCGCCTTTATCAAGAGAAGAAGTGCCACCCAAATCTTCCTTACCCCAAAAAAAAATGTTTTAAATAAAGTTGTCTTTAAAAAATTTCTTAGATTTTACCGATATTAAGCTAATGTCAATACTTAAAAAAAAATAATCTCTTTTTGAAAAAGAAATGAATGGATGTAATCCAGTTTGTGCTTGGCAGAACTCGCATAGAATTGGGGGGGGGGTGGTCGGAAGCATGTCCTGGTCTCAGGTAGGAATCAGACTTATTATATATTCATGACATAATCAAAACCTTTATCAACAAACAGTTCGGGGGATGGGGCTAGAATACATACTATACATACCAAAATATAGTTTAGTGAAATAAACAATTATAAAAGCTACGTGTTTCTTAAATTACTGGTACAATATCTCTTACCAAATCGTCCCTTTTGCCAAAATGACACGCGCCGAAATGTCACGTACTGGACATTACATACCTAGACAGTTCACTGACCTCTGCCTATGTGAATAAAAAAAACCAAACATTACACAGGAGACAGTTCACTGACCTCTGCCTATGTGAATTTAAAACCCAGACATTACACGGGAGACAGTTCACTGACTTCTATTCAATTTCTCTAGTTGCGTTTAGCAATCAGAGACGACGGTTATGAAAAGACATGAGAAACATTTAATCGCCACAATAAAAACACTCAAAAACAAACTTCACTAAGTGCTGACAACATGACTGTATAGTTAGCTACCGTCATAATGTTCTGTTGATTGTTTTGTTCATTGAAATGTTTCACTGACTAGACCTGGACAACTGGACGACTGGTCCTCATGCACTTGGCATGTCAGGTATTTTCTAAACTTCAAAAATATTTATTGTCATTGATTACAGTCTGAGCTGTACACTTTTGTTTTTTAAAGTAAAGGTGTTTCCAGCATCTTAGATAATAAATGGAGAACAATAACTCTGCCTTAATGTCTGGTGTTGCATTAAATGATATCGGACACTAGCAAGTGTACAAAGTAACTTAATAGTGATTAGGTCATCATGACTTGGTTGTACTTAGTATTTGAGAAGGAAGCTCCATCTGGTGTGCAACAATGTTTTCAAATCAATATGATGCATTTTGCTAGTCCTGATGTGTGTATAGCTGCGAGAGTTAGCGGAATCTTTGTCAGTAAACGAGCAGAACACACTCTGTAATCAGTGGCGTAGCTAGGATGGTGGTGTGGGGGGGTCAAATTTGAAAAAAAAAAACCAAGGCCCCACCATAAGGGGGCCCGCAAATGAGGGTCCGAAATTTTTTTTTACATTAAATATTATGCCATTATCTTATGTCATGATGTCAAATGTCGAAATGCAGAGGCTCCTAAGGAAGTCAAGCCCCCAGGCACCCAAATCCATAGCTATGCCACTGTGCGTAATGATTTAAGTACATGAAAGACAATGAAAGTATTTCCTAAGTTGAACTATAAAATTAATCCATAAATATTATTCCAGGTTTGAATCAAAGTTAAAACTTCATAGGTTTCTTAATCCGAGCTTGTGGTATTTCTTTAAAGAAAAGGCCAAACGAACAAACCTTGACGCTATCTTTGTGTACTGTTGTTCAAGTTATTGGAATTTTATTAAATAACAAAACCTTAATACACATTTGTATGAAACATTTAGGTAATAAGGGATACTTTCCAATTCTTCCAAATAGTTTCTTCTTGTTCTTACGCCCCTGGTCATTCTTCCAATCGTTTCTACTTGTTCTTACACTCATTGTCATTCGTGAAAAGTTAGATTAACATCCAAATAGAACCGAAGTTATAGCCGCTGTCTCACATATTCCATTCTGTGGAGTCTTGAGGAGTACATAGTTTTAATTTATTTGTTAATCATATAAAGTAAAGTAAAGTTCCACTTTCAGACCTTGTGGTCTATAGGGCATATAATATACATGTCATTCTGTTTCTGTGGCCTACGGTTAACGAGAGTGTCATGTGGCAAGCACAACGACCAACAGCCTTTACTTTTCCCCAACTAATGTCAAGCACCCATTAGACGCCGGAAGATCCCGAAATTAAAAATCCCAGTCTTCCTCATGATTTGATTACGCTTTACCGTTCAGCCACGTGCATGTTAATCATACATTTAAGTGTTGTTGTTTTTTTACCGATTTGAAACAAAAAAATATTTTCACCAAAAACCTGGCCTTATGATTTACTGAAAAAAACTTTCTTCTTAGTTTATCAATAAACATTTCTGTACTAGCAGTCGTGACAGTTATTATGAATTATTATTGTTTTGTTATTTTACTTCAGTGGAAACTTACAACTAAAAAGATTATTTTGTGTGTGAGAGAGAGTTTGGTCGATTAGATTAACACCAGTCCCTTGTCTAAGCGCTGGCCAAAGGCTAATGGCCCTGTTTACTAATGGTACGAATGCTTGCTGAAGGGTGCAGGTAACGCTTACGGATACCTGGGAGCGGGGTGTAGGTAACGCTTACAGATACCTGGCAGCGGGGTGCAGACCGTGCAGGTAGCTTAGTCGACCCTATTCAAATTTTCGATGGAAAACATTTCGCCGTTGAAAGCATTGAATTAAAACATAAGATTGGGATTGGCTGTTTGATTATTTCCCTGGGTGTGAGATGTACGAAATATTAAACAGCTACGTCACGCAGTGATATTTGAATTTCATTTTTTTTCTTTTTGCCATTTGAAAATGTCTATTTAAAACTAAGCTTCCACTTTGCATTATTTGTGTAACAGTATTGACGAGAGACATTTAAGTGTCGTGTGGATAACTTTCTGACCTGTAGGAAACGTGAGCTCCCTCTCTCACCCCTTCTCTAATCCCCTCTGATAAACAGCCTCCTAACCCTTTCTCCTTCATCCTTCTCTCTTTTATCCCTTTCTTTTATATCCTTCCCTCTTCCTGCTCCCTCTCATCACTCTAAACCCTCTCTCAAACTCTCTGTTACTCTCTCATTCCCTGCATTCCCTACCCCGACACCTTATTCAAAAGAATAAGATGCTATGCTGCCCAAATGCATTGGCCTCATTTTTTTTAAACAGACCATGTTCTGGCACGAGCTACAGACTTAGAGTATTGTTCAAGTTCTTCGTTTTTACCTGGCCACTTCAACGACCATGCCTGTGTGTGTGTGTGTGTTGGTGATGATACGCGCGTATTTATCCGCTTAAAAACAAAGGATGAAATTAAATACGCTCTGTCTGACCTTGAACGCTTTCTTCCAAACAACAACAGACTGGACACGGTCAGAGTGTGGTCAATGACGTCAACATGAGACGTGCAGAGGTGGCAATGGCTCTTTTGTTTGTATACAGCTCATGACGTGACTGTTTCTTTGTCTGTAACTTATCAAATAATGTTAAAGATGAAGATTTGGATCTCTCGATCTAGATGGAGGTAGGTGTCCTTGTTAAGACAATATCACATTGAATTCGCTGGAATGAGATACAGAAGAAAACGGACAGTTTAGTGGGTCAATAGGAATTGTTGTGATAACTTTCAGTATAAAGAAGATATAAACTATGGACAGTTTAACAACCATTTCATTCAAGTTGATTAACCACACATCACAACCATTTCCCTTAAGTTGATTAACCACACATAACAAATATTCCCACAAATTGGATAACCATACATCACAAACATTTCCCTCAAGTTGATTAACCACACATCACAAACATATCCCTCAAGTTGATTAACAACACATAACAAACATATCCCTTAAGTTGATTAACCACACATAACAAATATTCCCTCAAATTTAATAACCATACATCACAACCATTTCCCTCAAGTTGATTAACCACACATCACAACCATTTCCCTTAAGTTGATTAACCACACATAACAAATATTCCCTCAAATTGGATAACCATACATCACAAACATTTCCCTCAAGTTGATTAGCCACACATCACAACCATTTCCCTCAAGTTGATTAACCACACATAACAAATATTCCCACAAATTGGATAACCATACATCACAAACATTTCCCTCAAGCTGATTAACCACACATCACAAACATATCCCTTAAGTTGATTAACCACACATCACAAACATATTCCTTAAGTTGAGTAATCACAAGTCACAAACATATCCCTTAAGTTGAGTAACCACACATCACAAACATATCCCTTAAGATGATTAACTATACATCATAAACATATCCCTCAAGTTGATTAACCACACATCACAAACATTTCCCTCAAGTTGATTAACCACACATCACAAACATTTCCCTCAAGTTGATTAACCACACATCACAAACATTTCCCTCAAGTTGATTAACCACACATTAGAAGCATTTCCCTCAAGTTGATTAACCACACATCACAAACATTTCCCTCAAGTTGGATAA
Source organism: Biomphalaria sudanica (assembly GCA_036873155.1). NCBI lineage: Eukaryota > Metazoa > Mollusca > Gastropoda > Planorbidae > Biomphalaria > Biomphalaria sudanica. Next base: position 1,862,715 of record JAZGLO010001986.1, read on the forward strand.
CTACAAATATCAAATACTCTGAGAGTATATACATGAGTTCAACAGTAAAATACATTACAGAGTATATACATGAGTTCAACAGTAAATTATAACAATTACAACACAAAATATACACCTAGTTCAACAGTACGGCACTGTGCCCCCTATTGTCTCATCACTACCACAGGCACCAGCAGCAATGACGTTTTGTCTTGTCTAGATGCATCTATTTATTGCTTGATAATTTCATCGTTGTTTAAATATTGCCGATTTTTTTTATTTTCCAAGATTTTTTGTGGATAAGCTCCCCTTATCCCTGAGAGAATACAAGACAAAATATCATATACCTGCGCATTGCACCTTTTAAATGTTGACATCAACAGCTATGCACTGAAAGCGTTATAATCCATAATCTACATCTTAAATATATATATAGATATTAAATATATATATACGAAACATAAGTGTATTAATGTCTCTCATTCTTTAAGGCAAGTGTAATCATTTGCCAATATTGTGGTAACTCGATTCTGATTTTGTTGCCTCAAGGGTTGATGCTACGATGCTACTTTATGATTACTGTAAATCGTAGGTTGTATTAAAGTATCGATTCTTCTCTATATATCACTAATTTAAAAGACAAGAATATGAGTTCCTTCTAACTACTTGATTTCATGCCCAGATTTTCATTATTATTGCTCAAATAAATAAAATCAATGTTGTCCCCCCCCCCCCTGCCATTTCTTTCAGTCCTCTAACAACAGACACTGCAACTAACCATAATTAATATTGCAGAGATCTGAAGGGTTATCCTTGAATTATCTCCCCATGTTGATCTTTTCCTTTATTCGTTTCTCTCTGACCTGCGCAAAGTGGAAACCAACTGCGGGCAATCTGTAAAGGGAGATAATCGTGTTATTCCTTTTATTTTTTCATATTTATTAACTTTGTGTCATGAGAGCTCCATTTCCATTTCAACCAAACATACGCACACACGCACAAGTACGCAAGTCTAAATACATGAGTCTGCATACATACGCTGAGCCATCCTTTCCAGAAACTATACATGTTTTTAAAGTTTATTTAGTTATTTTTAAAACAAATTTGTATGATATCGAAAACCATAAGTTAACCTAGTTCGTTGCATATTTAACGTCACTATTTAAACTGTGAAGAACAAATATACCATAACATATAACACAAAAATATAAGAGTTGCACCAGTACTTTGCAAAATAAAAAATATGATATGAGATTTTCATTATCTTTTGTTGTTTCATATCAAAGCGGGACGGACAGATGGACAGACTGACCACCCAAAAGTTAAATCGTCTTTTTCCCTTTGGGGAGGCTTCTAAAAATTAAAGCGTTCTCTTCGGAAGGCCTTGGCACTTTTCTTTCGAGCCTAATGATAGCAAGAGTAAAATCAGTTGGACTGACCAGGACGCCTGCCTTGTCGTGAGGTATGCGCTCAGACTGTCGTTACAATGGTGTCGAGTTAGAACCCTGTACCCCGCTCTGCCGCGTTGCAGGAGGGTTTGAACTAGAAGGAATTAATCTTTCTTTCTAAACGATCGTCTGAAACTTATAAAACAAAACAAACCAACGGACTTCACCAGAACAATAGTTATCTTATCTTATCTTATATAATACAGACGTTACTTCAAAAAAGAAGATGATTACGTCCTACGCGTCATGCATTTAGTCATGCATATTAACCAATGACTTAAATTCTGCCAAGTCACTGGTTTTTCTGGCTAGCTCAGGCAACCCATTCCATGCTCTAATAGCACTAGGGAAGAAGGAGTATTTGTACAAATTTGTCCTTGCATATGGGACGAGAAATGCGACTTTATTTTTGTGTCTTTCAGAGTATTTTATTAAATTTTGTTTTAGTATTTGAAGATTATGGTTCAGTGTTTTATGTATAATTGCTACTTTACTTTTGAGTCTTCTGTTCTGAAGGCTTTCTAAATTTAGTGATTTTACTATAGGTGTTACTCTAGTCAAATGTGAATATTCGTTTGTTATGAATCTTACTGCTCTATTTTGAGTCTGTTCCAGTTTCTTAATGTTTTCTTGAGTTGAGGGGTCCCAAACGGAGGATGCATATTCTATTATTGGCCTAACCAAGGTTAAATAACATTTTAGTTTTATGTTCTTATTTGATTTATAGAAATTTCTTTTAATAAATCCTAATGCTTTGTTTGATTTTTTTATAGTTTCATCAATATGTGGATTCCATGACAGTTTTTCATTTATTATAACACCTAGGTATTTTGCGTTCTTAGTCTGTGTTACTGGTTTGCCATGAATAAGATAAGTGGAATTAATTTGTTTTAATTTTTTTGTTACTCTTAACAACTGACATTTTTCTGGGTGGAAAGACATGCTCCAATTTGATTCCCATTTCTGTAATTCATCTAATTCTCTTTGTAAAATATCTGTGTCTTGTGTTGCTTTTATTGTTCTATATATTATGCAATCGTCTGCAAATAATCTGACTTTTGTTCCTGAAGTAATGCAATTCGGTAAATCATTTATGTAAATTAAAAATAGTAGTGGACCCAAGACTGTTCCTTGAGGTACACCTGAGTTTACTGTTATCGGTGTTGATTTAGAGCCATTTATTATTACAGTTTGTTCTCTCCCTTTCAGATAATCTTTAATCCACTGATGCAGTGGACCATTAATGCCGAAATATTTTAATTTTTTAAGCAAACTATGGTGGTGAACTTTGTCAAAAGCCTTAGAAAAATCTAGTAAGATAGCATCTATTTGTTCACTATTAGCTAAACCTTTAGAAAAATCATATATTAGTCCTATTAGTTGTGTTTCCATGATCTATATTTCCTAAAGACATGTTGGTATGGTGTGAGGACATTTTGTTTGTTTAAGTAGTTTATGATGTTGCTACATATTATGTGTTCTAGAATTTTACATATGATGCTGGTAAGTGATACTGGTCTGTAGTTTCCTGGGTCAAATTTTTCTCCTTTTTTAAATAGGGGGGTGACATTAGCTTCTTTCCAGTCCTTTGGTACTCTGCCCTTGTTAAGTGAAGCCTGAAAGAGTATTTTGAACACTGGGGCTAGCTCATTGCTTAGTTCTTTGAGTAATCTAGCTGGAATACCATCAGGTCCAGACGCTTTATTTGGTTTGGTGTTGGCTAATAGTTTTTGAATTCCATTTTCTTGTACTACTATATCTTCTATGTTGTCTACTTGGTTCAAATTCAGTAATATGTCTTTGTCTCCTGGGGCTGAGAATGCTGATGCAAAGTATTTGTTTAGGATGCTATGCCTGTTGTTTCCATTTTCTTAAACTTAATGTATGACCATAGTTAGTGTTTTCCAATTTATATCAGGTAGGTTGAAATCACCCATAATCCAAAAAGCTGCATTTTTTTTGTCTCTTTAAGTGTAGAATCTGATTACATAGTTCCTGCATGTATTCTAAACTAGAATTTGGTGGTCTTTAAATGCTGCCTAATATTAGGGATGTTGAGGTTCATGACAAACAAATACTCACATTTGACTAGAGTAACACCTTTAGTACATTACTAAATTTAGATACCATTCAGGAAAGAAGACTTAAAAGTAAAGTAGCATTTATACATAAAATTGAACCATAATATAATAATCTTCAAATACAAAATTTAATAAAATACTAAGAGAGACACAAAGATAAAGGCGGATTCCTCATCCCTTATGTTAGGACAAATGTGTACAAATGCTCCTTCTTCCCTAGTGCTATTATAGCATAGAAAGGGTTGCCTGAGCTAGCCAGGAGAACTATTGACTTGGCTGAATTTAAGTCATTGATTAACATACATGACAAGATTGACCTAGGAACACGCGTAGAACGTAATCATATTTTTTTTTGAAGTAACGTTTGTATTTTATAAGATAAGATAAGAATTATTATTTCTTGACCCAGCTCAACGTGAAACCTAAGATTATATGATCTCCTTCCAGCAAAGTAGCAATATGTACTTTGTAAGGCACGTTTAATCATTTTATCAAACATATACTTCCCCTGAGAATTTAGTTATTTCACGGGTCATTGGCGTTCATTTATATCTCACACTTTCAAACCCACACACACACGAATAATGATATATAGCTAAGAAATAATAAACAATGAGAATAAAAAGTCAAATTAATGTCTAATAAAACATACTTCGGTGTAGCTCTAAAGAAATTTCTCCAACGGGATGGCTGCCTGGTCTTGCGGTATTCGTGCTAGACTGTCATTCGGACTTGTCGATGTTCCCGCGTTCATGACCTAACCACTTCAATCCCTAGTCGTCGTGCAGAGATTTGGGCTAGGAAGTATATTAACTAGAACTCCATAAGGGAAAAATACGTTCCAGCAATAATGTTCATGAATGTAACAGTCAGTTGGTTGTGTAAGATACGCGAGAAAATACAAAACGTCTTACATTCATTGGGTGTGTTAAAGAAATAGCGACTGTCAATGTAGACTAAATGTCAGTGATCTTCAGTCAAAGTAGTGTTAGGCGATAATTATTGTCATCGGTTTAAAGGTCACATTGAACTGTACGCTTGTCAACGTGAACATAAAATCAATGGTCAGTGGTCTAGACCAAAGTAGACCGTGCTGGACATTTAGGTCAGTAGTCTAGACCAAAGTAGAGCTTGCTGGACATTTAGGTCAGTAGTCTAGAACAAAGTAGAGCTTGCTGGACATTTAGGTCAGTAGTCTAGAACAAAGTAGAGCTTGCTGGACATTTAGGTCAGTAGTCTAGAACAAAGTAGACCGTGCTGGACATTTAGGTCAGTAGTCTTGACCAAAGTAGACCGTGCTGGACATTTAGGTCAGTAGTCTAGAGCAAAGTGGACCGTACTGGACATTTAGGTCAGTGGTCTAGACCAAAGTAGACCGTGCTGGACATTTAGGTCAGTAGTCTAGACCAAAGTAGACAGTGCTGGACATTTAGGTCAGTAGTCTAGAGCAAAGTGGACTGTACTGGACATAGTAGTCTAGACCAGAGTCACTGCACAGTTAGGTGAGTGGTAAAATGTAATAATCAATGCTTTTTTAGTGAGGGTACGCACTGGTACGGCGTACCGGCACCTTTTTCAATAGAGGAAAAAATATGACTTTTCATGTATTTTAACGTTTATTATTAATTTATTAGTGGTTTAAAGTTAGGCAATCCATCACTGAGTACCGGCACTGGTAATAATGAACAATAGACTCATTGAGTCTCATTAGTCAGATCTATTCTGGTAGATGTAGAGGTCAACAGTATCATGCAATGTGACTGATTGACGAGACTCAAAACAATCATAAGGCGCTGTCAATTGAATAGATGACTGTGGTATGCGCTTTGGACTATCGTTCGATAGTCACAATGGTCCAGGGTACGAACCCCTTTAGCTGCCATCCCTCGCCATCCTGCGGGAGGTTTGGGCTAGTATATAATTATCTTCAAATCTGAAGGAACATCCTAAAAATATGTAAAACAATGCATCGGCCAAATAGCCATTTTTCATACTTGTTGTAGCTGTAGACTTCATTTGACACCGAAGGTAGACCACTCTATATTTTAGTATCTAACTCTAGCGAAATGATCTTCTGATCTAGATCTGCCAACTGCTTGAACTTAAAAGGAAGACGTCTTAACATTGTTTGGATAAATTCAGTTCTGAAACTCTGACATCTGCTCACACTCAACATTAGAACCTGTTTGTCTTACCACTTATTTTTATCTTTGTAACTAGGATCTATCTTCAATGTCCTCAACTCTGTTCAACTTCAATAAAAAACAACCTTTGTTAACTCCCCTTACTTTACGTACCCGACTAGGTAATCTCTCCCCTGCTGGTAATATAATCACTCCTTTAAATTCACTTTCATTACCATCACCCCCCCCCCTCTCGTCCCTTATCAGCTTCCACCATCACACGTCAAGTTTGAATTTTTTGGGGGGGATTTTGGTTTCTTGAGTGCAAATACATTGTAGGAGTGACCGGACCCTCCCTCTTTCATTCTCTCCATTCCAATCTTCCAGTTACTGTCTTTTCATTCCTCCCACCTCACATCTCCTCCTTTCTCATCTCCCTACCTCCCTGCCTGTTCTTCTACCTTCGGCCGTGAGCGGTCCAGCAGACAACAACATAACATGAGCGTGAACGCTGTTTGGATCGATGGACAGATTTTGCGCGGCGCCTCCCGCTCCCCCCCTCCCTCCTCGTCTTCCTCCCTCCTCGTCTTTCTCCCTCCACGTGTTGTCTAGAGAAAAGCGACATTCTCTCTCATCGTCTGTACTCCTGTCTTCAAGGAAGTGTTTCTCTTCCTCTTCTTTCAAGTTTTCCTCGTCGCGATCGGTGTCAGCAGTCTTTCTAGACCATCAACTTGGACATGTTAGTTCTCTGGACATGTTAGTTCTCTGGACTTGCTAGTTCTCTGGACATGTTAATTCTATGGACATATCAAATATGTTACCTTTTTTCACAGGAGGGAACCAAAAGATGGTAAATATATTTTTATTGAAATCCTAAATAAATATTTAGATCTTAATTTGTGTTAGGAAAAAATACATCTAAACATTATGCTTTACACATACAGTTGAATATTACTTAAGAAATAAAATGACATTTAAAATGAACTTAAGTGTACATTCAATCAACCAACACAGTGAAACATCTTAAGTAGGATATACAGGGCCGTCCTAACAATTGCGTGGCCCTATGCGAAACGGATTGCGCGGGGCCCAGTCTGGGTAGGGATAGTGATAATACGTTAAAATTAAGATTTTAAACTAGAAAATAAATTCGTCTTTGCAGTATATTCATTCTTTACTTAGTACAATATCAAGATCAAATTGACTTTACGAGCCCTGCGTGTACCGAATTCAAACAGTATATCATCAAAATTCTGTTTCCTACATAGATCAAGCTCGAAAGCAATAGCGAGTACTGACTAATTGTTCAATCTATCTTAGTGAATTGTTGACCTCAAGTATGTCCTTGCGAAAACCGGTTTGGACAATATAGAGGGACTTTTTATGATCCGACAGTTACGCTGGGCAGGGCACGTATCCCGTATGAAGGACGAGCGTATGCCAAAGGCTGTCTTTTTTAGTGAGTTAAAAGGTGACTTAAAGAGAGGTGCCCCACGGAAACGCTTTTAAGTCCTGCTTAGGCACCAACTTTCCTTAGCTGACACAGACGAGAGCACCTGGTTGAATACGGCCTCAGAACGAGACAGCTGGAGGTCACTCACAAAGGCCGCGGGAAACACATTTGAGACCAAAATAAAATCCGCTGCAGAGGACAGACGCAGACGGCGAAAAGAAAATCTTAATCGACCACCGGCGGACAATGTTATGCTTGCCCTACATTTGGCAAAATATGTAGGTCACAGCCTGGGCTGCGTAGCCACGGGAAATACTGCATTCTTCATTAATCTTCGGACTCGAAGACAAGCCTTATTATGATAGCAAGCTGGGTTTTATGATCACTTGAAAGTGTTAGCACTGCCACTTGGGTGTGTTGTGTAATGGAAGAGAGAAAGGAAGGGAGACAATTGGGACGACACAGAATTCTTTTTCAGAATACATTTTCACAACATAGATCTATTTAGGATGTTTCTTTTTATTTATCTTGTATTATAGACTTTTAAAGTTTGAACTTTTATTCTTGAAAGATCTCCTCTCTATAGCTCTGGTTTCCCCTCCATCGAACCCTAACCTCTTCTAATAAACACGCACTTTCCAGCTCTTCTCTTTTCTTATCCAAATATTTACACATGAACCGGAAGAAAAACAACTCTACTTACTGTACAGGAAATGACTTCCAGTTTTCACATTTTCTTTCACTGGCTGATAATCTTCAGTTTTTATAATGAAAATGAACAATTTTCTTTTCTCCTCTAGGGAAAAGGGAAGAATGTTATTATCTAGGAATTAACAAAACAAGTAGGCTACAATACTTTGTGTATGCTATGTAGCTTTATTTAACCAATTCGACTTTTTAAAAAATTCTACCAATGTTTTGTACTAGATACAATGTATGAGATATCAGCCTTTTTCATAATAGTGAGCAAAGGAATGACCCCCCCCCCTCGAAAGGAAACACCCCCTCCCTCAGGGGAGGATTTTGTGACTGATTGTTTGCTTTAATTTTGTCCATGTTCTGTGTTTAAATGTTCAACCATCGCAGCGAAGGGGATGGGGGTTGAGTTCAAAAACCCTCTCCAGGGGATTTTGAGTCCTCCATAGGGCTTTAAGTTCAAAAACCCTCCAGAGGGTTTTGAGTTTAAATCTCCTCACCAGCGAGGTTTGAAGCTAAAAATCACCATCTTCAATATAAAATAAAAGCAAACTACTATGAGCGTAGCCTAGGAAGATTCTCGTTGCCTGTCAGAGGGCAGTACTGCAGCAGACCTGCCCCATCACCAAAAAACTCCTCACTGGAAACTGATAAAGGGACTCCAATGAACTTTGTTTCTCTATAACGAAACTCGACCCTGGAAGTGCCAGAGAATGAATACTCGTTCGTTTCTAACATACTATATATATATGTATGTATGTGACTTATAGACATCAAAACCGCTTGACCAATCTTGATAAAACTTGATAAGACCTTAGTGTCTTTATGTAGCCCTAAAACAAACTTAAAACCCTAAAAAAAATAAAGTTGTCCGACTCTATTAAAGCTATAGGTTTTAATTTTAAGAAATACACTTTGCGCAGATTATTTTTTTACTTTGACACATGAAAATAAAAAAGAAGGTCTATTGATTTCATTATATAATAAAATTAACCTTCAAATTTGTGTTTCAAAACCATTTTTTACATAAATTAGTTCCTTATATCTGTGACTACAGATTTCCTGACGAACATTCTTTCATTAGACAATACCGTAATGTTTCTTTCCATCCCTAGATCTAAAACTCTAATTCATCTCTTCGCACAGATAGTTTTATACTTTAACACATGAACATACTAATTATAGTCCATTCATTTCATATTTTGATCAAATATAATTTAAATTTGGTTTTCTAAAGCATTTTTAATAGACTACATTCGTTTACGAAAGCTGCGAAGCCGAGTTGAGATAGGCCAATATTCATTCATGAATCGCGTACAAAAAATTATTTCGTTAAATTGTTTACTTTATAATCCCATTCATTTAACAAAGCTATCGCTCTTTTCGTTTTTAATAGATATGAATGTATCGGTTACGGGTAAACCCATTTTCACAAAACTAATTTTATTTTCGTAGCGAAAGAGAAAAAACTTGAAAGGATCATTAGCTAAGTTTAACATACATCTAAATCCAATCCACTAGATCAGTAAACACACAAACTTAGACCCGCAGGCCGCGGGTAATGTCAGGCTAGTACAATATAAAGTGCTTTTTTTTTTTGTGACGGTACGCAACGATACGTCGTACCGGCACCTTTTTAAATGTGTGGAAAGATTATTACTTTTCTTGTATTTTAACGTTTATTATTAATTTATTGATTGTCTTACGAGACAGAAGGAGCCATATATATATATATATATATATATATATATATATATATATATATATATATATATATATATATATATATATATATATATATTAGGGGTGCACCGGATAGTCCCTCCGGCTCCGGCTTCTGGCGAATATCCGGCATTTTTTACTATCCGGTGCTATCCGGCTCCGGTCGGATATCACTACCGGATAGTAAACCGGATAGTAAAAATACACCTATTTAATATGCATAAAGTGGACCTCGTTCCATTACTGTCTGTTATAGAATGTATTAATGTTTATATGAAAACAAAATAATGTGCTTAAAAATAGAGCCATTATAAATATGCACCAAACATCGTTTATTATAAAGACAAGGCATGTTAATAACTTAATATAAATAGAGATGAAACTTTACATCATAAATGCGCTTTACATACAGAGATGCAATGGCTGGCAATTTTTTCAATTTGTCTTGACCTTTGAGTAAGTTAGTTAACATGTTAAAATGTTACATTCCTTGACTACGTCATGCTGACCAGACATCTGTCTAGCTGTGCGGGTATATCTCCAGAGGTAGAGATGAACAACTCCCACCCCCTTTTATTTGTTTAGTCCATCACATTGAGTTTTTTATAGGCAGGTAACCACAAGTTAAACACGATGGACGTAGGTTTAATGTCAGCGTACAGACACTCTCTAGTGGTCACACCTTTCGAGGGAACTGAGTTTGTTTACTTAGTAGTTAATCTCTATTTGGGGGGGGGGGCTGGACTACAAGAGCCACACCTCTAAGGTAACCAGGTATATTTCTAGATTAACAACGCCCTCCCCCTTTTATTTGTTTAGCCCATCACATTGAGTTCATTGATTGACAGGTGACCCCAAGTCAGATACGATGGACGTAAGCGCTCTCTAGAGGTCACACGAGGGAACTAGGTTTGTTATTGGGGGGGGGGGGACTAGACTTTACATTATAAATTCGTATTACATACGTAGCAGCGATGTCTGGCACACTGGTTTGTCTTGACCTTTGAGTGGTCTAGTAAACATGTCATATTCCTTAACTACGTCACGCTGATAATCTGTCTAGATGTGCGGGTATATCTCCAGAGGTAGAGATGAGCTACCCCAACCTCCTATTGTTTGTTTAGTCCATAACATTGTGTTCACAAATAGGCAGCTGACCACATTAAGCCAGATGTCAACGTGTCGACACTGTCTAGAGGTCACATCTTATGGGGGAACTGAGTTTGTTTACTTGGATTAGAATTTTTATTAGGGGCGGGACTACAAGCCAAATCTCTATAAGGTTAATTTGGTATGAGTTAGTTTATTATGAGATAGGTTGTCAATCAAGGGTCTGGACCACAAACCACACCTTTTATACTATTGGACGGGTAATAAGTTTGTTTACTTTGAGTTAAGTCTCACGTATGAGTTAGCACTACAAGCCAAACAGACACTGACCAAGGGTATCTTTAAAGGGAGGGCTCAAGAGACTCAACACCCCCAACTTCTTATTTGTTTAATCCATGACAATGTATTGATAGAGAATATAGACATTGACCATTCTTAAGCCAGAATGGATTAACGCAAACTGTTAAGACATATTGAGACTGTCTAGAGGTCACTAGATGGTGACACTAAGTTTGTTTACTTGGAGAGAAATGTCATTTAGGGCGCTGAACACACGTTCGTTGCACAATAAAATAAAACTAATATGTGCATGTGTGCGTGTATGTATTTTTCCCCTTGTATTAAAACCTTTAGAAAGAAAACTAATTTCATTGTTTAATTCTATTGACTTAATATATAAAGGAAAACCTTACAATTAAATTTAACATCGCATAAAATAAATTGATCTAAAGCACCACAATTAGATCTAGCAAACAAAGAAAAATAAGCTGGAATGTTTAGAAACACTTGACCTCTGTAACTAAGGTACAGAGATAATTTATCTATATGCTTGACTGATCATGCCAATGTGTTATCTTTTTTCGCCTGCACACTAAACACTATTGCGTATGCCAAAGGAAAAAAAACGCGTGAAGGTCAACACCATCAACTATACACACTACATGTGTAGGCTCACTGCGTCTATCTGACCAGGTTGTTACAATCCGTCGAACACAAAGTCTTTTTATGTTGTTTTTTTTGGTAGGGAGGGTGTGGGTGATTTTGTTTCTTTTATAGTTGGTTTTCCTAATTCTCTTAGATCTATATAACAGTAGATCTAAACATTGATAACAATAATAGGCCTACAGACTACAATTAAATCTATGCTTCGCAACATTTAAAGCTCAGGCTATGAGTAGGTATTATAGATGTTCCTGCTGTTAATAAAATATCGTTTGCCGCAAATGGATTAATAAATATATGACCTACTACGCTTCAGATTCCAACTATTAACTAACAGCTATCAGTATTAAGCCCTTGAAGCCAGAACCAGAAGCAGTCTTTGGACTTAAAATTACAAGTCTGATGACCAGTTGTTGGTCAGAAATTATTGAACACATACATCCAACCACAATACAAGCCAGATGAGAGAATTACATTAGTAACTAGTTAAATAAATACTAACATATTTTACATTGACCCTCCAACACACAGCCTTTATAGTTGGTGGCCTCGTACATACACACAGACACGCTCATGCTACACAGATTAATTTATGTTTATAAATACTGTTAATCTTTAATAAATCAATCAGCAAAAGAGTTTAAAACAATAAGGTATATAAAAGGAAAAAAATAATACCAACAAATATAGGTATGTTATTTAACAGTTTCGTAAAATGCTCAGCAATACAAGCTATTTACAAAACACTTAGGTAATCGGCTCCGGCTCCGGCACCGGCCGAATATCAAATTTTACTATCCGGTCATATCCGGCTCCGGCCGGATATCAAAAAGTACTATCCGGCGCACCCCTATTATATATATATATTAATTTATTAGTAGTTAAAAGTTAGGAAATCCATCAATGAGTACCGGCACCAATTTTGTTTTAAATGCACTGTATATATTATTTTTTGTGACGGTACGCACCGATACGGCGTACCGGCACCTTTTTGAAAAAAGTATTACTTTTCTTGTGTTTTAACATATATTATTAATTTTTAGTAGTAAAAGTAGGCAATCAACTACTGAGTACCGGTAACTACTTTTTTTTTTTACAAAAAAAAAGCACAATATATATATATATATATAAATATATATATTTAGTATCCTTGAGGAAATTGGTCTGACTTACGATTTGTGACTTAACAAAACATTACAACAATAGCAACTGTACGTGTAGATCAGGTTCATGCCACCAGGTGAAGTGGATCGTATTCAATCAGTTCATTGCCAAGACAACCAAAGTGGTAATTGCTTTTTTGTTTGTTTTTTTTGTTTTGTTTTTTTTTGGGGGGGGGGGATCAGTGTCTTGTAACATTTTTGTGATGGTAGAAATGTTTCAATCCCCCCACCATCCGCTCCGTATGGTCAAGTTTTGGAATCGCGTAGTAGAAGTCCATGTCTCAGTCACTCTGAGATCTAAAAGAGAAACATCCTTGTTGAAAAAAAAAAAAGTAAAATTTGGGATTCGTTTTATATCTATATAATTGCCGTTATTATTAACTAATTATTCACAAATTTGAAGGCTTTCATCAGAGTATTTCTAATAAAAAAATAAAAATTTTCGAATCAATTAAACTGTCTCTCTCTCTCTCTGTCTCTCTCTAACTCTCTCTCTCTCTAACTTTCTCTTTCTCTCTCTCTCTCTCAAATATACTGTTACACGCTCTCTCACTTTCCAATTTTTAAAGTTTTCTTTTCCTAGCAATTTGGACTTTTAAACCGGAGAGTCAGACTTACTTTTTGTAAACTCCCTGGACATATAAGCGTTTAGGAAGGAACGTTGTTTTTTTTTTTAAATACTATCCGTGACTCTAACTGTAATCATAAACTGTTTTTGTTCCATTGGATGGGAATTAACACTGTACTATTCAATGACTTAAAAACATATGTGTTACCAAGCTTATCATTTTGTCTTTCTGGGCACTTCTACCACTTTCATTTAACGGATCAAGTTAAAACTTTGCACAAATGTTTTTTCATTGTCGATGTCAACAAATGAATCAATCAGAAAATTTGCATGTTCAAATATTATTTAGTGTTAATTAATCAATTTGGTTAATACAGCAAAAACATTTGCTTTTTAAACAAGTATATATTAATATGACTCTGAATAAAATAACAAATAAATAAATATTACAGAAATAACACTCATAAAAAAGATTTTTTTTAAATTGCAGATTTTGTTTCTTTGTGACTGAAATACACGACGTTCTAGAAACTGAAATACAATCGTAGATTGTAGCAGGAGATGTAATAAGAGATTGTGATAAGAGGTTGTGATAGGAGGTTGTGATAGGAGGTTGTGATAAGAGGCTGTTGCAAACGCCTTGTCCGTTTTCCCTTAGATTCTGGCACAGCCATTGTCAAATCGTTTTATTAAAATGGTTAGAACGTAACGTTTTTAAGTTACTCGAAAACTGTTGGCTGCAAGGAAACCTTCATTCTGAACACCAAGGTCAAGAAGATATGCAGACCTGGGTGAAAACACTAGCTTAAATTGAGTTCGCCTTTAGTTGTTTAGGTCACGTGACCAGCGGTTTTACTCACCTCCCCCCCCCCTTCTAAATGACCTCAACCTTCAGCAGCTAACTTACAAGAAAAAAAAATCTCGTCTGATGAAGCAGACGTACACGACAACTTTTTTTTTTCCTGGCCGGGCCCAAGACAGTGACGTCAGAGCGCTGTGCTGTGAACACACAACAAATACTTGATCGCTCTTACATGGCAATGACGTCACAGTGATCAGGTCAGAAATGAATCCAGTCGATCAGAAAAAAGTTTTCGTTTCAGTCTCTGGCTGAATTCATCTGGCAGACGAACAAAGAAACAAAGAGACGAACAAAAGCTACAAAGAGAAGGAGCTGAGGGTGTTCTTTGTAAACACTAAGAGCGAGAGATGTATGTCCTTATTCATTTCTCTGTCACTTGACTTTTGTCTTGCCGTTTGATCACTTTGTGTGTGTCTGACTTCCTGTTTTTATTATACTCACAAAGAACTATAAACTTTCGTAGTATTTGACTTAAAAAAAAATTGTACAGCGTGCCACTTGACCACATATATCTTTTTTTTATCCCTCTTTCGAACAGGGAGACCATTGTGTTTGCGTTGTTTGTGTCTGTCTTGTTTGAACCTCAAAAACGAGCGAAGTTTTTAAAATCCGATTATACTATTTTCTTCATCTGGTTGGAGTAAAATACAAATATTTATTTATGCTTCTGAAAAGTTTCCTTAAAAACAATATGGGAATATATATCAACTCTTTTTAAAAAGAAAAAAAAACTTATTATTATTACTACAAGAAAGTCACATGATTGCCATCCCCTCTAAAACAAATCACGTGATGCGTTTCTCCATTTAGGTGAAGGCAGATCAAGTGACCTAATAAGACATTAACCAAAACTTTAACTCAAGGTCTTACATTCAAATCTACTTTTTCGTTATTCATGTTTTCATTTTTACTCTATGTCCGGCTCTTTAAAATAAGACAATGGTAGTTACAATAGTGCCTACGCCAGTGATCAATTATTTCCCACTGCCAATGGGAGCTCCCCTGGCCCGTTGTCGCATCTTCCGTGACCCTCATTAAAACACTTACACCAGACGTGAGCTAGGACACTTCTCAAACACCAAGACGCAAAGCAAGGGCAGACGTCAGCTAATAAGCAGAGAGTTTCTATTGGCCCTATGAACTTTATGCCTCATGCTTGCCATTGTGGCATGCGACATTGCAATCCAACAATCAGCTTTTAAACTTTCGAATCTTTGTTTCACGTCGAGTATGTATCTCGTAGCATAGTTTGTAGAGTCGTAGCATTTCTTTAGTCTTTCTTGAGCTGTTGACAAAATACAATATCCATACTTTTTTTTTTTAAAACACGCTCACTGAAAGCCACAACAGATGCAGCAACGAAAGCACGTGAAAAATTTGTTGAATTTTTCCATTACATTTGTGTGTAGAAGTCTCCAAGCCAACATTTCTCATATTTCCCCTCCTTGCACTGACCACTATAAGTATTAGAACTCTGTTTAACTTTGACATTTTCTTGGAAAAAAAGATGTTTGAAAACGAAATAAAATCTTGAAAATAAAGGAATTACTTTGATTAGATCTACACGTGACAGACAGATGCACAAACAAACAGCACAAAATCAATAATTCTAATACAATAGTTATGTTATATAATTCATTGAAGTAAGACTTTCATTCTAGATCTATATAGAATTTACAAAATTTCCTTCAGTAGTAATAAGATAGATTTCGTTATAATCAAGAGGTATTTGATCCAGACTGATATTGATTTTAATACAAGTTGGTAATGATGTTGGGTCTGGATAGAGAAGTTACCGCCCCTAACACTCGTTACGACCTGTCGCGGCCCCTTCAAAGTCTTTGGTGATTACTCCGCTAGTGGCTCCAGACCATCAGAACGGATTGACGACAGCATGGACTATTGTATCGTATCGACTTCTACTTATCAGTGCTGGCCTGAGGGGCAGTATCGATTCATCTCTAACAGTATAGAAAGGTATAAAATCTAGTGAATTAGAGAGAGAGAGAGAAAGAGAGAGAGGAGAGAACATAAAGAGAAAAATACAGAGAGAGTGATAGAGAGGGGCAATACAAATATCACAAATCCGGCAATCATCTCACAAGCTTTGAAACAAAATGCATCCGACAAGCAGATGGGGATATAGTATGTGTAATAGCGTTGGATGGGAACATAAGTATCGATTACTGAACCACATTCTTTGTTTTGTTCTTTACTTTATTAAAATAATTATGAAAAAAATAGATATAAATAAAGGTAAGGTTTAGGAAGAACTAACATCATTTGATAGGTCGAAAGGCATTTAGACAAACAGACAGATAAACAGACAGATAGACAGAGAGACAGACTGGCAGATAGATAAATAGATAGATAGATAGACAAACTTACATATAGATAGATAGATAGATAGATAGATAGATAGATAGATAGATAGATAGATAGATAGATAGATAGACAGACATATATATATATATATATATATATATATATATATATATATATATATATATATATATATATATATATATATATATATATATATATATATATATGTATATATATAAAGAAAGAGACAGAGAGAGAGAGAGAGAGAGAAGGAGAGATAGATAGATAGATAGGTAGATAGATAGATAGATAGACAGACGGATAGATACATAGAAAGACAGACAGACAGGCGGATAGATAGTTAGTTAGATAAATTAATAGATAGATAGATAGATAGATAGATAGATAGATAGATAGATAGATAGATAGATAGATAGATAGATAAATAGATAGATAGATAGATAGACAGACAGACAGGCAAACAGACAAACTGGTAAATATATATATATATATATAGATAGATAGATAAATAGATAAGTTGATATAGATAAATAGATAGATAGACAGACAGACATACAGAGAGACAGACAGATAGGTAGATAGATAGATAGATAGATGGATGGATAGACAGACAGAAAGATAGACAAAAAGACAGACAGACAGACAGATAGATAGATTGATAGATAGATAGATAGATAAATAGATAAGTAGTTATAGATAAATAGATAGATAAATAGACAGACAGACATACAGAGAGACAGACAGATAGTCAGATAGATAGATAGATAGATAGATAGATAGATAGATAGATAGATAGATAGATAGATAGACAGACAGACAGACAGACGGATAGATAGTTAGATAGATAGATAGATAGAAAGATAGATAGATAGATAAATAGATAAGTAGATATAGATAAATAGATAGATAGATAGATAGACAGACATACAGAGAGACAGACAGATAGACAGATAGATTGATAGATAGATAGATAGATAGATAGATAGATAGATAGATAGATAGAAAGATAGATAGATAGACAGACAGACCGATAGATAGATAGATAGATAGATAGATAGATAGATGGATGGATAGACAGACAGAAAGATAGACAAACAGACAGACAGACAGATAGATAGATAGACAGATAGATAGATAGATAATTAGATAGACAGATAAATAGATAGATAGACAGATAGATAGATAGGTAGATAGATAGATAGATAGATGGATGGATGGATGGATGGATGGATAGATAGATAGATAGATAGATAGATAGATAGACAGACAGACAGACAGACAGATAGAAGTATGGATGTATAGATCACAATAGTCTGCTCTTTATTTACCTTCTGATTTGCAGTCTCGGCCTCAAAAACTTTTAGCAATAAAATACTGTAACAGAGAAAAAGAAGAGCAAACGATGTAGAGAAATGTGGGGGCGATGTTAATGGAACCTAAAGAAAAACTAAAAGAAATCTATAGTGCTAGAAAGGGCACAGAAATTATCGTATAACTTTTAAAAAATGCATCTTATTAACATTTCCTTTTTTTCTGAAACCGCATACACCAAAATGCTAGCGATTTATAGTTGTTTTTTTTCGCCATAGATAAATATCTCTTATGCCTGCACGCGTCATTCTTATAAATATAACAAAAATAAAAGATACCTAACAAAAGTAAAGGATACCTAACAAAAGTAAAATATACTTAACAATAGTAAAAGATACTTAACTATAGTAAAAGATACTTAACTATAGTAAAAGATGCCTAACAGAGGCTCCAATCCTGAATATACACGCCAAATCTTCTTGAGTGTCTGATCCTTCAGATCAATAGCTAAACATTCACGCATGGAACCACCACGAGGCTGAGCAACTAATAATTTAAAGGTAAATAGTTCATTCTCTACGGTAAATTATTTGCTGCCGGTAAGCTACTTCTTTTCGCTTTTAAAATTATATATTTTAAATATTAGAGCTGAGTTGGCAAGATAGATATCTTTCCCCTTTGAAAAATGTATTATCATTGCAAGATACAGATAAATGAATCACTTTGACAGATATCAGTAATATTGACCAGTCATCAAGAATGGTCCAACTGCAGTATTTAACCCTTTTTTTAAATTGGTGACACAATCAAAACAATCATCTGATTCAAAATGTTTGCCTTGTCACTTGGTCTGGCCCCGAGTTCGAGCCTACAACAATGTATTGGTCGAGAGAGTTGAGGTGTAGACTCTTAAGGCCAACGAAAGCTCCCCTCCTGACCTGTCTGAACAAGCAGATGTCAATAGACCACTCCCTTGTTTCCATTATCTTGAACTCTTGGAAATAGAGGCGAGGCTGAAGGACGAGCACACCGGGGTAACTCCTCCATATTCCTTCAGTGTACCACAGTGGCCTTGCGTTTGTCCCCCCAAAATTACCCCTTGGGGAACGGCATGTGGATCATGATAGGTTTATTGGGGCTCACTTTCAATCCCCGACCAAGTACAGTGAACAATGGGGGGGGGGCCTGTATAACTACCCTATAGACATAGACGTCTCCTCCCGGACGCCACTTTTAGGTTGGGTAGCGTAGCCCTGGTCACTGCAGACTTGCAGCAGGTCTAGAACTAGGACAAAATCTTCAAATCTGACGGAAATGTAGAGAACGTATACACATTATACTGTACACTTATTCTCTTTTGTCTCTTTATTGCAAATAGAATATTCTCTTTCGTCTCTTTATTGCAAATAGAATATTCTCTTTTGTCTCTTTATTGCAAATAGAATATTCTCTTTTGTTTCTTTATTGCAAATAGAACATTCTCTTTTGTCTCTTCATTGCAAATAGAATATTCTCTTTTGTCTCTTTATTGCAAATAGAATATTCTCTTTTGTCTCTTTATTGCATATAGAATATTCTCTTTTGTTTCTTTATTGCAAATAGAATATTCTCTTTTGTCTCTTTATTGCAAATAGAATATTCTCTTTTGTCTCTTTATTGCAAATAGAATATTCTCTTTTGTCTCTTTATTGCATATAGAATATTCTCTTTTGTCTCTTTATTGCATATAGAATATTCTCTTTTGTCTCTTTATTGCAAATAGAATATTTTCTTTTGTCGCTATATCGATTGTTGAATATTCTCCTATGTCTTAGTTCGATACTTCAACCACCGGATATTTCCTTTTAATGTGTCACATTGTCTTGTTCAAAATTAGGTCAACTCTTGACGAAGCTTCGATTACTTCTGATAAGAAAATCTTCACACAGCCTTCACCTTTACCCCATGTCACGTCAACTCTCCTACCTAACAAGCTCCGTCTTCTCTCCACAACCTTCCACACATTGATACAAAAAAAGGAGCGGGGATTGGGGGGGGGTTGATGTCGCAGTTTATGTTAACAAGGGGGGAGACTGTTGGAAATGTCCTGGTGGCAGTATCGATCCGTCACCCCTTTGGAGTCGATATTGCCCGGATCTTACGTAGATCTCCGACGTAATCACTTGCTGTGATGTGACGGGCATGGCGGAGGGTTTTGATGGAGGATTCAAGAAGAGATTGGAAGACAGTATGAAGAGAAAGCGATCGGGAGGGATGGAGGGAGACAGAGAAGAGAACTATGTTGTAGGCGTCAGGGAGCAGGACTTGGGAAGTGACGTCAAAACTTGTACCTAGTTCAGACATCTCTAACCGAGAATCTTCAAAGAGTTTCTAATTTTGTCTTCTGCAGCTCTACTGCCATTCTTATACATAATGAGTTAGAGGAGAACGGGGAGAAATCGTAAACCCATTGACCTTTGTCGCGTTAACATTAGTCCAGAAGATGTTGTAGGGGTCAGCTCTGAAGTTTGTTTGGAGAGTCTATCACCCCCTTCCCACCTTTCAGTAGAATGTATTTTGAGGACTTCATTAGGTGTGTATATATAGGGCTGGAAATATAACTATACACATATATATAATATAATTACACTTCAATGATATAATAAAACACATGTAGCCTAATATAACTACATACATAGGCCTACATGATATAACTACACCTATAGGCCTACATAGTATAACTACACACATAGCTTTGTATAATAAAATTACAGGCGAAAAAAAAAATGTTCGAAAAAGGACAATCGTAAAAAAAAACAACGAAAGAAATAAACTTTTTGTTTGTTTGTATAATTATCAGTTTTCAAAATGAAACTATTGTTGTAACTCTGCTCCCGCGCCACGCTGATGGTGCGCATCAGAGCACTTTTAAACCCCAGAAGGGGAGGAGACATGTTTATTCTACAGGAAAGAGGACTGTTGTAGATCCGGCTGAAGTCATGGGAGTCTGAACAGTCTGGGGCTAAGTGCTGTCCTGTGTGATACTAGTGAACTGTTTGGAAGACCTGGAGCGACACTGGGAGGTGTGTCGGTGGTCTGTTCTGCTGTTCCGGTATTAATAAATTACGACTCTTAGAAGTTAAGGCATAACTCCCTGTGAGTGTGACTTGATAATGGTAGTCTAAGTCTAACTATTTGTTGATAGCTTCTAATAAACGCATCGTTTATTATTACCTCCTACCTTTCGTTGAGTTGTCTCCCTTACACTGACAACAATATTATAGTTAATAGGTGATGTTTCATCATCTGAAGTAGAACCTATTCAAATGCATACCGACTTTTATTTATTTGGTTTGTGGGTGGCTGGCGCCACTCGTAAAAGTTTGAGAAACACTGCCTTAGAGACCCCTCTGCTATATACTTTTATTGGAGGGGGGATACATTGACTAAAATCCCAGTCACAGCTAAATATTTGGAGTAAATTCTTCTCAGCAGATACAAACAGGAAGATGGTGTCGTGTCCCTTTAGTCTCATTCAAGCTGTTTTTCCCGGGGGACATTTTTCTCCACCACATTTCTATGATTACATCGGGTTTTCCCCTGATGTTGCGCTAATGAAGATAGTTGTAATCAGTTGATTTTAAACGGAATTTTACGCGGGTCTCCCGCGAGTCTCTCTGAAGACCGAATCCTGCCCGCTGGACATGGACAACAGCCCCTAAGGCTGTACAGGAAAACGTTTTGAGTAATTCCATCGAGCACTGATTGAGTTTTTAAAAAATGTTATTCTTTGATTGGATATTTCTGAATGAAACTACGAGTACTGGGAAAGAAATAAAAGAGAACTACAGGACTAGCAAGATAGAGAGAAAAAGTAAATGTATGTATTGATATATAGTGCTATATATGACTTTGTATAAAGTATTAAAAATGAATGGATAAATAGAAGAATGACTGTTTGATCGAGAGAACTACAAGACAATTGAAATCAATAAGGACGAAATGTGGAGAGACTATGAGTAAATGGAGTGAATATCATAGTCGACAGATTTATATGTTTTCTTGTATCAAATCTAAAGATGTTTTCTAGCACAGAAAGTCCAAGGGGGGGGGGGGGTAGAAAAAAATGTACTGTAAAAGAAAAAGAAAACATCCTCTTGTGTGATTTGACCTACGGATTGTTCTACATAAATAAACGACTAGCCGACTAGTCTGGAAATATTTACTGATCATGGGCGCAAACCAAAAAATCGTCGTTTAGTTCCCTTTGTGTTGCGATCTCGAATGACTTCCCTTGGATGCTGTTTATTGGAGATGCTTCCTTCCTCCCTCCGGTGTTTAATAGATAAAGAAAATGTCTATCTCTGGAACTAGCTATAGATCATGTGTTTACCTGTGTGTGTATGTGTGTGTTAGATGATAAGCATAGGTTTCTGTGATTGTATTTTTTTTAAATTAGAAATTGTTGAAATTAGGTCTATATGTAAAAAAATAAAGATCTAGAGTATGCTAGAGTTGTTTTTTTTTAAAAATCAAAGCTGACTTTTGGGTCTGTTTTTCACCATTGAACGTTTGACTTGCACCAGATGGACGACACAGTTGATTGATTTCAATTGAACGAGAGCATTAGTTCCGTAGGAACAGGAAGAAAGACAATGATGATACTGCGATATCAAGATACCTTGAAGGTAGAAATTCAAATCCATAGTTTCCTGCATAGAAACCAAAATAAAGGGAAACAAATTGTTTTGGGATTTTCATGATGTTTATAAATAGCTAATCTTTTAGTGTAATCGGTTTACAGGATTCTGGAAGTATCGATAAAGCTATGCATTTAAGAAAGCATTTTCCTCAATGGTTGAAACTGAAGATTTAAATTGTATACGTTTTTATAAAAGTTAAGTAGGTTTACCCTCCCCCCTTGCGATCTATGAGGCAGATGATGTTAAGGTCATTTGTTTCTTTGGCCAAAGAAGGTTCAAATGAAGGGTGTCATACGGCCAGCACAATGACCAACCGCCTTTACTAAAGTCAGGTATCCATTAACGTTGGATCCACTCAGGGTCGCCATAAAAATCTCGAAATTCAAAATCCCAGTCTTCATCGAGATTCAAACCCAAGCGCTCAACTGCTCAGTCACCTCGTCTTATAAGCTTTTATAAGTCAGATCTTATAAATAAAAAAAGAAAGAAAGAACAGGTTACTGCGATAAACTTGAAACATCCGCGTGTTATTTAAATGCCATTGATACACGCTAAAAAGACCTTGTACGTATTGTGTGCCAAATTCGCTCCAATTTCTAAATTGTGATGGCATAGATTTAACTTCCTTTTATACGCACTTAGTGAAAGAGATATGGAAATGGAATTTTTTGTTGGCTGAAGAGTTCATCTGCAAGGAAGACAAAACTGGGTGATTGGAAACAGGTCCATGAAGTTTAAAACAGTGAAAATATAGAAGTGTCTAAATCATAACTAGAACTAGCAGAAGAATCACATTCTCTCCTTCTCTTTGGTCAAAACTAGAACTAGCAGAAGAATCACATTCTCTCCTTCTCTTTGGTAGACAAACCAAGTTTACGTATTTCTGTTACAATTTTTAAAAGTAGTTTTACCAATCATTGGTTTCAATTCAAATCTTCGTAAACTGGGCGTGTCTTCGACAGTAGCTCAGCTATACATCTCAAAAGTGTTACCTGCGATCTTTGCAATAGTTCTTTAGATATCTTTTATAGAAGATCTACTTTTGCTGCCTGGTGACTTTATCTAATGCATGAAAGGGGCAGATAACACCAGACATTGTCTTACATTGTTTCAGAAAGACGCCACTGTTACGCCGTCCTTCCTAAAGCTCATCTCCTCATTCAGGACAGGCAGGACATGTGACCTACTCAGCGCAGCATTAAAAAAAAAGTTGTGACTTAACACTGCTCTCACAGAAGACGCTTAGCAAGACATCGATATCTTTAGTCTAGCCATTAACAGAACAGTATTTGTTGTAGATGAACTATTTGTTTTAGAGCGGCTCATTCCAACAGTGGCGTCATACCATCACACGAACTAGTGATTCTAGCTTCTTTGAGATTTTACCTTTTTTTTTTTCGCTTTCTAAAATTTAAAAACCTGTGAGGATTTTTTTGGTCATACAAGTTGACAGTTTGATATTTTGATGACATGATGTGACAGTGTGACACACGTGATGTTTTTTTCAGACGACGAGAAATGAATAGATCACGAGATTATGTTGTAGTCCAAGTCTGACAAGTGAAGATGTGGAAGGTATTCTTTCTACACAATATCTGATCTTTTACACACAGTTAGTAAACAGTCTAGCAGTCAAAGTCTGACAAGTTATGTGGAAGGTATTCTTTCTACACAATATCTGATCTTTTACACACAGTTAGTAAACAGTGTAGCAGTCAAAGTCTGACAAGTGATGTGGAAGGTATTCTTCTACACAATATCTGATCTTTTACACACAGTTAGTAAACAGTCTAGCAGTCAAAGTCTGACAAGTGATGTGGAAGGTATTCTTTCTACACAATATCTGATCTTTTACACACAGTTAGTAAACAGTCTAGCAGTCAAAGTCTGACAAGTGATGTGGAAGGTATTCTTTCTACACAATATCTGATCTTTTACACACAGTTAGTAAACAGTCTAGCAGTCAAAGTCTGACAAGTGATGTGGAAGGTATTCTTTCTACACAATATCTGATCTTTTACACACAGTTAGTAAACAGTCTAGCAGTCAAAGTCTGACAAGTGATGTGGAAGGTATTCTTTCTACACAATATCTGATCTTTTACACACAGTTAGTAAACAGTCTAGCAGTCAAAGTCTGACAAGTGATGTGGAAGGTATTCTTTCTACACAATATCTGATCTTTTACACACAGTTAGTAAACAGTCTAGCAGTCAAAGTCTGACAAGTGATGTGGAAGGTATTCTTTCTACACAATATCTGATCTTTTACACACAGTTAGTAAACAGTCTAACAGTCAAAGTCTGACAAGTGATGTGGAAGGTATTCTTTCTACACAATATCTGATCAAAATGAAACCCAGACCTGCGACGTCATTCAGGACATCACAATGAAACCCAGGTGTGCGACGTCATTCACATCACAATGAAACCCAGGTCTAAGACCTCATTCAGGACATGACAATGAAACCCAGATATATGACATTTTGTAATGATTTTACATTCTATAATAATCGAATGACATTTTAAAAAACAATGAATACATTTATCTGTCCATCTATACATCTGTTTGTCCATCCATCCTTCCATTTCCGACTACCTATTTGTCCATCCATTCATTCGTATGTCCGTCGATCCATCCATTTGTCAATTCATCCATCCGTTTTTCCATCCATCCATCCATTCGTTTGTCCATCCTTTCATCCATTTGACCATCCATCCATTTCCGACCATCTATTTTTCCTGCCATCCGTCCGTTTGTCCATACATTCGTTAGTTTGTCCAGCCATCTATCATCTATCCATTTGTCCATCCATTTGTTGGCCTATCCATTACCCATCAATGTTTCAGTCCATCCGTCCGTCTGTTTGTCAATCCACTCGTTTGCTTATTCATCTATTTACAATATTTAACAGTTGATGAATATCGCTGAAGAAATAATTACTAGCTCGTTGACCACACGGTGTCAAAGTTCGAAAACTGGTTGAAATAAACAAATGTTCTTCTTTCATCCTGTATTCTCTGTTATAGAACGTTTAGAATGTGTTTTTAAAAATGTTTTCTTAAATGTTTTTCTTGTTTTGTTTTTCAGGGGCGGCACTAATTCTCTGATGTTATTTCTAGACCATCGATGCTCTTCAACACTTAAGTAGATAATCATTTTGTGAACAAGTGGATACAATGTTTCCGACGTTTTCGTAGTGGCAGCTTTGGATTTATACTGCATACTGTCCAATCAATAACACACATTGGATTAATATTTGCAGAAAATCAGTATGGCCATATTCTCATGGATTTAAAACAAAGCAATAGTAATTTAATGTGACGGTAGGTAACCTTATAATAGCAAAACAATAGAAAATGGCCAATCAGACACCAATCATTTCTTGTCATTTAGCATCTATCTTACACCAAACATTAAGTTAAAGTTTGTACTGCGTCTGTGTGGAATCTAGTGCAAGTTGAAGCTTTGCACACTTATTCATTATCTTTAACAACATATGAAGCAACCTAAAAACAAACCAATTTCTTAATCTACTAGTTGTCATTAATTAAATTTGTTTTCTATTGAAAATGTAAAGGCAAACCTTGTGTATAGAAAGAGGACGTCAGGTAAAAAATTAAAACACAGATAACCGTAAAAACTTCTATTATTCAAAGCAGGACGTTTTGGCGCAGCCGATTTGGCACGATGGTCGTTTTGGCGAGGCTATTTTGGCGCAAGCAGTCGTTTCGGAGCAGCCGTTTTGACGAAAGTGGTCGTTTTGGCGCAGCCGTTTTGGCGCAGGTGGACGTTTTGGCGTGAAATATTTTGGTCACCATTCTATTCTTTCTTTAAAAGACACTGATACAATCTATGTTTGTGTCTAACGTATTTTTCATGTATAGAACAAGAGATATTCGTGTCCGTTTTTTTTGGTACATAAGCTAGTTTTGTAATTTTTGTTAAATTACGAACACTACAACACGAGAGTGGGTTTTTAAATTGTCCAAAGCAAAATAAAACAATGATAGAAAAAAATGATGCAATTGTAAGTGGAAACAAAAATGATTTGTTGAAATTTAGAAAACCTCTAATTTAAAAAAGTAGGGAATGTCATCATGGACGTTTAGCACACCTTACGTATAATGTATTGGGCCTGGGGAAGCATGTCAACATCTTTCAGGTAGAATCTGAAAAAGTATTGGACGGTCCGGGGTGGGGGCGATTACATCTATCGCCCCTTCCACTGTCCCATCTGATACCAACCACCCCCCCTTTAATTTATATTTAGTAATGATGATTTAATTTGAGATTTTAGTGTGTTATAATGCAACATAATAAATACATGGATTCAAATATCAATAAGTAGCTTTTATAAATTTATTATATGGATATTCAACTATTTTTGTTCATAAACCATGATCTCTTCATAAAAATTGGACCACCCTCGCACTTAAAGGGTTTTTGGTGGGAAGTGTAGTAAATGTAATTGCACCCCCCCCCCACACACACACACACTGAATCAGCCAATATTCTATGACAAGGGTGCGACATAGTATAGAAATTGGTTAAAATAAGATTAAGTAGCTTATATAATATAGATAATGTAACTAATTCCATTAACAAACTGTGATTTTAACACAAAAAGTGGAACCCTACCCCTCGGAGGGTTATTGTCAAAGGAGCGAGATTAATGCAATCGCCCCAAATTCCCTCAAATCAGCCAACATAATATTACATGTTCATAAAATAATCAAAACTTTGTTTAAAAAAAACTATTTTATAGATGGGTATAGAATTCATACAATACATACAATAATATGATAAAGTTAAATAAACTTTGTTATAAAAGATAAGGGTTTCTTAAATTATAGTCAAAATTCCTCGCGCCAAAACGTTCCTTACGCCAAAACGGCTAGTGCCAAAGAATCTCGCGCCAAATCGGATACACCAAAACTGTCGCGGCAAAACGGTTGCGCTAGAAATTAAGTATCGTCTATTATTATAAGTAACTGAATAGCTTGTCGGTCTCTCAAAACTGTGAGTTCGGATTCAGACTCGAGCATTTTAAAACAACAACAACAACTGTAGCAACTGTTGTTTTTTTTTTTAAGGCAGCACGGAAATCTCTAAAATACCCATTCATTCCGCTCCCCAACTGGTCCACAAACGTGATTGGATCTATCGCTCTCTGAGCATGAAAGTTGTTCTAAACTATCGCATGCATTGATAGTCTAGATGTAGTAAAAATAATTATGTTATTGATTAAAAATAAATGATGCTGTTTATTTTTAAAGGTATTTTTACAAAACTTATATTGACTTAGTCTGTCTGCGCCAAGTTTCGTACATGTTACTTTCACGCACATATCTCGGATAAGTTAAAACCATAGACTTATAGAGTAAAGTGCGAAGTTCGAGCGCATTAAGCCCGCTGGCAGCAATTTTCAAGTTTGGATTTTTATAGCACAGTAACGGTCTGGCCTATGAAAAACCTGATAGTATCTCTGAATTCCTCGTCCTTTTTTCTATAAAAATAGATTGGATTTAATGTATCACTAGGCTTAGTTAAAATTAAATACGAAGTCAAAGAGGTGTAGGGTAAGTATCGCCAAGCGTACTTTTCCTCGAGCGGATTTTTCCCCAGTTAGTAACCTCGATCGGGTTGGTGGAAGGTTCGAACAGATCAAAGTAAATATATCTAAAAACATGTTTTAATATTTAATTTTCACTATAAAATCATTTTCTTTTTACTCCAGCGCAAGAACACCATCCTTTGCACCATTTCCCACCCTCCACAACTTCAAATAGTCTCTTTAAGCTGATGAGCAATCAGACTTAAAAATAGCCTTAAGCCCATTACCCATTTCCTTCACTACCAGGTAGTAAAAAAGAACAAATCCACACCTCCTGTGTTTGACCTCAGCATGAACTTAGCCTTTACAAGGAAAAGGAAATAGTATGTGTCGGAAGTAAAGAAAAAAGGTGCATGCGCAGTAGCAATATAGTAGTAATTTGGTAAACATTCAAATAAAAAAGTTATAGCAATAAAAAGTGAACTGTTCGAACCTCTTGACAAATCGGGGCTGCTCGAACTTCGCACTTTCCTATATATACTACTAGACTGGAAACCGGAAATAAATTCTTATCCGCGACTGATCGATCTTGAACATTTTGTAGAAAGTTGGATCAAGGCGTTGTTTTGTAAAGTAGTTCAAAGAAGTAAAGTTGTTGTTTTCCAACCCTAACCTATGTAACTTATGATTTTATTTTCTAGACCTAGATCTAGTAATTGATTTTCAAAAATACACAAAAAATCACAATTTAGTGTTGCATTCAGTCTTTTGAAAAAGAAGATTATGTATCTAAAAATTGCAAAAAAATAATTATGAGAAGAGACCAATTGGTCAATCTGAGACAGTAGGTTTGTGTTCTAATTGTACATTCTCCGTCACTACAATTGGTCACTCTGAACAGTAGGGTTGTGTTCTAATTGTACAATCTCCGTCACTACAATTGATCAATCTGAGACAGTAGGTTTGTGTTCAAATTGTACAAGCTCCGTCACTACAATTGGTCAATCTGAGACAGTAGGTTTGTGTTCTAATTGTACAATCTCCGTCACTACAATTGGTCAATCTGAGACGGTAGGTTTGTGTTCAAATTGTACAAGCTCAGTCACTACAATTGGTCACTCTGAACAGTAGGTTTGTGTTCTAATTGTACAAGCTCCGTCACTACAATTGGTCAATCTGAGACAGTAGGTTTGTGTTCTAATTGTACAAGCTCCGTCACTACAATTGGTCAATCTGAGACGGTAGGTTTGTGTTCTAATTGTACAAGCTCCGTCACTAAAATTGGTCAATCTGAACATTAGGTTTGTGTTTTAATTGTACAAGCTCCGTCACTACAATTGGTCAATCTGAGACAGTAGGTTTGTGTTCTAATTGTACAAGCTCCGTCACTACAATTGGTCAATCTGAGACAGTAGGTTTGTGTTCTAATTGTACAAGCTCTGTCACTACAATTGGTCAATCTGAACAGTAGGTTTGTGTTCTAATTGTACAAGCTCCGTCACTACAATTGGTCACTCTGAACAGTAGGGTTGTGTTCTAATTGTACAATCTCCGTCACTACAATTGATCAATCTGAGACAGTAGGTTTGTGTTCAAATTGTACAAGCTCCGTCACTACAATTGGTCAATCTGAGACGGTAGGTTTGTGTTCAAATTGTACAAGCTCAGTCACTACAATTGGTCACTCTGAACAGTAGGTTTGTGTTCTAATTGTACAAGCTCCGTCACTACAATTGGTCAATCTGAGACAGTAGGTTTGTGTTCTAATTGTACAAGCTCCGTCACTACAATTGGTCAATCTGAGACGGTAGGTTTGTGTTCTAATTGTACAAGCTCCGTCACTACAATTGGTCAATCTGAACAGTAGGTTTGTGTTTTAATTGTACAAGCTCCGTCACTACAATTGGTCAATCTGAGACAGTAGGTTTGTGTTCTAATTGTACAAGCTCCGTCACTACAATTGGTCAATCTGAGACAGTAGGTTTGTGTTCTAATTGTACAAGCTCTGTCACTACAATTGGTCAATCTGAACAGTAGGGTTGTGTTCTAATTGTACAATCTCCGTCACTACAATTGATCAATCTGAGACAGTAGGTTTGTGTTCTAATTGTACAAGCTCCGTCACTACAATTGGTCAATCTGAGACAGTAGGTTTGTGTTCTAATTGTACAAGCTCCGTCACTACAGTTGGTCAATCTGAACAGTAGGTTTGTGTTCTAATTGTACAAGCTCCGTCACTACAATTGGTCAATCTGAGACGGTAGGTTTGTGTTCTAATTGTACAAGCTCCGTCACTACAATTGGTCAATCTGAACAGTAGGTTTGTGTTTTAATTGTACAAGCTCCGTCACTACAATTGGTCACTCTGAACAGTAGGTTTGTGTTCAAATTGTACAAGCTCCGTCACTACAATTGGTCAATCTGAGACAGTAGGTTTGTGTTCTAATTGTACAAGCTCCGTCACTACAATTGGTCACTCTGAACAGTAGGTTTGTGTTCTAATTGTACAAGCTCCGTCACTACAATTGATCAATCTGAGACGGTAGGTTTGTGTTCTAATTGTACAAGCTCCGTCACTACAATTGGTCAATCTGAGACAGTAGGTTTGTGTTCAAATTGTACAAGCTCCGTCACTACAATTGGTCATTCTGAACAGTAGGTTTGTGTTCTAATTGTACAAGCTCCGTCACTACAATTGGTCAATCTGAGACGGTAGGTTTGTGTTCTAATTGTACAAGCTCCGTCACTACAATTTGTCAATCTGAGACAGTAGGTTTGTGTTCAAATTGTACAAGCTCCGTCACTACAATTGGTCAATCTGAACAGTAGGTTTGTGTTCTAATTGTACAAGCTCCGTTACTACAATTGGTCACTCTGAACAGTAGGTTTGTGTTCTAATTGTACAAGCTCCGTCACTACAATTGGTCAATCTGAGACGGTAGGTTTGTGTTCTAATTGTACAAGCTCCGTCACCTCAATTGGTCAATCTGAACAGTAGGTTTGTGTTTTAATTGTACAAGCTCCGTCACTACAATTGGTCAATCTGAGACAGTAGGTTTGAGTTCTAATTGTACAAGCTCCGTCACTACAATTGGTCAATCTGAGACAGTAGGTTTGTGTTCTAATTGTACAAGCTCCGTCACTACAATTGGTCAATCTGAGACAGTAGGTTTGTGTTCTAATTGTACAAGCTCTGTCACTACAATTGGTCAATCTGAGACAGTAGGTTTGTGTTCTAATTGTACAAGCTCCGTCACTACAATTGGTCAATCTGAACAGTAGGTTTGTGTTCTAATTGTACAAGCTCCGTCACTACAATTGGTCAATCTGAGACAGTAGGTTTGTGTTCTAATTGTACAAGCTCCGTCACTACAATTGGTCAATCTGAGACAGTAGGTTTGTGTTCTAATTGTACAAGCTCCGTCACTACAATTGGTCAATCTGAGACAGTAGGTTTGTGTTATAATTGTACAAGCTCCGTCACTACAATTGGTCACTCTGAACAGTAGGTTTGTGTTCTAATTGTACAAGCTCCCTCACTACAATTGGTCAATCTGAGACAGTAGGTTTGTGTTCTAATTGTACAAGCTCTGTCACTACAATTGGTCACTCTGAACAGTAGGTTTGTGTTCTAATTGTACAAGCTCCGTCACTACAATTAATCAATCTGAGACGGTAGGTTTGTGTTCTAATTGTACAAGCTCCGTCACTACAATTGGTCAATCTGAGACAGTAGCTTTGTGTTCAAATTGTACAAGCTCCGTCACTACAATTGGTCAATCTGAACAGTAGGTTTGTGTTCTAATTGTACAAGCTCCGTCACTACAATTGGTCACTCTGAACAGTAGGTTTGTGTTCTAATTGTACAAGCTCCGTCACTACAATTGGTCAATCTGAGACGGTAGGTTTGTGTTCTAATTGTACAAGCTCCGTCACTACAATTGGTCAATCTGAGACAGTAGGTTTGTGTTCAAATTGTACAAGCTCCGTCACTACAATTGGTCAATCTGAACAGTAGGTTTGTGTTCTAATTGTACAAGCTCCGTCACTACAATTGGTCACTCTGAACAGTAGGTTTGTGTTCTAATTGTACAAGCTCCGTCACTACAATTGGTCAATCTAAGACTGTAGGTTTGTGTTCTAATTGTACAAGCTCCGTCACTACAATTGGTCAATCTAAGACAGTAGGTTTGTGTTCAAATTGTACAAGCTCCGTCACTACAATTGGTCAATCTGAGACAGTAGGTTTGTGTTCTAATTGTACAAGCTCCGTCACTACAATTGGTCAATTTGAGACAGTAGGTTTGTGTTCTAATTTTGATACGCCATTCTACCCTACACGCCCGTTCATATGTAATAATATTATCATTAGTACGGCAACTGACCTTTTATTTTCTGAACGGTGTTACTTTTACCTAGTACATAATTTTGTCAGACTGTTTCTCTCTATATGAAATTTTTCTGAGATTTTTGACGTTTTTACAAAGCTTATTATCAACTCACTCTGTCTGTCTGTCTGGTAAAATGTTTACATATGTTTTTTATCCGACACCCAATCTCTGATCAAGCTAAAATTTTGCACAATTTTTTCTTTTACCTGACAGCATAAGAGTTAATTGCAATGTAACCAATTAGTATAATTTACAATTAGTAATTAATTATTTTGTTTGGTATCTCGAACAAGGGAAAGAAATTATACTTGACTGAGATGGTAATAAAAGCTGAATTAGACTCTTTTATAGGTCGCCACTTTAAAGTAAGCTTGAAATAAACAATAGATAACTATACAATCTTTTCATACTCACCTCACTAGCAGATTGGTTAGAATGTTAGCTTGAGGAGACTTGAGGAGACTTGAGGAGACTTGAGACTTGAATTCAGGTCATTCTCTCCCTTTTTTTGTTTGTTAATGCTTTTAAAAAACGATAAAGATGAAATTCAACCAGATTTGTATATTCCCTGTTCCCCTTTCTCTGTCTCTCTCTCTCTTTCTCTGTCTCTCTCTCTCTGTCTCTCTCTCTGTCTGCCTCTCTCTGTCTCTCTCTCTCTCTGTCTGTCTCTCTCTCTCTCTCTGTCTCTCTCTCTCTGTCTCTTTGTCTCTATCTCTCTCTCTGTCTCTCTCTGTCTGTCTGTCTCTCTCTCTCTCTCTGTCTCTCTCTCTGTCTGTCTCTCTCTCTGTCTCTTTGTCTCTATCTCTCTCTGTCTGTCTCTCTCTGTCTGTCTCTCTCTGTCTGTCTCTCTCTCTCTGTCTCTTTGTCTCTATCTCTCTCTGTCTGTCTCTCTCTCTCTGTCTCTCACTCTGTCTCTCTCTCTCTGTCTGTCTCTCTCTGTCTGTCTGTCTCTCTCTCTCTGTTTCTCTGTCTCTCTCATTCAAAACATTGACCAAGTTACTAAAAAATGTGGCTCTAGCCATTTGACCAACTTTCCCTCCTATAAAAGAAAGTTCACATCAATTTCAATAAAAACAATTAGTATCTAAACAACTTGTATCCATCGGGATATAATCAGAACAAAATGCTCTACCACTAATAAACTGTCTGTGGCATTGTCTCGAGAGATTATCTTTTCCCTTTGCAACTTCTTGTGTGTAAAGAGACCAGTCCTTGATACACAGCTGCGGTCGCAGGTTAGGCATATGTAATCACCAGGCGCCGTTGCATTTTCACCCTTCTTTCTGCTTCTGTTGTGTATGGCATCTGCAATCCGAGACCCTTCCGTTATGCTCTCTCTCTCTATGTGGATCTATCCAGTGCTTCCTTTGTCCACATCCGTATAGCGTAAAGTGGGCGACCAGCAGCTCTCCTGCCTTCTATTAGATCGCCATACAGAATGTCCTGTGGAAGTCGACCTACTGGCATTCTATGAACGTGACCAAGCCAGCCAAGGCGTCTGCTGCTGATAACAGAGCGGATGTTCTGGCACCCTGCTCTTCGTAGCACTTCCTCATTGGTTATTTTATCTTGCCACCTTAATTTAAAGATCCGCCTTAGGCATCGGAAGTGGAACACATTTAGCATTTTTTCCTGCCATGAGTAGATTGACCATGTTTCAATGCTGTATAGCAAAGTGCTCAACACACAGGTTCTGTATACTAATGCTTTAGTATTCTTAGCAATATGTTGTCCCACACTCTTTTCTGCAACATTGACATGGTGCCCATTGCTTTGGCTATCCTGTTGTTAATATCTTTATCCAGTAGAACATCGTTGGATATGATGGAGCCAAGGTAACAAAAGTGATCAACAATTTCTAGTGGTTGGCCATTAGTGTTTACTTGAGGGGCAGTATTTGTGTTCTGAACTAGTATCTTAGTCTTGCTTTGACTAATATTTAAGCCGAACTTCTGGCAAGCAGCAGATAGTTTGTGAACCAGGGACTGAAGCTGAATATCAGAATCAGCCACAATAGCTGCATCATTAGCGTACAGGAGTTCCCTGATAAGAAGAAGAAGACAAAATAAACTAGGAATTAAATATAATCAAAATAAAATGTTCAATCTTTAATTAAACAAGAATTAATTGCTTTTTGAAATCCATTACGACGTCTGGTTAGAAAAATCACTTTAAGTAGATCTTTCAAAAATCTTATGTGAATTGTGATAGGCTAGAATCCAATAGACATTGTTTTCAGGCAGACTTATGATTTATCTATTAGAATGTAATCCTAGTTTTATTTACAAAAGAAAATGTCTGTATGACACACACACATGCTTATATCTACCTACCTACCTATCTATCTTTCTATCTATCTATCTGTCTGTCTATCTATCTATCTATCTATCTATCTATCATTCTATCTATCTGTTTGTCTGTCTGTCTATCTATCTATCTATCTATCTTTCTATCTATCTATCTATCTATCTATCTATCTATCTATCTATCTATCTATCTATCTATCTATCTATCTATCTATCTATCTATCTATCTATCTATATACATGCTTGTGACGTTTGCAATAAAGAAATGTCATATAATAATGATAAGTGCAGTATATCAAGTACAATATGTTCTATAACAATAATGAATAGTCATATAGACTGCAGTTCCGCCTTTTGAAGTAATACCTCGTATTGATGGCATGTGCCTCCACTTACGTTTTACATGTTTTAACATCTACTACTCCATTGTATCAGTTCAATATGTTTTGAATTGAAACAGGAACTATTGAAACGATTTATACATAAAGGACGTATGACTGAGATTTACTCATCTAGCTTTCATTGCCGTCTATATAACGATAAGCTAATAAGCTGGAACATATACGAAACCAGATTCAAATCAATGATTTGTTAACATGAGCGGCACCCTGTAGACATGGGGCCCCCCGGGGGCTGTAGCAATGAAGAGTTCAAATAGTTCTGAATAAATCATGAAGCCAAATGTAACGAGCTAAAATACGCTGTGCTGCAGTCTCTTTATCTGTAGTCTGAATGAAATACGCTGTGCTGCAGTTCTTTATCTATACAGTCTGAATGAAATACGCTGTGCTGCAGTCTCTTTATCTATACAGTCTGTATAAAATACGCTGTGCTGCAGTCTCTTTATCTATACAGTCTGAATGATCATCGGGGAAAGAGGGAAGGATAACAGAAAGAGAAGGAGAAATAGTGAATGTGAGAAAGAAATAAGGACATAAAGATCTCCCTCTCTCTCTCTCTCTGTATGTATATATATATATATATATATATATATATATATATATATATATATATATGTGTGTATATATATTTATATACAGAGAGAAAGAGAGAGAGTGAGCAGGAGAGTGTCAGAACAATAACGAGATAAAGAGAGATTAACAGAACGAGAAAATTTCAATGAACTATATTTCAGCGTGATAGAAAGAGAATGCCTTAGGAAAAAAAAATAATGCTTGGGATAGTTATATAACAATTATAAAGCCTCATCATTGCTATTTGTGTGTAGCCTTCCGCGAGTCGTTGATACGTAAGCCATGTTTTTGACGTCACATGAAAATAAGTGTACGCTAAAACTACAGTGTGGTCTCGTGGAGTGAAGTGAAAGAATGTGGTTGCAGAGGACTTGTCGTATACTGGCCGTGGGGGGGGGGGGGGGATGTCGTACGTGTAAATGCCAAGATTTTCGGATCACAGACTGTCTCTGCACGCGCTGTCGCCTAGTCTCACTCTGTAATGAATGTCTGGCTACATCGTCCTTCAGTGCAGCCACCCTTCTCCCCCCTGACATCTAGTTGCAAGTCTCCTGCTACAGCTCATTATTGATTGTGGATGTGTGTTTTAATGTCGTGTCGCTTGTCTCCTAATGTCATGCCAGTTGTCATCACACAGAGCATGTAGGTAAAATGCTGCATACGACATGTGACACTATGGTATGTAGGTAAAATGCTGCATACGACATGTGACACCATGGTATGTTGGTAAAATGCTGAATACATGTGACACCATGGTATGTAGGTAAAATGCTGCATACGACATTTGACACTATGGTATGTAGGTAAGACCGAAGTCTTATACTTGCCTGCTCCAGGGAAAGCCTACTCGGATCCAAGCATCAAGATAAATGGACATGATATAGATGCAGCAGACAGATTCACAAATCGTGGCAGCACACTCTCCAGAAACGGAAAAATCGATAATGAAATCGACCCGCGTATCGCCAAGGCCAGTGCATCCTATGGGAGGCTGTCTAAAAATGTCTGGAACAGTCGAGGTATCACCACAAATACAAAGCTAGGGAGCTATCAAGCTGTCACCCTCCACATTGCTCTATGCCTCAGAAACGTGGCTAGTGTACAGTTAACATGCAAAGAAACAAAACCACTTCCACATGACATGTCTGAGAAAAATAATGAATGTCAAATGGAAAGAAAAAATACCAGATACTGAAGTCCTTCGAAGAGCGGGTCTGCAAAGCATCCACACAATCCTGATGCAGTCCCAGCTGCGATGGGTAGGACACGTCTGCAGAATAAAAGACCGCCGCAACCCTAAACGACTCCTGTATGGCCAACTTAGCGAAGGAAAGCGCTCGCAAGGCGGTCAAAGAAAACGCTTCAGGAACACCCTCAAAGCTTCTCTGAAGGCGTTCAGCATAGACCCAGCCACCTGGGAGACAGAGGCACATGACGGAGCATCATGGCGTCGCGCTGTGAAAACTGGCGCACAGGTTGCTGAGGAAAAGAGAACCACGCTGGCAGAAGAAAAACGCCAGAGAAGAAAAGAAAGGCCCACGACACTAGCTCCAGCTGGAATAACCTGCCTAGTGTGCAGCCAAACATTCCGGGCTCACATAGGTCTCACCAGCCACACGAGGACGCATAAAACCCCAGTGCAAAGCCCTCAGCCAACTGGAGGACAAAAGTGGTCATCATCGAACCACGATGGACGAACTATATCCTAGAACGACTATAAACTTTGGTTCTCTGACGTTAGGCTAAAGTAGGACATGTCCTCCTTTTTTGGGGTTACGTTCTGAGTTCAGTCTAAATATGAAAATGTCCGGGTTTCATTCCATTGTTTATTGATGTATCATTATTTACCAATCAAATACTTCGTATCTTGTGATAGAAACTTACAAACACCAGAATGTTTGATGTCCAAGTCCTTCATAAGCAGGTGCTGATGTATTCATAGATCTTCCAAACAAAAAGAAAAGATAATCAAACATCTTCTTAAGATCTGGCATTTTTTAATACATTTTTTGTTATTTCATTCCGGGACGTAATGTTTCCCTTGACCGTACTCTTCTTTCTTTTCTTGTTCATCCCAACACAATGGACTTATTGATAGACATTTGACATGTTGTTCTTGCATTGCACACTCATAAGAAACTGTGTGCAGAGTGCTACAAATATGTTGGACAGAATGATGGACTAATGGCTACAGTCAGTGACATTTTGATACTTCAGAAATGCTTCATTCAATAAATTGTCAAACAAGTTTTTAAAAGCTTACGTTGTCATGCTATCGTCGTCCTCCTTTCTAAAACCATGTCCTCCTTTCTAAAACCATGTCCTCCTTTCTAAAACCATGTCCTCTTTTATTATTTGCTTATATTAACTCACTCAAGACGGTCTATTCTCGGATGAAGTCGATACGCTGTATACTTATTGATAGTCGACGACAATACATGAATCAATACAAAAAAACAAAACAATTGGTAGTAATTAATTAATTTTGTTTTACATAGAAAAAGGGAGTTAAACCCAAAAGTATTTAGTTACATGGTGTGAGGTTGTGGTTCTTCCCCTTAGATAGCCTTTGTATTTAAAAAGTACTTTTATGTTGTTTTTTCCTTAGTGTCCTGGTCTGAGTACAAGGGTGTCTGGTTATTTAAAAGGGGGGGGGGGTGGTGAGAAGAAAAAATATTTTTAACAAGTTTTTTAAAGTTATTTGTCAACTCTTTTGTTTTAAGTGCTACACTGCAATACTGACCCTCATAACTCTCAAGATGAAACTGAATAACTCATTAGAATTATATTCAGTACAAAGTTACAGATTTGCAGACACTTTGAAACTTTTCAATTAACTTTTACAATCAAATAATAATAATGAAATAGTTCAGGCATACAGCTTCATCAAAATAATGACGCAATCATTCTGAATTAAGCTGATGTTCTACAAGGAAAACTATTCTATAATCTCTAAGCCTTAATTTAAAAACATTGATTGCCGTAGCCTCAAACCAATAGTGTTGATGTTTGCTGGTATCGAGACGGCACATTGGATCGATTATTGACATCAATTACTTGTTTGGGAAATGAACCGGCAACAGTTTAATATTCCCAAAGCCGCTCGATGCCATATTGCCGATCAAAGATATCGAACCGATGGGTAAACAATTGACAGCGGAAAGTTCATGGAGTTTTGCTCCAAGCAGACGTACACACACACACACAAACTTGCTACAAACTTAAATGAAATAATACTATCTGAAAATAAGAGAATTCACAAAAATGGCGCTGCTTATGGCGAGGACTCTAATTAAAGCCATGACATGTACTATTGTGTTGTTGTCATGGACACCGAAATAAAATGTATGAATATATTAGATTTTGAGCTCGCCACAGTTTGATAACTAGGAAATATTACACACAGATTGAAAGCATCAATTGTCTAGGAAATATTACACACAGATTGAAAGCATCAATTATCTAGGAAATATAACACACAGATTGAAAGCATCAATTGTCTAGGAAATATTACACACAGATTGAAAGCATCAATTGTCTAGGAAATATTACACACAGATTGAAAGCATCAATTGTCTAGGAAATATTACACACAGATTGAAAGCATCAATTGTCTAGGAAATATTACACACAGATTGAAAGCATCAATTGTCTAGGAAATATTACACATAACTTGAAAGCATCTAATAAAGATTATATCTAGATTCTAGTTCTTGAAGTAGTCTAGTGTTAGATCTAGATGTCCATATAAGGAACATACAAATAAATAATCGCCAAAGTATACCTTCTTTGGTGTCCGAATCAGAAAATGTGTAATTTCTAGAAGAGGACGGTGTCACGGGCTCGAATAGGACCAAATGTTTTACTTTTTGTAAACAAATTATTTTGTTCTGTGTCACAGACTTCTTATTATATTTATACTTTTAACTCGATAGAATCTACCATAGGTCTCGATACGTCTAGGTGTCCCTGGTTCAGTTCTAGTTAACGAAAAAAAAAAAAATTAAACCACTAGATCAAACACATAAACCTTAATCAGCTTTACTCCATATCACACACGCTGGTGTCCGTCTGACAACAAAACACACTTCCGGTCATTCGCGCAGATTGTAAAAATAGATTATACATACACACATTCATCCGTGACATCTCGCCCCTCCTAAAATTATAATCAATTTTTACAAAGATACATAAAAAACACGATTATAAAACAAGTATAAAACATTAAAACACAATACAACAAGAATGTCAATTCGATAGGCCACAAAGGCTCTGAATATGCCACACAGGCGTTTATGTATCCAAACAACTTGAACATAGTCACACAGACTTTAATGTAGTCACACAGACTTATCGTATCTTATATAATACAGACGTTACTTCAAAAAGAAGATGATTACGTCCTACGCGTCATGCATATTAACCAATGACTTAAATTCTGCCAAGTCACTGGTTTTCCTGGCTAGCTCAGGCAACCCATTCCATGCTCTAATAGCACTAGGGAAGAAGGAGTATTTATACAATTTTGTCCTAGCATATGGGACGAGGAATGTGCCTTTATCTTTGTGTCTTTCAGAGTATTTTATTAAATTTTGTTTTTGTATATGAAGATTATGGTTCAGTGTTTATGTATCATTGCTACTTTACTTTTGAGTCTTGTGTCCTGAAGGCTTTCTAAATTTAGTGATTTTACTATAGGTGTTACTCTAGTCAAATGTGAATATTCATTTGTTATGAATCTCACTGCTCTATTTTGTGTCTGTTCCAGTTTCTTAATGTTTTCTTGAGTTGAGGGGTCCCAATTGGAGGATGCATATTCTATTATTGGCCTAACCAAGGTTAAATAACATTTTAGTTTTATGTTCTTATTTGATTTATAGAAATTTCTTTTAATAAATCCTAATACTTTGTTTGATTTTTTTATAGTTTCATCAATATGTGGATTCCCTGACAGTTTTTCATTTATTATAACACCTAGGTATTTTGCGTTTTTAGTCTGTGTTACTGGTTCGCCATGAATAAGATAAGTGGAATTAATTTGTTTTAGTTTTTTGTTACTCTTAAAAACTGACATTTTTCTGGGTGGAAAGACATGCTCCAATTTGATTCCCATTTCTGTAATTCATCTAATTCTCTTTGTAAAATATCTGTGTCTTGTGTTGTTTTTATTGTTCTATATATTATGCAATCGTCTGCAAATAATCTGACTTTTGTTCCTGAACTAATGCAATTTGGTAAATCATTCATGTAAATTAAAAATAGTAGTGGACCCAAGACTGTTCCTTGAGGTACACCTGAGTTTACTGTTATCAGTGTTGATTTAGAGCCATTTATTATTACAGTTTGTTCTTTCCCTTTCAGAATATCTTTAATCCACCGATGCAGTGGACCATTAATGCCAAAATAATGTGGTCACACACTTTAATGTAATAGGCACACAGTCTATAGTTAAGAAGATGAAGACACACAGTCTTAAAATTAAACTCTGCTTGAGCCCATAGTCTCATTTCGTCTTAGCGGGCTTTTGTTTCTACATCGGGCTGCTAAATGTCCCGTTTTGAAACACTTAAAACATTTTCTTTTTTCACCAACAGTTATTTTCTGCAGATGGTCCTGTCTCCATTCTTGTTTAAAGCGACTTCTGTTATCATTAGTCTTTGCAGCAAAGGCAAACTTGCTAGTTATCAAGTCTTCCTCTCTCTGAATTGTCTGCTCTGGGTGTGCAGAAGTATATTGCTGACACAACTTAACAGCTGTTGGCACATCTTTCGGTTTCCTTTCATGTAGAAAAGCCACTATCTGAGGATTGCAAGATGTGAGGATCTTGTCTCCGATGAACAGATCAATGAGACCTTCGAATGTCTTTTCAGTATTAGACTATTCCACCCAACGCATTAAGTATCTTGTAATGTCCTCAACAAATTCATAGAATGGCTGGTTTCTCTCTGGTTTAGCTTTATGGAGCTTCTCTTTATACCCATCATCTGTCAAGCTGTATCTTCTCATCAATACTTCCTTCACCTTGTCATATTCCTCTAAATCTTTCTTAGAAAAGTTGATACAAGCTTGCAGTGCCTTTCCCTGTAACAAT
Organism: Biomphalaria sudanica; assembly: GCA_036873155.1. Taxonomy (NCBI): domain Eukaryota; kingdom Metazoa; phylum Mollusca; class Gastropoda; family Planorbidae; genus Biomphalaria; species Biomphalaria sudanica. The sequence continues at coordinate 1,904,519 of JAZGLO010001986.1, forward strand.
GTGTATAGATGACTTCCCCATTGAGTTTTAGGTATATCTGTAGCTTGAGCATGCACTTGAAATCTCGCCAAATATGCATCCATTTGATCCACCTTCTCATTAAAAGGTGGCAACTTTGGCTTCCATACAGGTTTGATATGCTCTTTGAGTTCTCCTTTCGTCTCCCTAAGCTCCAACTCTCTGACTCTCAATTTGTGTATTTCTACATCAGCTTCTTTCTCTTTAGCTCTTGCTTCTGCCTCTTAAGCTCTCTCCACCGCCTCTCTTTCTTTAGCTTTTTCTTCTCTCTCTTTAACACGTTCCTCACGCTATCTGTCTTCTCTTTCTTTCACCCACTCCTGTAGAGCTGTCCTCGACAATCCCATTTCTTTCCCAGCGGCTATTAACTGTGTTAATCCCTCGGCCATTTTGTTTATATCTCTAGCATACAATATAAACACAACACAAATAGTTTTATCACTGTGTTTGACCTGGTTTCGTCTCGGTTGATTGACTTAGTTTTTTCCCGCCGTTGCACGTGAGCGCACACTCTTCACGACTTCACGGCCTTCTTGGTCCTTGACCTTTTCACAATGGCGAACCGCAGTTCTGCCTAATGTCTTCCAAGACAAAGTCAAGTAACTAGATAAACGAGCCTCCAAATACTTTTTGTAAACAAATTATTTTGTTATGTGTCACAGACTTCCTATTATATTTATACTTATAACTCGATAGAATCTACCTTAGGTCTCGCTACGTCTAGGTGTCCCTGGTTCAGTTCTAGTTAACGAAATAAAACAATTAAACCACTAGATCAAACACATAAACCTTAATCAGCTTTACTGCATATCACACACGCTGGTCTCTGTCTGACAACAAAACACACTTCCGGTCATTCGCGCAGATTGTAAAAATAGATTATACATACACACATTCATCCGTGACAATATGCAAGTAGTTTTTTCATAAAAATAAACCATTTTTACAAGTATTAATTATTAATAGTAACAAACACCGGAGGCTTTTTAATAATGGTTTTAGATTTTTGGTCAAAAAATATTTTTTTTTACAATTGTATTGTTAAGTTATGTAAGTTCTGTTATACTAAATACTAAATTTACCAAAAAAAAAATTTTTAACGAGAAGAAATAAAATAACTATGCCAATAAGTTTGACATAATTTAAAACAAAATTGATAACTATTTGTTTCATAGATATCGCGCTGACTGAACACATAGCAAACACTCTCATCAAAGTCTTTGAAACCTGCCTTTTTACCTGCTTGGGTACACCACCTCTGACATAATTTGATACCGATAATCTTCTGAAAATATTGAGACCTGCCTTTTTTCCTGCCTGGGTGGACCACTTCGGAGGCCGATTTTGAGTTTGTGTTTCCACACAATATGTCTTTGTAACCTTGTTTTTATTTCGAGAAGTTTGCTTGGAATGAATATATAGCACATTCTTGGTATGTTTTTGTGCTAGGTAACTAGTTTGTAATTGATTCAAAAAATATATCTATGTATTAGAGCAAAGTATTCGAACTTTCTGGTTTTCATGAGCAATTCAGGCGATTCGTTCCAGGTCGGATAGAAGCTTGGTAAGAGAGAGTGTATAAACGAGTTTGTCCCAGGATATACAACAAGAATACTATTTTTCTTTTGCGTTTTCTTTTTAGTATGAAACTAGATCATTCATAAAGTTATTCAAGAGTTAAACTGAAAAAATTAGCAACTTGTGAATACCAACGCTGGAACTATCACTGCTGTTGTTGCGATCACTACATAAGGTATGGATGTCATTCTTTCTACACCAAGCTATCCAACATAGTGTCATCGAACAAAGTCTTTCTGACTTGTGGTAATAGACTGGGTTAGAATATGGGGTTAAGGGCATCTCTTGCCAAGCTGGATTTTATAACTTCACATAAATGTTCACTAATGACCTGAAAAGCTATGACACATGTACAAAGGAAGCCAAATAGACCTTTATGAATTAACAAACTAACCTCTTATGTTAAAGCATTGAAGTGTTCATCATTTTAATTTAGCTTACACATAAAACAAAGTGAGTAGTTCTTTTTGTTTTTTTTACAAAGGTTTTTAATAACTCATTGTCAGTCTGTCTGTCTGGGTGGAATATTTTACACTTTGTTTCTCACACTTACCATTATTGGATCAAGCTAGAATAGTTATTCAATGTCAATGACCACACATAAATCAATAAAAAAAAGTTACCAATTAGTTAATCAATAATTCGTAATTATTTTTTTTTAATATAGAAAATAAGTACGGTAAGGGGAGATAAGTAATGACGTCGTTGGCTGAAAATTTTAAACTCAAAACGGACTATAAGAATCATGGGCCTAGTACCTCAAGACCCCTCCTGGCGTTAAATTGTTTATCGAAAAGGGGAGTTTTATTGTCAAAACCATCTGTAGTGGTGTATACAACTCAAAACTATCTGGAAGGGGGGTTTGGAATTCAAAACTCTAGAAGAGGGTTTAAACTTAAAACTATCTTGTCGGGGGTTTTAGACAACCCCTTTGGATACGCTTATAGAATTTAGTACGGTTGTTTTCTTTAGTTATACTTTAAAAGAGTGGGTTTTAAACTCAAAACCATATGAAAGTGGTTTTTAAACACAAAAACCCTCTTAAGGGGGCTTTGAACTTTAAATCCATTGAAAGGGGGTTTTAAGATCAAAACCCCTTTTATTGTCAAAACCATCTGTTGGGGAGTTTTAAAATCAAAATCATCTGGAGGGGGTTTTAAATTCAAAACTCTCAGTAAGGGGCTTAAAAACATCCGGACGTGTGGTTAAACTCAAAGCCGCCCTTGGATAAACTAATAGAATTTGGTGACTGTAGTTTATTTAAGTTTTATATTGAAGAGGTTTTTTTTTTAACCTCAAGCACTCTGGAAGGGGAAACTCAAAACCCCCTTTGTCAACGCTCATGAAATTTTGGTGACTGTCGTTTGCTTTTTTTTTAATTATTCTTTTTAATTAAAGAGGGGAGGGGAGGTCTTGACTGTGCTGGGGAAGTGATGGTTTAACATTAACATCTAACCTACAATATAGAAAATTAAAGCGAAAAAAAAAAAAAAAAAAGAAAAAAAAACACACACCCCCTCTCGGCTACGCCCATAATAAAAACCTTATCTAAGTACTAGAATAGCTCTGTGGCTAATCACGTCGGCCTTCCATTATGAAGGCGCGAGACCTCTGTTCGAATTCAGACTTTATTAAAACTTTTTAAAATTGCGTTTGAAACAATTAGCACGCAAACATTATCCCAGATAACCCCCTCCTCCGAAACTAGTCCACAAATGTGATTGGACCATACTGCGCCGAGCATGCTATAAGACTAGTCTAAGTAAAAATACAATTAGCAAAAACAATTGAACAAGATTTCCAATCACACACGTTTATTATTGCTTGTCTACATCTATTTAGAATTAATTACATGATTGATTCAAATTAATTGATGCAATGTCTAATTTATTTTTTAATTATTAACATTTTTTTAAAACTAACCCTAACCCTAACCTTAACTCTAGCCCTACTTCAGTGATGACTTGAAAAAAAAAAAAAACTTGGCTTATAAAATACAAAGATAGTATACACGCTCTACAAGAAAGATTCATAGTTACAAATTAATATCAACTCACTCTGCCTGTCTGTATGGTTAAAAGTTTGTACACGTTATTTTTCCCACACCAACTCAATGATTAAGATAAAATTTTTAACAATTATTTTATCAACAAACAAGAATCAACAAGGTTACAACGACAGTTTGGGTGGAATCACAAAGTCAAAATCGGCACCCGAAGTGGTCCACCCACGCAGGTAAAAAGGCAGGTATCAATATTTTCAGAAAGAACATCAGAATTAAATTCTATCAAAGACAAATGACTGAGAAGAATGGAGAAAGAAGGATGACAGACCAAAGGATAAGTGAAAGTTGATGTGAAGTTCAATGTGAACCTGGCCTAACTGATGTCTTATAATGAATATCTAATTGATCTAATTGTTTTGTCAAGGGTCAATCTCTTATTCAAATCCTCAAAAAAAAAAAAAAAGAAAAAAAAAACATTTCAGATTTAAAAAAAAAAAAATTTAGTTAAGTGTTTTTAGATTCGCCAGTGGCAGCACTGCATTTCACGCGATAATATAAAAACCTACTTATTAATTGTTGCTTTAAATTATGACCAACTTATATGCATACTAACTAGATTTTTTTTCTCTTAAAAAAATTAAACATTATTTTTGAGTACATGTTGTAGTTATTCAGACAGAACTTACATAACGTAGCAATGCAAATGTAAAAATATGATTTTTTTTTAACAAAAGTCTAAAACCATTGGCATAAAAGTGTAAAATAATATGGTTAACTAATTCCTCCTCTACTAAAGAGCTTCCCGTGTTTGTTACTATTAATAGTGAATAGTTGTAAAAGTGGTTTATTTTTATTAAAATCTGCTTGCATAAGTGATTATAAAAAAATAGATTTTTCGCTTTTAGAAAAGAAAAAAGTTGCCGTTGCATCAGAACTTTGAATGGACTAAAATATTATGATGTCGGATTTACACTATCTTTTCTTGTTTACGAGATCTAAACGGGACGGACAGAAGGACAGACATTTCACACAAAACTTATAGCGTCTTTTCCTCTTTCGGGGACCGCTAATAAAAAAACAAACTTACTCAATTAGTTAATTTACTATATGTAATTAATTAATTTGTTTGGTATCATGAACAAGGGAAAGAAATTGTACTTAACAGATGTGGTGGTATACGTTGAATTAGTCCCCTTAAGGGAGGACACGAGCCTTGAGTAAATATTTATAAGCATAAAAAAAAACTCTCATATAAACATTCGCCACGTTACCCCCTTCTTCCCTCCCAATTTCACAACAGGTCCAGACCACGTGATAGGATCAGAGCGCATTGGGAAAGCTAAAAGCGAAAAAAAAATTCGTAAAAATATTTCTATGGTAAAGATTTATCTTATCTTATATAATGAAGTCATCGCTTCAAAAAAAAAAGAAGATGATTACGTCCTACGCGTCATGCATCTAGTCATCCTTATTAACCATTGACTTAAATTCTGCCAAGTCACTGGTTTCCTGGCTAGCTCAGGCAACCCATTCCATGCTCTAATAGCAATAGGGAAGGAGCGGCATTTGTACAAATTTGTCCTAGCAAATGGAACAAGGAATTTGCCTTTATCTTTGTTACTATAGTTTAATCATACCTGCATATGACTTATCCAAACTAATTGATACAAACTACACTGAATATAAGCTTTGTTTTTTTTAAGAATATTTTAAATGCTTTTCCTGTTTAGGGTTTACAAAAATAAATCTTGTGGTTTTGAAGATGCTATTCAGTGTTCATAGCTTTTTTTAAAGAAAGAAATGCAAGTCTCCACTGTCCACGAAAAGTAGCAGAATCAATTCTCTGCCACCCAGATAAGTGTATGCCTCCAGGCGACCACATTCTGTTTTGAAAGTGTCGAGTGCAGATTTTAAGGTACATTTACTATTCAGAACACTACATACACTACCACTACATAATAATAATAAGAAGGCGTGTCTTCGAGTCCAAAGATTAATGAGGAATGCAATATTTCCCGTAGATACGCAGCCCCAGCCGTGACCTACATATTTTGCCTAAGTCAAAGCAAGCATAACCATTGTCAACCGTTGCTCGATTCAGAATTTCTTTTTGCACCACTACATAAACCATCACTATCTCTACTACCACTATCTCTACTATCAATATCTCTACTACCACTATCTCTACTATCACTATCTCTACTACCACTACAGAAACCACCAGTATATCTACTACCACTATATCTACTACCACTATCTCTACTACCCATATATCTACGACTACTACTAATTCTACTACCACTATCTCTACTATCACTATCTCTACTACCACTATCTCTTCTACCACTATAACTAATACTACTATCTCTACTATCACTATCTCTACTATTACTATCTCTACTACCACTATATCTACTACCACTATATCTACTATCACTATCTCTACTACCACTATCTCTTCTACCACTATAACTAATACTACTATCTCTACTATCACTATCTCTACTATTACTATCTCTACTACCACTATATCTACTACCACTATATCTACTATCACTATCTCTAGTACCACTACATAAACCACCAGTATATCTACTACCACTATCTCTACGACCACTGTCTTCTACTACTATCTCTACTACCACTATCTCTACTACCACTATCTCTACTACTACTATCTCTACTACCACATTCTCTTCTACCACTATCTCTACTACCACTATATCTACTACCACTATAGCTACTATCACTATCTCTAGTACCACTACATAAACCACCAGTTTATCTACTACCACTATCTCTACTACCACTATATCTACTACCACTATATCTACTACCACTATCTCTACTACCAGTATCTATCTCTACTATCACTATCTCTACTACCACTATATCTACTACCACTATAGCTACTATCACTATCTCTAGTACCACTACATAAACCACCAGTTTATCTACTACCACTATCTCTACTACCACTATATCTACTACCACTATATCTACTACCACTATCTCTACTACCAGTATCTATCTCTACTACCACTATCTCTACTACCACTACATAAACAAGCACTATCTCTACTACCACTTTCTCTACTACCAGTATCTCTACTACCACTATCTCTACCATCACTATCTCTATTACCACTACATAAACCACCAGTAAATCTACTACCACTATTTCTACTACCACTATCTCTACTACCACTATCTCTACTACCACTATCTCTACTACCACTACATAAACCACCAGTATATCTACTATCACTATGTCTACTATCACTATCTCTACTTCCACTATATCTACTAGCACTATCTCTAGTACCACTACATAAACCACCAGTATATCTACTACCACTATATCTACAACTACTATCTCTACTACCACTATCTCTACTACCACTATATCTACTACCACAATCTCTACTACCACTATCTCTACTAACTATCTATACTACCACTATCTCTACTACCACAATCTCTACTACCACTATATCTACTACCACAATCTCCACTACCACTATCTCTACTACCACTATATCTACTACCACAATCTCTACTACCACTATCTCTACTAACTATCTCTACTACCACTATTTCTACTACCACTATCTCTACTATCACTATCTCTACTACCACTATATCTACTACCACTATCTCTACTACCACTATCTCTACTACCACTATCTCTACTACCACTAAATCTACTACCACTATCTCTACTATCACTATCTCTACTACCACTATCTCTACTACCACTATCTCTACTACCACTATCTCTACTACCACTAAATCTACTACCACTATCTCTACTATCACTATCTCTACTACCACTATCTCTACTACCACTATCTCTACTACCACTATCTCTACTACCACTATCTCTACTACCACTATCTCTACTACCACTATCTCTACTACCACTATCTCTACTACCACTAAATCTACTACCACTATCTCTACTATCACTATCTCTACTACCACTATCTCTACTACCACTATCTCTACTACCACTATCTCTACTACCACTATCTCTACTACCACTATCTCTACTACCACTAAATCTACTACCACTATCTCTACTATCACTATCTCTACTACCACTATCTCTACTACCACTATCTCTACTACCACTATCTCTACTACCACTATCTCTACTACCACTATCTCTACTACCACTATCTCTACTACCACTAAATCTACTACCACTATCTCTACTATCACTATCTCTACTACCACTATCTCTACTACCACTATCTCTACTACCACTATCTCTACTACCACTATCTCTACTACCACTATCTCTACTACCACTATCTCTACTACCACTAAATCTACTATCACTATCTCTACTACCATTATCTCTACTACCACTAAATCTACTACCACTATCTCTACTATCACTATCTCTACTACCACTATCTCTACTACCACTATCTCTACTACCACTATCTCTACTACCACTATCTCTACTACCACTATCTCTACTACCACTATCTCTACTACCACTATCTCTACTACCACTATCTCTACTACCACTATCTCTACTACCACTAAATCTACTATCACTATCTCTACTACCATTATCTCTACTACCACTAAATCTACTACCACTATCTCTACTATCACTATCTCTACTACCACTATCTCTACTACCACTATCTCTACTACCACTATCTCTACTACCACTATCTCTACTACCACTATCTCTACTACCACTATCTCTACTACCACTATCTCTACTACCACTATCTCTACTACCAATATCTCTACTACCACTATCTCTACTACCACTATCTCTACTACCACTATCTCTACTACCACTATCTCTACTACCACTATCTCTACTACCACTCTCTACCATCAGTGCATTTCTTCTATACCTTATACTGTAATGCCCAGTCTTTTTTTTTTTTGTTTGGCGTGAGGCCATTTGCAATGTTTTAACTCTTTCTCTCCTAACTTACGATACCAACGTTAATTGGACCCCATTAAATTAAATTGATTTTTGGTTTTATAAACTTTAATTTTATGTTATATAAAAAGAGCCTGCATTCTTCTATAATCAAATACTTAATATAACATTTTATGATTACATACAAAAAAAGTTATTGAAGTTTAATTATTACACAAATGAGCGAAATGCATACTTTCATTGGAACGTGGAAACTAATTACGAAGAGAAAGAGTTAAGTCTCATTAACATACATGCAACAAGAGAATCCATTAGACAGTTTCCACTTGTGCTGCCTGCTTGCATCTCATTGAGGGATTGTGTCTCCAATCAGAAAGTTTTTAAACTGGCCAATATGCACAGTGCCTAAGCTCTTCTGACACAGAGGAGACTAAGTTGGATCGGACATGTCACCTAAATGCCTAGGTTGGATCATGTCACCCACACGTCAGACACCAGATGGATGAATTGCAAAGGACACCCTATATGTAGAAGGAGTGGTGGCTGAATGGTTAAGCGCTTGGCTTTCGAACCGGTGTCCGAGGCTCGAATCCTAGTGAACACTGGGATTTTTAATTTCGGGATCTTCGGGTGCCTCTGAGTCCACCCAGCTCTAATGGGTACCGAACATTAGTTGAGGAAAGTTAAAGGCAGTTGGTCGTTGCGTTGACCACATAACACCCTCGTTAACCGTAGGCCACAAATACAGATGACCTTTACATCATCTGCCCTATATACCACAAGGAACTTTATCCTATATGATAAACTTGCTGCTGGGACCAGACTGAAACCCCAGATACAGAGATGTCTGCATCAAAGAAAATATACCTGAAAAAATCGCGCCAGATCGGGCAACATAGAGGCAGACTGTGTCTGTGTGTGTTGGTACAAACTTCGCCGAAATCAAAATGTCTGTAGCGATGTTAGACAAGGAAACGAGATATAAAGCAAGAGTCCTTAAACTGGGGCATTCACATGCCCAAACTGAGGCAGAAACTGAATCAACAAGTTTGGCCCGAAATTCTGACTTGACCTAATAGTAAGCCGAAACCAGTTATTTCTTCTGGCTGCATCTTGTCTATCGGATATTGACCATCAACCATAGATTTATTTACAAAGCTTATATCAACTCATTTATGTCTTCTGGCCGTATCTTGTCTATCGGATATTGACCATCAAGCATAGATTTATTTACAAAGCTAATATCAACTCATTTATTTCTTCTGGCCGCATCTTGTCTATCGGATATTGACCATCAACCATAGATTTATTTACAAAGCTAATATCAACTCATTTATTTCTTCTGGCCGCATCTTGTCTATCGGATATTGACCATCAACCATAGATTTATTTACAAAGCTAATATCAACTCATTTATTTCTTCTGGCTGCATCTTGTCTATCGGATATTGACCATCAACCATAGATTTATTCACAAAGCTAATATCAACTCATTTATTTTTTCTGGCCGCATCTTGTCTATCGGATATTGACCATCAACCATAGATTTATTTACAAAGCTAATATCAACTCATTTATTTCTTCTGGCCGCATCTTGTCTATGGGATATTGACCATCAACCATAGATTTATTTACAAAGCTAATATCAACTCATTTATTTCTTCTGGCTGCATCTTGTCTATCGGATATTGACCATCAACCATAGATTTATTCACAAAGCTAATATCAACTCATTTATTTTTTCTGGCCGCATCTTGTCTATCGGATATTGACCATCAACCATAGATTTATTTACAAAGCTAATATCAACTCATTTATTTCTTCTGGCCGCATCTTGTCTATGGGATATTGACCATCAACCATAGATTTATTTACAAAGCTAATATCAACTCATTTATTTCTTCTGGCCGCATCTTGTCTATCGGATATTGACCATCAACCATAGATTTTTTTACAAAGCTTATATCAACTCACTCCGTCGTATCCCACTTTCCATTCTCGAATCAAGTTGAATTAGTGTACATTGCCCCTAACAAAAACAAAATAAACAAAAAATATGACCTGTTGACTTCTAAATTAGTGGTAATCAATTAATATTTTTTGATACAGAAAAGGGAAATAAATATTACAGTATTGAGATATGTAGCTGTAATGTGCAGTTATGTTTATTTTTTTAATTTATATTTTGCTTTTGTTTCTCTACTAAATCAGGCACACAGAAATAAAAACATTGACAGTGTAATTTCCAATGTGACAAAGTACATAAAGGTCAACACGATGACACATCTGTCACTGACATAACTTTTTAAGACTTTCACTCTCATGGTATGGTTTGTGTAAAAAATAAAAACATATGTAGTCATGAGAGAGAGAGAGAGAGAGAGAGAGAGAGAGAGAGAGAGAGAGAGAGAGAGAGAGAGAAAGAGTCAGTTGGTCATGCTGAAACTTAAATTACTTAACAATACTATCAATCACAATAATGATATTAGTCACGTAGTTCCTGGTCGATGGGGGCCCCTTTTTCATCATCATTTTTTTTGTGTTTTCATCGAGTCTTTGTCATCTTATGTGTCTTTTTTTTTTGTTTTATCTGTTTCTCTCTCTCCCTTTCTCTCTTTTTCTCTCTCTCTCCTCTCTCTCTCTTTCTCTCTCATTCTCTCTCTCTTTCTTTCTCTCCTCTCTCTCTCTTCTTTTTTTCTCTCTCTTTTTCTCTTTATTGACGAGTACTTGCTGAATGTCCCCCCCCCCATGTACTTGCTGAATGTCCCCCCTATGTACTTACTGAATGTCCCCCCCCCTATGTACTTGCTGAATGCCCCCCCCCTATGTACTTGCTGAATGTCCCCCCCTATGTACTTGCTGAATGTCCCCCCCCTATGTACTTGCTGAATGCCCCCCCCCCTATGTACTTGCTGAATGCCCCCCCCTATGTACTTGCTGAATGTCCCCGGCCTATGTACTTGCTGAATGTCCCCCCCCCCCTATGTACTTGCTGAATGTCAACCCCCCCCCCTATGTACTTGCTGAATGTCCCCCCTATGTACTTGCTGAATGTCCCCGGCCTATGTACTTGCTGAATGTCCCCCCCCCCTATGAACTTGCTCAATGCCCCCCCCCCCCCTTGCGGAATACATTTAAAGTTCATAGTAGTTTGATCTTGTCCAAAGTTTTAACTTCATCACACAACTTGATGACCACGTGGTCAGATTTAACCTTGAACTTCAACCTAGTGACCTCACTTCGGCATAAAATGTTCATTGCAGCTATGACACATTTACCTAGTGACCCAGTCATTGTCTTTCAGTTTTGAAATTGGTTTTCAGCACTCTGCTATTTCGCCGTGTGACGGTTATGTTTGGGGGTTGGGGGCGGGCGAGATGTGGAATCTCATCAGATTTGACCAGCACCTCGCGTCCCACCCGAAATTGATTCGCACGCCCTGCCCACACGGATCCAATCACGGATCAGCACGTGCCTTTCTATTAATAATGCACGCCCAAATTAAATGAATCAACATTCAATACTAGAAAGAGAGAAGAAAAAAAAATGAAGTCCGATTCTCTTTAGGGCTTTTCATTTTATTCTATTCAGTATTTATTAGACCAGAATAAGATTTCTCCTTTGTCTCTATTTTAGTTTCCTTTTACGGAATCCATTGGAGTGTAATTATTCAATTTTCTCGAAGCCTGTATTTCTCGTAGTTGTCAAATGCGTATCCTTGAATATGCCAGCTGGGATTGTTCAACCCCAGTCAATTGACCGCCATTTCCATGTTTCCTGGCCAAGTTTGTTACATTTCCTTCCTGTTTTACTCTGTGGCCAGATTTCTTTTCTTAGCTCAGTAATGTCACCTTTTTTTTTTCGCTAAATGCTAAATGTCGCCTTCTGTCAACTGCTAAGATACATCGGAATGATTGTTGTTTCCCGCCAAGAAAACTAATTCGGCGCTATCGTTTGTATTAATACTAATTAATGCCTATGTCAGAGTGTGCTTGCACTTGTTTGTGTATGTTTGTGCATGTGTGTATATTTGTGCTTTTGCATATTTATCAATTTTTCGAATTGTTTAAATCTTAAAAATAAAAAAAAGGGGCGAACAAATATCTTGCCTAATAAAACCATCTTTGTCTTACATAATGTCTTACAGAATATAATGCGCTCAAGGGAAATAACCTCTGTTAACATAATTCTTTTGCTAACATATTTTGATAACTATATTTCGCAAAGTACCTTTGGGAGCTGCTGGGATGTAAACAAGCCAAACCAAATGATAAACAACGTCAGGAGCAACAAAAACAAGGATAAATGTACATTTTCTAGCTGCCACAGAAAACACACTTATTAAATAATTCCTTACAAAAAATCAAATCCACTGGAGCTCAAACAAGGCACGCTCGCAACAATTGAAAGTTATTCAAAAACAGCTATATATATATACACCGACGGATTGGCCTTCAAAGCCACCATCAATGCTGGTCTTGGTGCCTTTCTGTGCACCCTGTGGCGTCTACTGCTCAAACTTCCAAGCCGAAACTGAGACTATTACAAATACATTTGCAGACAGTCCAAAATAAATTATATGAATCACCATCAAATATTCTTGTCTTTATAGATTCTTAATCTACTATTCAGGCACTGAACATCAGCACCCCAAACAGCCCAAGAGAGTTGACAACAATAATAGTTAAATAGTGATAATACACCAGATGATGACAAAATTAAACATCAACATCACATTACAGTGGATCCCTGGACACATTGGCGTCATGGGAAATGAAAGGGCTGATAAGCTATCAAAGGCAGTTTCATCTATGGAACAACCAGATAGACCTGTTTAACTACCTCACCCTAAGGTCAATGTTAGTCAACAACCACAAAGAGAAGTAGCTCAACCAATGGCCATCAAGAAACACAGGCAGAGCCATGTATAAAGAAATGAATATGCCTAACAAACTGGACAGTATTCTTCCTCCCCCGCAAAGAGCAACCTACATTCTTCCAACTAAGGACAGGACACACACCTCTGTTAAATTACAACTCAATAATATAAATCCCACACAACTCCCCCTTTCTAGACACTGTACCCACCCTTATGAAACAGTAAACCATATCCTCTTTGAATGCCCCTTCCTAATCCACCTTAGACAGTACCTACTTCCACTACATAACCAACACCCTTACGGCAGTGCTGAACAACACACTTTTTTTACTTGGCACAGTCTGCCAAAGAGCTGACAGCACAGCAGCAAAAAGCTGGCTATAAGAAGAAGAAGTAGCTGCCATATCTCATACAAAGCAAAAGGCGAGAGTATGTCAGGTGACGTTTTGGCGCTGGTCTCAGGGGTCCCAGAATATTCCGCTCAGGGGATCGTGCATAACATATAACATCACATAATGTACATGACCAATAAACGACGCATGAAAATACAACCACTTACGAGGTGAGGACGTTGATTAGATGCGGTCATTATTGTCGACCTATGGATCATCTCATAGAAATGAGTTGAATGCCTGGGCGTTAGCCATGGTCGGAACGATCTCGCCCACACATGACAGTCCCCTCCCCTGTCCACACAACAGATCTATCGAAAGGAACGGCAAGTGCCGATACAGTTTTGGATCAGCGACGTCCCAGGTTCTGCCAGCGTGTGTAGCACTGTGTTCTGCAAACTGCCTATGGGTCGCCGGCTACGGATTTTTTTGTAGGGTTAACTCCCGAAGCTTTTTCCATGTTTGGGTATAGCTGCAAGGCAGCAGAGGTTGAAATTCAGAGTTTTCCTTTTCCTAGGTGGGTAGCCAGCCAATGCCAACTAGCCCATCCTGCCTGAAACTTACTGGCTTAGGCGTCAGTTACTCGTCTTCGCCCCATCTTTTGTAAGTGAAAACAGTTTCGCTCAATATTTGGGCCACACCTGAAGGCCAGTAGTCGGAATGGTTGTCAGAGGCTATTTGAGACGCATGTCACTAGGAAGCACTTTATAGGTAGCAGCCTGCTTATATCCATTACTTCATTCATACGTAATGTACGTACAATCTTAAATATCAAGTTTGCACTATCAACACGGCCCCACACGACAATGCATGGTTTCGATGCCTCACTTTTAACTTATACACTAGTGGCTCCATGCTAGCCCACGCTGGCTTCACACTAGTCCAAACTGGCTTAACATTTACTTACACTGGCTCACCATTAGCCCACAGTCACTTAACATTAAACAACACTGGCTCATCATTTACCCACGCTGACTCCTCATTAACCCACACTGACTCAACATTTGCCCACACTGACTCCTCATTAACCCACACTGACTCAACATTTGCCCACACTGACTCCTCATTAACCCACACTGACTCAACATTTTCCCACACTCACTGACACTGACATTAACCCACACTGGCTCAACGTTAGCCCACAGTAGCTCAACATTAGCCAAAACTGACTCAACACTATCCCACACTGCTTAGTGTTAGCCCAGAGGCATCTATATCTAATTTTTGTACATGAGGTTTTGATATGTACTTCATTTTTATATCGACACCTGAATGTTCAAAGACTTAAACACGGTTCCCCAACAAAATAGCGCAGATAAAATAGCGCACACATAATAGAGTCGACAAAATAGCGCCAACAAAATAGAGCAGAAAAAATATTTTTTCAGTCACTTTGCAAGATATACCTTAGATATCGTAAAATATGAATACAGACAATATTTTTTATTTTAATGTTATAGTTATGTTTTGGTCATTTTGCTGGAAAAAATGAATATGCAAATATAAATCAATACTTATAATTAGCTAAAATTAGTAATTTCAAAATATATCATTTATTTACATTCCAAAACTGCACTTCAAAAACACATTTTTACCCCCACACACAGACACACACACACACAAACGTTCATGCAATGTCACGTAGAAACTCAGAGGCCTGTCTCTGTACATTGGCAATAGAGCTTCAAGTCGTCTGTTAGTTGGAGGTACTTTGTCTTGCTTGCAGCTTTACTTCGTTCTCCAGCATTGTGACAACCGTCAATAGACAGTTGAAATGCATGATGCCATCTCTCCACTGAATTGTTTCTTCCTGGTAGATTGTCCTGTACTCGAGCTCTAACAGTTCATAATGTTTTCATAAAATCACTCTGGTGACCAATAGAATATTCCCTCGCTAGTCCTTCAAACAGCTGCTGATACTGACCTACTTCCAGATCTATTAATAGTGAAGAAGATAGACGCCTCAACAACAACAACAATGCTGCCCCCAGTGAAATTAAAAGGATGTTTTGCACAGATTGATGATCCTGTGCGATGTTTGTACATAACTATAAATGTCACACAAAAGTTCCAAGAGAAATGATTTAACTTTAATTGAATACAAGAGAGTAGATCATTATGTAATTGCAGTCTCCAATCTATTTATTGGCCAGTTGGGTTTATTTCAGTAGTCTATTTGTCTGCATCTTGTGTTGTTTTTTTTTAAACTAAAACAACTTAAATTGGATTAGAACATAAACATGCCTTAGAAAAGCAACTAAAACAATGTTTAAACAAAATAAAATTGGGTGTAAAATGTAACGCCCTACAAATCACATTTTGGCATTTTGTAATCTATGAAATTGAGAAGATCATATAAGTAAACAGGGGAGTGAATACGTACGTAGAAAATGTCAGTAGAATCAACATAATCTATTATTTACTTTTTATTCTGGTTGGGAAGGGACAACTTCTTATGGAGGAGATTTTTAAAAAATGTTTTATTTTATATTTCACAAGTGTAGAGCAAAACACTTCATTCTCATAAAAAGTAACAAAAATGTTTCTTTCGTAAATACATTTCCAGCGTTCAATATTTATAGTCATCATATACAACAATACGTTTTAATGTTTGAAAGTCAACCTATACAACAGTACGTTTCAATGTTTGAAAGTCAACCTATACAACAGTACGTTTTAATGTTTGAAAGTCAACCTATACAACAGTACGTTTTAATGTTTGAAAGTCAACCTATACAACAGTACGTTTTAATGTTTGAAAGTCAACCTATACAACAGTACGTTTTAATGTTTGAAAGTCAACCTATACAACAGTACGTTTTAATGTTTGAAAGTCAACCTATACAACAGTACGTTTCAATGTTTGAAAGTCAACCTATACAACAGTACGTTTCAATGTTTGAAAGTCAACCTATACAACAGTACGTTTCAATGTTTGAAAGTCAACCTATACAACAGTACGTTTTAATGTTTGAAAGTCAACCTATACAACAGTACGTTTTAATGTTTGAAAGTCAACCTATACAACAGTACGTTTCAATGTTTGAAAGTCAACCTATACAACAGTACGTTTCAATATTTGAAAGTCAACCTATACAACAGTACGTTTCAATGTTTGAAAGTCAACCTATACAACAGTACGTTTCAATGTTTGAAAGTCAACCTATACAACAGTACGTTTCAATGTTTGAAAGTCAACCTATACAACAGTACGTTTCAATGTTTGAAAGTCAACCTATACAACAGTACGTTTCAATGTTTGAAAGTCAACCTATACAACTGTACGTTTCAATGTTTGAAAGTCAACCTATACAACAGTACGTTTCAATGTTTGAAAGTCAACCTATACAACAGTACGTTTTAATGTTTGAAAGTCAACCTATACAACTGTACGTTTCAATGTTTGAAAGTCAACCTATACAACAGTACGTTTCAATGTTTGAAAGTCAACCTATACAACTGTACGTTTCAATGTTTGAAAGTCAACCTATACAACAGTACGTTTCAATGTTTGAAAGTCAACCTATACAACTGTACGTTTCAATGTTTGAAAGTCAACCTATACAACTGTACGTTTCAATGTTTGAAAGTCAACCTATACAACTGTACGTTTCAATGTTTGAAAGTCAACCTATTACCTATCACTCTGACTACCTTCTCTTTTCTTCTAGTCATTTGTTTCGTTTTATGGATTTCTAACGATAAAATAATATAGAATTCATAATAGTACAAATTGTAAGCACCTTCTAAATAATAATAATATTAATAATAACAATAATAACATAATTGTCAGTTTATAATTCAATAAAGTCTAGATCATTACTCACCCTAAAAGAAATATATCTATGTTGTCAATAGCTCATGTCATAGATAGGTCTCAATGTTTCTATAAAAATTATTTTTTTGAGGTTACGAAATATACAACTTGCTGAAGGAAAACGTTTGATTTGAACGAAATATTTCACTTGAGAGAAGAACGCTACATGAAATGTCTCTTGTATCTTGTATCCTGCCCAGTTATCAGACAGTTGAAGGGCAGTAGAATGTAGTGGTCGTTTTTCTAATAGAATCACAAAGATTACGTTTTGTTTGAAGTCATTACACAAAGTTTCTAGCTGCCAACTAAGAAATAAAAATCTTGTGTTGTCACTAAAACGTCATCCAATATTCAGACATTCAGAATATTTTTTTTGTTCTGAGCGTCAATGTCAACAAAAATGTTAATAAAATCGAGAAATTTAAGCTCGTTTCACTCCATCTACCAAATTATCTTTTTTTTTATTAACTGTTTTTTTTAATGACTTTTCAGAAGTCAAATTAATATTTTTGTTTTCCATAAAAGAAATGATGACACAAGACGTACGCTTAGTTCTCTATCAGGGAAAGATGGATCCGATAAAACTTACGTGGTCTATATAACAATCAATCAGCCCACCATAGTATGTGTCTATGCAACAATCAATCAGCCTACTAAAGTATGTGTCTATACAACCATCAATCAGCCTACTATAGTATGTGTCTATACAAAAATCAATCATCCTACTATAGTATGTGTCTATACAACCATCAATCAGCGCACTAAAGTATGTGTCTATACAACCACCAATCATCCTACTATAGTATGTATCTATACAACCGTCAATCAGGCCACTATAGTATATGTCTATACAACCATCAATCAGCGCACTAAAGTATGTGTCTATACTACCATCAATCAGCCTAATCAGCCCACTATAGTATATGTCTATACAACAATCAATCAGCGCACTAAAGTATGTGTCTATGCTACCATCAATCAGCCTAATCAGCCCACTATAGTTTATGTCTATACAACCATCAATCAGCTCACTAAAGTATGTGTCTATACAACAATCAATCAGCGCACTATAGTATGACCTAGACAAACAGGGTAAATAAAAGGGTAAATCCAAATTAATAAACTAGAAAAGCAGCTTAGAATAAAAAAACAACAACTTGTCCTGGTCTCAAGTGGCCCAAGAAACAAATGGATAACATTTTCAGTAACTATAATTGCAAACATTCAATTAAGTTTAATAAAAAAAAACAACATCTCTACATCAATTCAAAACTATGTCTACATCATCTATAAGACATGTCTACATCAAGCCCACCTCAAGTCTACATCAATGGTTCCCAGACGTTCTTGGTTCGTAGACCCCTTACAAAGTTTTCCGATATTTGGTAGACCCCCTGCTTAGCTTCTATTGCAATGAGCTGATTCAGGAACTTTAACTGTTTGTTTTCCCGTCTTCCTTCTGCCTCTAGTTGTCAGTCAATCATGGACACGAGATCTCCAACGAAATATTTATCTAAAAAGTCAAGAACAGAAAAATATCTTAACATTTAGCATGAAAGTTAATTAAAATTAAAATTCATGTGCTGCCAAACTAGCTTATTTAATGAATGTAGGCCATCGACTGAGTTTCCCAGTTCCTCTTGTTCACCACTATTCAGCATTATTAATCTTTCGTTTCGTTGAGATAATCGATTAGTTATTTTTTTAGAACGCTGATTGAAAATCAATTATTGACCCAAGTATTGGTTTTACTTGTCTCTTTTTTTTTTTTCAAACTCAATAAGATTAAAGTGCTAAAAATAGATTGCCCTTGTCAATTCTTTGACCGTTGACGAGGTCAAGGACTGTTGCCCAAAATAGATGGAGCGAGTTGAAATTAGAAGATACAAAAATAGAGCAGAAACCTTTTGAGTTGACTGGCTCCTGCTTGTTCATCTATGTCAATTATATCATTCGAAATGTTCATTTAATATTGTATTATACGCTTAATTTAATTATTTATTTTTAAGCATCTCGACCATAATGTCATTAGCGTGCTAGTTATAGTAAATGAATTAAAGAAAGTTTTAATTTAGGTTATATATATATATCTATATGTTTTAATCTTTATTTCTATGAGTTTACTCACACACATACTCTCGCATATATTTGTTCTATTTTTTTTTTTAAAGGAAACAAATATACAGACAAAACTTAAGAGTATATGTGTCAATCTACTTGAGCTCAGGAGGCGCGGTGGCTGAGTGGTAAAGCGCTTGGTTTCCGAACCGCGGGTGTTGGGTTCGAATCCCGGTGAAGACTGGGATTTTGAATTTCGGGATTTTATGGCGCCCCCGAGTCCACCAAGCCATAATGGGTACCTGAGATGAACTCCTATTGAAAAATCAGAGCAGGAAGGACTAGTCCTCCCGTAGTGCTCTGGCAAGAAACTTAGCCGTCCGGCTACCATAGCTACCATACAAGTCGAGTGATTGCACAGACAGGTCCCCCCTTAGCTCGCGGATCTGGAACACTCGTACAAGACATGCACCACTGTTTCAGCGCTCTCTCCACAGTGGCGGCATCGGGAGTCAAAGTTCGTGCGGAACCGGGCAAAATATGCCCCTATAGGACAGTGTTCCGTTCTGCATTGTGCAATAATCGATTGCTCTGACCTCTTCAGTCGCCACCATGGATCGTCGCGATCTGGGTGACGCATGTGCTGCCAGACACCACGTGCTCTGTCGGATTCCTCCCAGGACTTTAACCACTTCTCACGAATGAGTTCTCGGATTTGTGCCGTTGCTTGTAAGTACGTGCTTGGTGCTTCGAGGTGTGTGGCTGCCATTGCATCCTCCCTTGCGAGGGCGTCTGTCGTTTCATTGCCCCTCACGCCGCAATGTGAAGGCGCCCACTGCATGAAAACGACAGCTCCAATAGCTCGGCGGATGTTATCTGCCTCTTCTATTACGGGTGACCTTCCCCCGCCGCCACCCATAGCTTGGAGACTGGAGCTAGTCTCGCGTTGGAGCATTCGGGCCCTAATGGCTTTGAACGCTCTAGTTATCCCTGTTAATTCGGCGTCCATGGAGCATGCGGCGTAGCCGCATGGACCAGAGAGCCTGTCTTGTTCAGTCCGGTCGGGATATACTATAAGGGCCCCATACCCCGATCTATCGGGGTCCCTCATTACCGACCCATCGGTGTAGCAGAAAATGGCATCCGATGGGTAGGACTTAATTGTTTTAGATGCCAAATTTTGTAGTATGGCTGGTGTTAATCGCCTCTTGGTGGCTCCCTCTTGCCCTAAAAGGGACAGGTTTATTTGTGGGGCCGGCAATCTCCTCCACGGGGGGCACGTACTTATTCTCGTAATAGGTATTCTGTCAGTGGAGAGTCCAGCTGTTTTAGACAAATTGACCGCTATGTGGAGGAACGATCGCATTTTGATGCGGTTCCTCTCTCTCCACTGTCGCACTAATATAGAGGTGGGTAGCCTAGAGTCGCCCCTTTTATAGCGCTCGTAGGCCATGAGTACTGCCCTCTCCCTCCTAAGATATAGGGGTGCCACGTTTGTAAATATTTCAGCAGCTTTTGTTGGGCTTGTCCGAAAGGTGCCACTAATGAACCTTAGAGCCTGTGCTGGTACTCGGTGATTCGAGGGCAGTTTTGCTAGCATATACTTGAACTGTATAGCTGTATTCAATTTGTGATCTGACTGCCCCTAAGTACAATGTGCGTAGCATGTCAGCTTTGGCACCCCACTTTGTGCTGGCCAGCTTTCTTAATAACGCTAACTTCTCCGAGGCTTTTCTTTCAACATCCTGGACGTGCTGGAGCATTGACAGTTTTCTATCCAGGGTCACCCCTAGATATTTTGGCGTATTTTCACGCTGGAGTCGCAGCCCACCGAGTTGAAGCTCGAATGGAGCCTTAAGAATGTCGATCCCTAGGCTGAACAGGGACCAGGTCGTTTTGGCAACGTTTATCTGAATCTGCCATTTGTCGCAATACGAGGAGATGGTATGGAGGTCTGCTTGAAGTGCCGCCTGAATTTGGTCGGCTTTCTTCCCGGTTGACCAGAGGACAATATCATCAGCATATAGCAGTTTTTTTGACCGCAGTGAGCTGGGCAAATCGTTCAGAAAGGCCATGAAAAGTGTACAGGACAGGGCGGAGCCCTGAGGCAGGCCATTAAGTTGTTGTTTTGGCTTGCTAAGGAAGTGCTGGTATTTTGTACGTGTGCTCCTTTCAGACAGAAAGGATTTTATCCAATTGTATATCTTGCCCCGCACACCCATGGCTCTTAACTTTAGATAGAGGCCTTGCTTCCACACACGGTCGTAAGCCTGTCTTAGGTCTATGAATACTGCGTATGTGCTCTCGGACCTCTGGAACCCATCGGCCACTTCCTGTGCGAATGTTGTGACCTGGTCGATCGGGCTCAATCCTGCCCTAAAACCGGCCTGCTCTGGCGCCAGGATACCGGCACTCTCAAAGGACCAAACTAGCCGCTCGTTAACCATTCGCTCAGCAACTTTGCCAAGCGTTAAGGTTAGTAAAATGGGTCTGTAGGACTCCAGGTTAGTCGCGTCTTTTCCCTTCTTAAGGACTGGCACAATGATAGCACTCTTCCAGGCTCCGGGCAGTCTGGGCTCTGCCCAGGTTCGATTCATAAACTCCAGGAGTTTACCTCTTGCAATGCCCCCAAGGTGTTTTACCATCTCAGTGGTAACCTTATCTGGCCCCGGAGCTTTTCTGTTTTTACACTTTGCAATCGCTCTATCCAGCTCAGCACGACAGAAGGGCGCATTGCACGTTGCTTGGCTTTCAGGCTCATCTGGCTCCCTCTCGAGTCTCTTACGTTCTTTGTTGAGGGCTTTGGACGTGGCTGACTTCTTTTCGGGCTTGCTGATTTTAGCAAAATGTCGATTCAACAAGCCGGCCATTTTGGTTACCGTAGAGACGGGCCCTCTGGGTGACAAAAGAGGGGCAGCCATCCGCGCTGTGTCTTTGGCTTCTAGGTTTCGCAGAAAACGCCAGGCTTTCGAGGAGTCCCGAAGATCCATCCCGGCGCAGGCAGCGTTCCAATGGTCCGACCGGACACGTCGGGCCAGTTCACTCGTGGCTCTGCAGAGCCGATTGTACTCCCGCCGGATTTCAGGGGTACCCTTCCGTTCAGCAAGTCTCAGGGCTCGCTTACGTCTCAGGACCAGCTCATTCAATTCCTGAGACCACACGCGTTTCTGCCTTACGCCGGGGTAAGTCCGCGGGACAAACCTCTTGGCCGCACCCAACATAGCTGCTGTTAATTCGCCGTATATGGTATCGACGTCACTATCCTCCACTGCTATATTCATAAGGGCAGTGTCGACTGCTGCCTCGTACGCTGGCCAGTTCGCCTTGGTGTAACTCCACTTCCGCGGAATTTTTGGGGTTACACCACTGGCCTCTGAGAGGGCAATTGTGACCAATATGGGTCTATGGTCGCTCCCAATGTCGTCCAGGACTTGGAAGTGTGTGTGGGATTCTAAATTGGCTGTAATTAAGGTAAGGTCAGGTCTAGATTGGCTGTCATTTCCAGTGTGGTATAAGGTTGGAGGAGTATGTTTATTTTGCAGACAGAACAAATTAGAATTATTGAGGAGTTTATGGATTTTATGTCCCGACGAGTCGGTTGAGTCATAGCCCCACTGTTGAGACTTAGCGTTAAAGTCTCCTGCGATGACGTTGTGAGTATTGATATTGGTACGGTCATATTCGAGGCTTATTTCGTGCTTGGGGGGGTTGTACAGATTAGTTACCGTAAATTTAAGCCCAAGTTTATGTACTTCAAGGGTGATGGCGTCGGTACGCCCTTGCACTCGTGGACCGGGAACTTGTGCAGCAATCAGATTGTTGCGTACGTAAGTGATGATCCCCCGGCAGTCTGTGCACTTGCACTTAAATGCTGTATAACCGGTGATACTGGCATTGCGTTTGCCCGTTAGTGTCTCTTGTATAAAGCCACGTCTATAGCCCTCTCGTGGAGGAGTTTTGAGAGCTCTAACACCTTGGGTATTACCCCACAGATGTTAATTTGTAAGATCAGGAGGGACCTAGTGTTTATGGGCTTAGTCCCTGTGGTGGGTTGGATCCCACTAATGTCAGGTTGGGTTGTTTGGGGGCCAGAGGCTCCCGTCACTATTTCGCTTCCAGTCATATTTGCCTGCCGTGTATCTAGGTCGGCATGAGGTTGTGGCAGACTTCCATCAACCTTGTTCGAATCGCACCTCCGAAGGAGGTACGAATGCAGTGTTCGTTGAGACGAGGGCTTTGTTGGAGGAATTTTAGCCAATTTTCACGACCTGACAAATTCCCCCTCATCGAGGTCGCGGGGCGACTAGTAGTGGACTTTTCGTGCCCGGGCCTGACTCCCACTACCCGGCGCACGGAGCCTGTTCGGGTCTGCTCGTGCCCGCTTTTTTCCGTGTCTGTGTCTATCATAGTTGTATGGTTAAGGCCGTTGGCGGCCTTAGTTACTGCTCTAATGCAGCAGCGTGCATGGCCTGTACTTGTGTCGCCACTAAGGGCAAGGTGGGAACCTGCCCAAGCAATCAGCACCACAGTTTGGCATATAAGTTTCCTGCAGGGCAGGAGTGGGGTGGCACGCGTTTCTCGACATTACCAGTGTCAGACTTACCATTGGCTGCGGCGAATTCCTCCACTAGCGCGCCAGGGAACGGGCTAGATAGAGCCTAGCTCGTGGGCGCCGACCGGTCCGCCCAATGCAGCCCGCTAAGGCCGCACCAGTCAGTCCAGTCTTTGCCCAAAGAGAGACCCGCAAATCAGCCGAGTCCCAGGAGAACCCGACCAACCCTCGAGTTGGTGTCCAGCGCTATCCGCTTTTCGAAGAACCCGTGAGTTTCTTACTAACCGTTGCCCCGGGGCCCCACAGGGGGGGGGGCTGGACATAACCCCTTTGATTTCCTTTTACACTTGCCGGCTGCTCATCCATCAGCGGCAAGCAACCAGTACTCTTGGCCACTCAATAGAACGGAGTGTTCACCCGACAACCACGATGAGGTGGTACTGGAATGCCGAGATAATGGGTACCTGACATTAGTTGGGGAAAATGTAAAGGCTGTTGGTCGTTGTGCTGGGCACACGACACCCTTGTTAACCGTGAGCCACAGAAACAAACGACCTTTCTGCTTCATAGATCGCAGGGTCTGAAAGGGGAACTTTTTTTTTCGAATTCAGCTCAGAATTTTTAATTCGAAAGAGACATGACTCAGACTAACAGTCTACCATTTAGAATCTCTTTTCTTGTCCTGCTGTACAGGTCTCTCTCTCTCTCTTTTGGTTCTCACTCGCTCATTCAGCGGCGTCACTAGACTAGGTGACGCCACTGCAATCCGTCTCTGTATTTCTATTTGTTATTTTAAAGTTTTCTTTTTATCATGATAAAATATATTTAATGTTGAAATCAAATAATTAAGCCATTAAACTAAATTACGTTGTGGGCAGTATAAATGGTGATTAAGTCAAGCCTTCGCAAAACTTCGAATTCTAAGATCGTGCAATTTTTTTTAGTGCCTAGAATAAAAAAGAAAAAAAGTAGTTTCCCCTTTCAGACCTTGCGATCTATAGCCTCCATGTATAGGGCAGATTATAGAAAATTCATCTGTGGCCCATGGTTAACGAGGGTGTCGTGTGGCCAGCAAAAACGACTAACCGCCTTTACTTTCCCAAACTAATGTCAGGTTTGAGTTGGGTGGGTTCAGATGTCCCCAAAGATCCCGGAATATAAAATCTCAGTCTCCGCCAGGATTCGAGCCGGAGACCTAGAGTGTGGCTTTAAAACAAAAAAGAATGAGTCGTGTGTTTGGTGTTGTCACAATTGTGCCATTAAAAGTATGTACCAATGATCTAAATTTGATTGCCCATATAATTATATTGAATTTTAGCTCCTTGAGCTGACATCACCATTCAAGTCATAATAGATACAGAGTTAAGTGTTACATCATTGATGTAAAACCACAATCTGCGCCATTGGGTAATGTAATTGTCCCCCAGGTCTTAAGGTCGAAGGTTTGTATCATCTGACATGCACTGCGCCTCTTAATCTATCTTAATGTGTGCTTTCCAGACGCATGTGTTGGCAATGCATTAGTTCCAATCTCCACACGACACGACTAGAGTCCTAGCGAGTAAAGAAAGACATTACAAGGGCGGTAATTGCATTAATTGTTGTACAGCTTCGACATGGCACGGATGCGACACGCGTTAACGGATGCCCTAATAACTCACATCGAAGATCAGTCACCTTCTCGTGTCATCTCACAAGGGAGACAACCAGGGAAAAATCATAATCTCGTTAAGGGAATGTGGGAGTTATCCTTCTTGTTCACCTAACCACCTCACGTCAGTTTTTCAACAGCTTTTCTCTGTCATGTTGTCTGTAACATGGCATGATTTATAAGACACCCACACTATTCAAGACGTTTCTTTTGTCTTGTAATTCGAGGCTACATTAAAACATGTCTCCCAATATGTAGATACATTTGAACAGCGTAGAAAGAAATATAAGGCTTGCCTTCGAGTCCAATTAAGGGAAGTATTAGACGGGGCTACTGAGACCTAGCTATGATCCTCATATTTTGGGGTTTATTAAGTAGCATTTTCGTCGTCATTGTCTGTCTTAGACTTAATTTGGAAAGGGGTTACTAACACATTCACCCTCCATATCCCCTCTATCTTTTTCTCTCCCCCCCCCCCACATCACTCTTTTCTCTATTTCTCTCTTCTTACAAATCACAGCACACACCAAAAGAAGCACCACTAGCACCTCGGAGTAGATCTACAACTTTAAAATCCCATGATTCCGAGCCCAGGCTCAGATGTAGCAACAACAAATACATTGCACAGTATCCCCCCCCCCCCCCCCCAAGGCATGAATCGACAAGCATCGGGCACTGTTGTCATGTGTTACCTCGTGTCTGTCAGGTTAGTTTAATAGTGTTACCTCGTGTCTGTCAGGTTAGTTTAATAGTGTTACCTCGTGTCTGTCAGGTTAGTTTAATAGTGTTACCTCGTGTCTGTCAGGTTAGTTTAATAGTGTTACCTCGTGTCTGTCAGGTTAGTTTAAAAGTGTTACCTCGTGTCTGTCAGGTTAGTTTAATAGTGTTACCTCGTGTCTGTCAGGTTAGTTTAATAGTGTTACCTCGTGTCTGTCAGGTTAGTTTAATAGTGTTACCTCGTGTCTGTCAGGTTAGTTTAATAGTGTTACCTCGTGTCTGTCAGGTTAGTTTAATAGTGTTACCTCGTGTCTGTCAGGTTAGTTTAATAGTGTTACCTCGTGTCTGTCAGGTTAGTTTAATAGTGTTACCTCGTGTCTGTCAGGTTAGTTTAATAGTGTTACCTCGTGTCTGTCAGGTTAGTTTAATAGTGTTACCTCGTGTCTGTCAGGTTAGTTTAATAGTGTTACCTCGTGTCTGTCAGGTTAGTTTAATAGTGTTACCTCGTGTCTGTCAGGTTAGTTTAATAGTGTTACCTCGTGTCTGTCAGGTTAGTTTAATAGTGTTACCTCGTGTCTGTCAGGTTAGTTTAATAGTGTTACCTCGTGTCTGTCAGGTTAGTTTAATAGTGTTACCTCGTGTCTGTCAGGTTAGTTTAATAGTGTTACCTCGTGTCTGTCAGGTTAGTTTAATAGTGTTACCTCGTGTCTGTCAGGTTAGTTTAATAGTGTTACCTCGTGTCTGTCAGGTTAGTTTAAAAGTGTTACCTCGTGTCTGTCAGGTTAGTTTAATAGTGTTACCTCGTGTCTGTCAGGTTAGTTTAATAGTGTTACCTCGTGTCTGTCAGGTTAGTTTAATAGTGTTACCTCGTGTCTGTCAGGTTAGTTTAATAGTGTTACCTCGTGTCTGTCAGGTTAGTTTAATAGTGTTACCTCGTGTCTGTCAGGTTAGTTTAATAGTGTTACCTCGTGTCTGTCAGGTTAGTTTAATAGTGTTACCTCGTGTCTGTCAGGTTAGTTTAATAGTGTTACCTCGTGTCTGTCAGGTTAGTTTAATAGTGTTACCTCGTGTCTGTCAGGTTAGTTTAATAGTGTTACCTCGTGTCTGTCAGGTTAGTTTAATAGTGTTACCTCGTGTCTGTCAGGTTAGTTTAATAGTGTTACCTCGTGTCTGTCAGGTTAGTTTAATAGTGTTACCTCGTGTCTGTCAGGTTAGTTTAATAGTGTTACCTCGTGTCTGTCAGGTTAGTTTAATAGTGTTACCTCGTGTCTGTCAGGTTAGTTTAATAGTGTTACCTCGTGTCTGTCAGGTTAGTTTAATAGTGTTACCTCGTGTCTGTCAGGTTAGTTTAATAGTGTTACCTCGTGTCTGTCAGGTTAGTTTAATAGTGTTACCTCGTGTCTGTCAGGTTAGTTTAATAGTGTTACCTCGTGTCTGTCAGGTTAGTTTAATAGTGTTACCTCGTGTCTGTCAGGTTAGTTTAATAGTGTTACCTCGTGTCTGTCAGGTTAGTTTAATAGTGTTACCTCGTGTCTGTCAGGTTAGTTTAATAGTGTTACCTCGTGTCTGTCAGGTTAGTTTAATAGTGTTACCTCGTGTCTGTCAGGTTAGTTTAATAGTGTTACCTCGTGTCTGTCAGGTTAGTTTAATAGTGTTACCTCGTGTCTGTCAGGTTAGTTTAATAGTGTTACCTCGTGTCTGTCAGGTTAGTTTAATAGTGTTACCTCGTGTCTGTCAGGTTAGTTTAATAGTGTTACCTCGTGTCTGTCAGGTTAGTTTAATAGTGTTACCTCGTGTCTGTCAGGTTAGTTTAATAGTGTTACCTCGTGTCTGTCAGGTTAGTTTAATAGTGTTACCTCGTGTCTGTCAGGTTAGTTTAATAGTGTTACCTCGTGTCTGTCAGGTTAGTTTAATAGTGTTACCTCGTGTCTGTCAGGTTAGTTTAATAGTGTTACCTCGTGTCTGTCAGGTTAGTTTAATAGTGTTACCTCGTGTCTGTCAGGTTAGTTTAATAGTGTTACCTCGTGTCTGTCAGGTTAGTTTAATAGTGTTACCTCGTGTCTGTCAGGTTAGTTTAATAGTGTTACCTCGTGTCTGTCAGGTTAGTTTAATAGTGTTACCTCGTGTCTGTCAGGTTAGTTTAATAGTGTTACCTCGTGTCTGTCAGGTTAGTTTAATAGTGTTACCTCGTGTCTGTCAGGTTAGTTTAATAGTGTTACCTCGTGTCTGTCAGGTTAGTTTAATAGTGTTACCTCGTTTCTGTCAGGTTAGTTTAATAGTGTTACCTCGTGTCTGTCAGGTTAGTTTAATAGTGTTACCTTAAATCAAGTAGTCCAACAAAAAAAAAAACAGCTCACTCATAAACACATTTCCACACTCGCACACACAGACTACAATTGCTTGCAACACATACACAAAGAGACCGAGGCGAGTGTGAAAGTTGAAGAGACGGCGCATTAAAGCATTAGCCGTTTCCCCATTTAGGTTGTGGATACATTGGAGAGAGAAACAGAAAGTAAAAGGGAGATTTGTGTCTTCCCTCTTCCTGTTGCCAACTCGAAGCAAGATTTGAAAGCTTAAAGTCTCTTTTCACATCGTGTTTGAGAACCAGGAGTGATTGAATGCGTTTGTTGGCATCCATGGGGACTGGTGTACTAGACGAATGTGTTACAGTGCAGTGGCATCCATGGTGACTGGTGTACTAGACGAATGTGTTACAGTGCAGTGGCATCCATGGTGACTGGTGTACTAGACGAATGTGTTACAGTGCAGTAAATGGTATAATTTTCATTCTGCTTGAAAAGACACCACTGATGATTATGAACAAATTCTATGACATTTATCATTCATGGTGACTGGTGTACTAGACGAATGTGTTACAGTGCAGTGGCATCCATGGTGACTGGTGTACTAGACGAATGTGTTACAGTGCAGTAAATGGTATAATTTTCATTCTGCTTGAAAAGACACCACTGATGATTATGAACAAATTCTATGACATTTATCATCCATGGGGACTGGTGTACTAGACGAATGTGTTACAGTGCAGTGGCATCCATGGTGACTGGTGTACTAGACGAATGTGTTACAGTGCAGTGGCATCCATGGTGACTGGTGTACTAGACGAATGTGTTACAGTGCAGTAAATGGTATAATTTTCATTCTGCTTGAAAAGACACCACTGATGATTATGAACAAATTCTATGACATTTATCATCCATGGTTTATTTTCTCAAATTGAACCGAGTGACAGAGGATGTGAATTACGTCAAAGGGGGATCTTTTGGGGGAAACTTCTTTGCAATCGGTGTTTGTAAAATGTCTTCGGATTTTCCTTTAAAGTTGAAGATAACTTTCTTCCTAGTCCAAACCTCCCGCAGGACGACGGAGGGTGGCAGCGGGCAGGCTATGAACCATCGAGAAGTCCGAAAGACAGTCCAGCGCGCATTCAGCAGCCAACCAATCAACATCATATTTTTTTTTTTTAATTTTGTATCTTAAACAAATATTTCAATGCTCCATAAATTTTACATACCAGATAACCCGATGTTAAGTCTGTATTTTAAAAAGAGATAGATCTTCAACAAGATGTCATTTAAGTCATTGGTTAATATGCATGACTAAATGCATGACGCGTAGGACGTAATCATCTTCTTTTTTGAAGTAACGTCTGTATTATATAAGATAAGATAAGAAGATGTCTTAATGGGCTTTCTAACCAAGTTAAGTCTGTATTTTAGAAAGTGATAG
This sequence comes from Biomphalaria sudanica, assembly GCA_036873155.1. Classification (NCBI taxonomy): domain Eukaryota; kingdom Metazoa; phylum Mollusca; class Gastropoda; family Planorbidae; genus Biomphalaria; species Biomphalaria sudanica. The sequence goes on from JAZGLO010001986.1 coordinate 1,934,850, forward strand.
ATCTTCAACAAGATGTCTAAATGGGCTTTCTAACCAAGTTAAGTCTGTATTTTAGAAAGAGATCTTTAACAAGATGTCTAAATGGGCTTTCTAACCAAGTTAAGTCTGTATTTTAGAAAGAGATAGATCTTCAACAAGATGTCTAAATGGACTTTCTAACCAAGTTAATTCTGTATTTTAGAAAGAGATAGATCTTCAACAAGATGTCTAAATGGACTTTCTAACCAAGTTAATTCTGTATTTTAGAAAGAGATAGATCTTCAACAAGATGTGTAAATGGGCTTTCTAACCAAGTTACCATCGTTCTATAGAACACTGACCTCACAAACATTTCAGATAGCAGCCAATAATGTTGACCTGTTGTGCCAGTAACCTGTAATCCTGGGACTGTTCCCATCAATGGACCACCATTTGGTCAGGCTAATACGATAAGACCTTCCATTAGTCACCATCAGGACCTGGGAGCCAGGTTTAAGGACACAGACTGCCTAGCACTCGCATTACGATGCAAGCTCTCTCCTCCTCTCTCTCCTCCTTTCTCTCCTCCTCTCTCTGCTCATCTCTCTTCTTCTCTCTCTCATTCTCTCTCTCCTTCTCTCTCTCATCTTCTCTCCTTCTCTCTCTCCTCTTCTCTCTCCTTCTCTCTCTCTTTCTCTCTCTCTTTCTCTTTCTCCTTCTCTCTCTAATCTTCTCTTTATCCTCTTCTCTCTCTCCTCTTCTCTCTTTCTTTCTCTCTGTCCTCCTCTCTCCTCCTCTCTCTCCTCTTCTATCTCCTTCTCTTTCTTCTTCTCTTTTTTCTCTTTCTTTCTCTCTCTCTCCTTGTCTTTCTCCTTCTATCTCTCCTTCTCTCTCCTTCTCTCTCTCCTTCTCTCTCTCTCCTTCTCTTCTTCTCTTTCTCCTTCTCTCTCTTTCCTTCTCTCTCTCCTTCTCACTTTCCTTCTCTCTCCTTCTCTTTCTTTTTCTCTCTTTCCTTCTCTCTCTCTCCTTCTCTCTCTCCTTCTCTCTCTCTCCTTCTCTTCTTCTCTTTCTCCTTCTCTCTCTCCTTCTCTCTCCTTCTCACTTTCCTTCTCTCTCCTTCTCTTTCTTTTTCTCTCTTTCCTTCTCTCTCTCCTTCTCTCTCTCCTTCTCTCTCTTCTTCTCTTTCTCTTTCTCTCTCTCCTTCTCTCTCTCCTTCTCACTTTCCTTCTCTCTCCTTCTCTTTCTTTTTCTCTCTTTCCTTCTTTCTCTCCTTCTCTTTCTCCTTCTCTCTCTCCTTCTCTCTCTCCTTCTCACTTTCCTTCTCTCTCCTTCTCTTTCTTTTTCTCTCTTTCCTTCTTTCTCTCCTTCTCTTTCTCCTTCTCTCTCTCCTTCTCTCTCTCCTTCTCACTTTCCTTCTCTCTCTCCTTCTCACTTTCCTTCTCTCTCTCCTTCTCACTTTCCTTCTCTCTCCTTCTCTCTCTCCTTCTCTCTCTCCTTCTCTCTCCATCTTTATCTTGTGTTTTTCTCTCCCTTTTTTCTCTTGCTCTTTCTCTCACTCCCGTGTCTTAGTTCTTCGTTTGTTTGTTTTTGTTTGTCTTTCTCTCTCCTTTTCTTCTGTGTCTCTCTCTCTTCTCTGTATGCGTGCAACACTTTCTATCAATCTAAGTTTCAAATATTTCATTAGTAGCTCTAACTTGCAGTATTTATGTGAATGCCTTTACATCTGGTGGATCTAGAACTGATTTAAACTATTTAAAAAAAAAACTGGTTAAATAATTATGTTGTCGGTCGCTAGTACTAATGTAGGCGTATAATATTGTTAAAATAGAACTTTAAATAGCTTGAGCAATTTATTTATGAGAAAAAACACTAAATATATTTATTACACTGTAAACAAACTCAGCTTGAGATGAAATGAAATAAACCTCTATTTTAACAAATTGAACTCTAAATAAAAATACTGTCCTAGGCTATGAGATCTTGGAGTCGTCCGTCCCTGATTATGACAGAGACGCTTTTCTTGCATCGTTCTACAAAACCAACAATAAATGCTCCCTTTCTTCATTATCTCTTAAAAAACACCATAGACTATATATATATATATATATATATATATATATATATATATATATATATATATATATATATATATATATATATATAATATATATATATATAAAGTCTATGGGAAACACATAGACAACCACATATATAATTCTATCTGCAACTCTAGTAAATAGAGTAATTGCCCTTGTTGTTCCTGGATTTCTCTTGTTCTTGTTTATATCTAGACTGGAAATCGGAAACAAATTCTTATTCGTGATTGATCGATTCAGAAACCTATATATAGAGATTTTAATGTACATAACTCTTTTTCAAGCTCTAAGAATCAATCTTTTCTGTCTTATAAAAGTAATGATCTTTAGTTTTCAAAGTTAAGAAATAATGCAAAATCATTTCTCGGATTTTCTTTAGAATGGGCTTATTAATTACAGAACTATATATATATTCACGCAAATATATGAAACAAAGCCATTTCCTATTTTCCATTGAGATAATGTTTACAAATCCTGGACCGAAATAATTCATGTCTGTTGATTTTAGTCATCTAATGTACATTTAAATAAATTGGTTACCTAGATCTTTGTAGATTATGTATCTAAAAATTGTAAAATAATAATTATGAGACGAGTGTACTCTTATTTTTGATGTTCAAGTAGGCTTCTAGATTTAGATCTAAACATGAAATTACATGCTACATAGGTTAGGGTTGAAAAAAACCCACTTTACTTCTTATAACTACTTTACAAAACAACGCCTTGTTTCAACTTTTAAAAAATTTCAGGACATTTTTTGTAGTGTAAAAGATCTCCATGTCCACTCTAGATATAAAATATATAAATCTATGCTCTTGATCTTATTGTGAAGCAGACATGAACAGGTATTGTTTTCGTATATAATTATTTCATGTAAATCCTCTGATGTTGTTCTATTCTAAGCAGATGTGTACAAGGTATGTCTGGTCGAAAGACAAAAAAACAGATCTCAAGATTCTGCCTCCGCTCGGATGGCACAGACTGTGTGTCGGCTGCAGACGTCAATGACGTGATGGGCTCCCACAGGACATCGTTTCTAAACACTCAAGTCACGTGACCACAAACCCAAAAAGTAGTATGTTGTTTTTTTTTTTTCTTTCTAAACCTTCCTACCTTCAAATGTGATTTCTGTCACATCAAACTGTCAAACTTTGAGTGAAGACCATTTTATGGCCCTTGCAGACGTAGACAGTGGGAAGAGAAGATTGGTTGCTATTTTTAGCACGGTCTCACGTTTGATAGCGACAATGACGTCAAATCACTAAAGATCGGAGTAGTTAGGTCTCGTTTACCAGATAAAATAACACGGAGAGAGAGACAGAGAGAGAGAGAGAGAGAGAGTTTGTCGGTAAAGCTATACCGCCCGAGCTTCGTGTCTGCAAATAACCATCAAACGAAAAAGAGGATTTTCCTCCCGCCGTAATCGATCAATCGGCGGTGAATAATAAAAACTATTTTTATATTAGTCTCTGGTGATATAAAAAAATGTATTGGCTTGTAATACAAAACTGGTAAACCAAAACGTGCGTTATATATTCTGTTTTATTTTTGTTCTATTTGATGTTTTATTGTATGTTCTATTGTATGTTCTATTGTACGTTCTATTGTATGTTACATAGTAATTGAAGAATGCGCTGCATCACGTTGCGACATGTAACTACAAATATGAGGTGTTTTGTTTAAAGTATCCTGACGATAAGCATCATAATCATACAAAAACAACATTGTTGACGAATTAATAATTAAGAAAAAATGAAAAAAATATAATTATAAAAAATAATATAATTGGAAATATAAATAATTGTTGCTGCCTCAAAAAGGTGAATAGTGATATCTTAATGTTAAAAAAATGTGTTTTTTTAACTTATAACATACCAAATTAGTTATACCATGTAGGTCTACTTAGAATTAAAACTAGAAGAACTAATTAGATTAGTTTTCTGATGATATGAATTTTGATACTATAATCTGAATACTTCTAACACTTTTTTAGTTTAGTTTAGAGACAATAAAGTATTTCCAAATTTTGTCAATTTAGCAAACCAAACTGAAAACTACAACAAACGAATTATGCCCTACTAGCTGTTGTGTCACACAATTACCACTACATCTGACTCTCTCTATCTACTAGCTGGTGTGTCACAAACTGAGCACTAGATCTGACGCAATGTGCCCTACTAACTGGTGTGTCACAAACTGAGCACTAGATCTGACTCAATGTGCCCTACTAACTGAAGTGTCTAAAAATGAGCACAAGATCTGACTCAATGTGCCCTACTAACTGAAGTGTCTATAAATGAGCACTAGATCTGACGCAATGTGCCCTGCTAACTGCTCTGTGTCACAAACTGACCACTACATCTGACACAATGTGCCCTGCTAACTGCTCTGTGTCACAAACTGAGCACTAGATCCGACACACTGTGCGTTACTAACTGGTGTGTCACGAATTTAGCCCTACATCTGACACAATGTGCCCTGCTAACTGGTGTGTCACGAATTTAGCCCTACATCTGACACAATGTGCCCTGCTAACTGGTGTGTCACGAAGCTCACATTAGCCATTCAGCATCATTTCTAATCTCTGGCAAGTGAACAATACTGGTCTCATTTATATACCACTGCTTGACTTTGTCCAGATCAGTGACATTGATATCAGTTGCATTCCCTAGGGCGATTCCCCCCCCCCCATTTCTATATCGTTCTGAACGTGTGAATAATATTCCACAAACATTGACCACTTGATAGTGTCCACTTAATAGCGTCTGTTTAAATATCACGCTTTTTCAATAAAATTTTTTGTGGCTTGTGGAAGGACATTTGCTTACCTCTCATTTGTACTGCTGTACTATATGTCACCTCTCAGTTCTACTTATGTACTGTGTGTCACCTCTCAGTTCTACTAATGTACTGTGTGTCACCTCTCAGTTCTACTAATGTACTGTGTGTCACCTCTCAGTTCTACTAATGTACTATATGTCACCTCTCAGTTCTACTAATGTACTATATGTCACCTCTCAGTTCTACTAATGTACTATGTGTCACCTCTCAGTTCTACTAATCTACTGTGTGTCACCTCTCAGTTGTACTAATGTACTGTGTGTCACCTCTCATTTGTACTGATGTACTGTGTGTCACCTCTCAGTTGTACTGATGCACTGTGTGTCACCTCTCATTTGTACTGATGTACTGTGTGTCACCTCTCATTTGTACTGATGTACTGTGTGTCACCTCTCATTTTTACTGATGCACTGTGTGTCACCTCTCAGTTGTACTAATGTTCTGTGTGTCACCTCTCATTTGTACTGATGTACTGTGTGTCAACTCTTATTTGTACTGATCCACTGTATGTCCCCCCCCCCCCAGGTCCATGAAGTAATGCAAAGATCCAGCAGCCCAGATGACAGCCAATCAGATCCTCACGAGCATGAAGAGGGCACAAAGGTCATGTTGTTCCAGACGTATATCCCGAAACAGTACGTACCCTCCAACTCAAGCTTCGTGTAAGTCCAGCTGTGACCTCATTGTTGGAAAAGATCTTTTAGTCGAACTCCCTTTTGGAGGCTGGGTAGCTTAAAAAATGAGGTCCCGGGTTGGAATCCCGTTGGGGATTTTTAATTTCGCGATCTTTGGATGCCTCTCAGTCCACTACGCTCTAATGAATACCTGATATTAGTTGGTGAAAAGTAAATGCGGTTGAGTGTTGTACTAGTGACAGGACACCCTCGTTAACCGTGGGCTAAAGAAACAGATGACCTTTACATCATCTGCCCTAAAGGTCTGAAAGGGGAACTTTTTTTGTGCACTCGTTTTTGGAAATATTTGCTTAGGTTTTTTTATAACCACCTGTACAAGGGGATGACACCTGGCTGTTAATATTTGTGTAGGCAGACGTGTGCTGTAAATAAAGTTAGAACAAAACTCGGGGTCCAATGAACATTTGGAGTGCATACATACAAACTTTATAAATGCAAGTTGCTGTGGACAACGTTAAGGGTCAAAGTTGGAGTGTTGTCGTTTTATCGAAACTCCTTTTAATAACAACATCTAAGATTGTCCCTTATAAACGACATGTATCTTGATCTTTTGATTATCTTAATCTTCGGAACACTAAGTATTTTTGAAATTTACATTTACGTAACTTTAAATATTATGTTGGATTACAATGAGCAGTCATCTGTTTCTGTGGCCCACGGTTAACGAGGGTTAAATGTGGCCACCACAACGACCAACCGCCTTTACTTTTCCCCAACTAATGTCAGGTAACCATTAGAGCTGGGTGGACTCAGAGACGCAGAAACAGATGACCTTTACATCATCTGCCTTATAGACCACTAGGTCTTAAGGGGCTACTTACAATGAGAAGACATTAAGGCTAATTAAGGCTTATTACTATTCCTCTTATCAGCTTGCGAATTCTACATTGGAAGAAATAAGTAACAAAAAAAAATAAAAAAAGATATTTTCTTCTTTATCAAGCTGATGACTTTTTATTGGAACGATAACTTGGTTCTTAGCAAATAAGTTCAAGATATAGATTTCTAGACCTCTAGACCAAATTTAATTTGTAGATTATAATTTGATAATGTTTAACTGTCCAACTCCGAGTTTGCCTTGTGTAGCTAATCAGCTGGTCATTCCTTTACCATTTCCCAGAGATATACTAAACTATCCAATATCTAGGAAAATCGCTTGAGCCGTTTTCCATTTTCTTTAATCGATCATTCATTTCTTATTTGGAGCAATAGTAATCGCTCTTAGAAAAGGGCATCAGCTTTATAAAGGAGAAGTTTTTACTTGTCTATAGATGTCCAATATTTTTTTTTCTTTAATCAGACTCTTTTACAAATGTGTATTTAATTCTCTATTAAACAGTAAATCAAAGTATAATCAATTTTATAACTTTTTTATTGTAGCGCTGGGTTTCGGTCCATCAACGGCACACCGTCATCAGCACCAGACGTCACCTACAGCACAAGCAGTGAAGACAACAGCAACTCCAGCGACCTGAACATCAACAGCAGCAGCACCACTCAAGATTACGAACAGCTGAGCCGTGAGTTCTACAGGTCGTACGATCCATCTATCGGCTTGCACACGGCAGCTGTCCTCGGAGGCATTCTCGTTTGGCTTGTCATTTACGTCATCTACAGAACCAAGGTCCGGAAGTGCGTCATCAGACTCTTCAAAAAGAAATGTGGAGTAGAAGACGAAGAGGCGGATAGCAAGAAGTTGTCGGACTCGGAAGAGAAGGATTCTTCAAGCTTGATCAGTCCCAACATGGTCAGGCCTTTCATCAATCCCAGCATCGTCATTGAATCGTCACCACCCGAAAGCTCTCCTCAGACCCCAGGTACATACGACCAGTTTAAGCAGCATGGCATCCACGAATCCTATAGTCCATATCCTTTGCAAGGAAACAACGATGATGGCTATATTTTCCAGTTTCCATACACTGGACATCACGGCCATAACCAGTACGAACTTTATCACCAGCAGTTCTGCCAGGAAGCTGCTGATCTACAACAGCAACAGCTCCTGCAGAAGCTTCCGAAGTCTGAAATAGACATTCCTTCTGCCACGGCTCAGTGGGTACAAAACATGCCACTTGTGACCAGGAGCCACCAAGACTTTGCCGGACTTTTACTAGCCATGCAAAGCCGTTGCTATCTGGCCATGAACAAGCCATGCAGCTGCCCGCTGGTTTGTCCGCGCTCTCCCCAGCCACAACCTTTGCTTGACTTTCCAAGCGCTTGGAACAACAGTCTGCCGGTTTTATCGAACTCTCTGTCCAGTCAGTTGCTTAGTGCATACGAGACCGTGACCAACAACAATAAAGGACACAAGGACATCAAAGATATAATTAACGAGAGAAGGAAACAGATGGGCAAGCACAAGATGAAAGGTCTGACTTCCGGTCATCGAGACCATATAGAGTACACGAAACTGGAGCAGCAAACCCTCTCACCAGAAAATAGTGATCCGAATCAAAAGCTGGAGCTAGATGCCTCTGAGGCAAAAGGGAAGAAAAAGAACAGCAAGACTCCACCAAATCTGACAATTATGATTCCCGATTCTAAAGAGAGTATTGGGCTTATAAGCCACATTTCTAAAACTCGTTCTCCCATTCCTATACCTGTAACTCCAACGGTCATGATACAGAATTCTCACCCGTCCTGCCGAAGGCACACAGGATGCGACAGTAGTTCATCCGTGACATCGAGCTCATCTACGGATTATCTACCTAATGGCCCGCGTCACAGGACTATCCAAGGAACTATTCCCTCTTCACATCTTCTATCACCGCAGTGTGAGAACCGCTCTCGGAGACGAAGCAACACCAGTCAATTCTCATGGAGCAAGGAAGATGTGCAGAACTTTGGCGAGAAAAATGACTTGCAAAGGTCAGGGTCATTCAGTCCCCACCCTTACCATTGGCAACAGTGTTCTTTTAAGAAAAGTGGTTGTGACGGGCATAGGGAAGTAGAAAAGGGACGATCCGCCAAAGGCCATTACGGAAGTTGTACTGACAGTGATCTCATCAGTGTGGTCAGCACTTACACGGCTCCGGTCAGCAATGCACCGAGGGTCAATCATAAGAGAACTTTAAGTGACTATAATAAATACTACGCTGACCTCATGGGTGCAGTTCATAGCCAGGGCCATTCCCCTCAACACAAACGAAGTATTTCAGCTGATATCACGTATTTAATGAGTCAACAAAGGGAACAGATCAGCCCGACTTACTCCAACGGAAGCAACAAGAACTCGCTGGGAACATCGTCATACTCGCACTCTCCATCTCCTCATCTCTTGCAGGTCCCTGACCCCAATAACCTTCGACCTTTAACTCCAGATACAAGGTCGCCAGGTAACTGCCAGGGTCTTACTGTCAGCAACGAGCAGCAGACTTCTAATCGCCAGTATGTCCGTTCTGATACAAACATCTCTTACTTCTGTGGATGCCCTGGTCAGGCAGGCGACGAGAACCAAATCGCCCGCCGACACAGCACGTACATCCCGCCAGTCACTGGGGAAGTCAGTCTCTCCTCTTGCGCAGACAACTCCGTTCGCGCCACATCATCTTTTGGCTCAGCTAGTTCCCACAACTCATCGCATTACACGCACCCACAAGCTGCGTCGCACCATCACCAGCATCCCTGCCAGCACCACGGGCCCCACCAGCACCCTCACGACCAGGAGAGACACCACAGTACGGGTATGCTCGCTCACGATTGCTGCGTAGCACAAACCAGCCTTTACAGTCAGACATGCCCACTGGGCGTTCAAAGTAACCTGAATAGATCCTATTCTGCTGCCATCATGGAAACTAAGTTATGAAACATCCTGAATATTGTTAAGTTATTTCTGCAGAGGTTTTCTCTTCTAAGCAGTTTATCAAAAAGAACTTACTCCATTTTTGCAGAAGACCTGGGGTCAATGAAAGATAACATGGAAACGTTCAAATCAATTTGTTATAAATATCTATTGCCTTAGATTCATCTTTTTAGGATTTACTAACTAACTATACAACACTGAAAAGAAAGATTTTTAAAGATTCAGATAGTTCTATTATTTAAAGAGTCAGATGAAGAACTTTGACAAAAGCCGTGAGACATATTAATGAGGCTCTAAAGAAAGATACCGCTGAAGACGGAAAGAGAACTGAAATCGGTTCTGATAGACAAAGACTTTGTCTGCGTTGGTTGTTGCAAAATGTGTAGGGGCTGCTTATATACGTGGAATACTGAGCTCTGGTTTAATCTTTGGACTCAAATACAAGCCTTTAAAAGAACTGTTTGTTTCAAACGGTTTTGTATGTATTTGAAAACATTTTGGAAATAAGGATGTTCTAACTACTTGACTTTTGAGGATTCAAGCCTTCATGACCAAGGCGTCGTTTTAAGCATGGCGATTATAGTCGTGTGTCCTGTCGGTGTAAATGGCTTGGCCATCAGTATTATCAGTATTATCCAATATTTAACCACTGCCAGCAACACTCTTTGATCATGTACAGCAACAGAACACTTTGTATAAAACCAGTCTTGCCATTTACTAGAAACTTTCACTTCAAATTAGAATCAGTGCGTGTATTGGTGGATATTCGCTGCTGAGTGCCACGTCAACCAATCAAAGTTTGCAGAGTTGTAATTATGTTTGTTTTTGTTCAAGTTAAAAAATGAAGCTTATTCTCTGCACAAAACGAAATATTTATTTGAGTATTTATTTTAATGCGGACAATATTTTGAATATTGAATTTTGATTGGAATATTGTGATTCCATTCTGATTATTTTTTTATAAAGAATTTACTTTTGAATATTTTAGTTCCCTATGAAATCATTTATGGTGAAAAATTAAGAATTATGACTAGGATTAACGTGAGTGCGATGGGAAAGGTTTATGGAAGGTCTACATGGAGTGAGCTTACTGGAGACAGATTCAAACAATCTCAACAGAATGCTATATAACACATTAAATTTGTACAATAAAAATAGTCATTTTTTTAGCTACATATATATCTACATATATCTATTGAGGATTTAATAAGTCATTTTGTTTCTAAGAATAATGATTTTTAATTTTAATGCCTATTAACTACTTCCTTATATATACTTAAAAGAAAACATTTAAAAAATAATGTTTATTCAATTTTGTATAACCTAACAGACGTATTACTGACTTGACTACAATAACCTTTCAGGAAACAGTTGGCTAGATCGGACATATACAATACATAAGTCGAATTCAAAGTTTGATGTCAAATTGAATGGAAAACCTATTGCTCAAAGCATGTGATGTACTAAAACTTACAATCTTCCAAGTCTGTGTTCAAATTGTCTTAGATTTCTTACAAGTACAATTTGCTGGCATTTCTGACATCCCTGACAAGTACAATGTGTTGACATCTCTGACAAGTACAATCTGTTGACATCTCTGACAAGTACGATTTGTTGACATCTCTGACAAGTACAATCTGTTGATATCTCTGACAAGTACCATTTGATGACATCTCTGACAAGTACAATCTGTTGACATCTCTGACAGGTACGATTTGTTGACATCTCTGACAAGTACAATCTGTTGACATCTCTGACAAGTAACATTTGATGACATCTCTGACAAGTACGATGTGTTGACATCTCTGACAAGTACAATCTGTTGACATCTCTGATAGGTTCGATTTGTTGACATCTATGACAAATACAATCTGTTGACATCTCTGACAGGTACGATTTCTTGACATCTCTGACAAGTACAATCTGTTGACATCTCTGACAAGTACCATTTCATGACATCTCTGACCAGTACGATTTGTTGACATCTATGACAAGTACAATCTGTTGACATCTCTGACAAGTACAATCTGTTGACATCTCTGACAAGTACAATCTGTTGACATCTCTGACAAGTACCATTTGTTGACATCTCTGACAAGTACGATTTGTTGACATCTCTGACAAGTACGATTTGTTGACCTCTCTGACAAGTACAATCTGTTGACATCTCAGACAAGTACGATTTGTTGACATCTATGACAAGTACCATTTGTTGACATCTCTGACAAGTACGCTTTGTTGACATCTCTGACAAGTACAATCTGTTGACATCTCAGACAAGTACGATTTGTTGACATCTATGACAAGTACCATTTGTTGACATCTCTGACAAGTACGCTTTGTTGACATCTCTGACAAGTACCATTTCATGACATCTCTGACCAGTACGATTTGTTGACATCTATGACAAGTACAATCTGTTGACATCTCTGACAGGTACGATTTGTTGACATGTATGACAAGTACAATCTGTTGACATCTCTGACAGGTACGATTTGTTGACATCTCTGACAAGTACAATCTGTTGACATCTCTGACAAATACAATCTGTTGACATCTCTGACAAGTACCATTTGTTGACATCTCTGACAAGTACAATCTGTTGACATCTCTGACAAGTACAATCTGTTGACATCTCTGACAAGTACAATCTGTTGACATCTCTGACAAGTACCATTTGTTGACATCTCTGACAAGTACGATTTGTTGACATCTCTGACAAGTACGATTTGTTGACCTCTCTGACAAGTACAATCTGTTGACATCTCAGACAAGTACGATTTGTTGACATCTATGACAAGTACCATTTGTTGACATCTCTGACAAGTACGCTTTGTTGACATCTCTGACAAGTACAATCTGTTGACATCTCAGACAAGTACGATTTGTTGACATCTATGACAAGTACCATTTGTTGACATCTCTGACAAGTACGCTTTGTTGACATCTCTGACAAGTACGATTTGTTGACATTTTTGTAGTTTCAGGCTTTGTTTGATGAGTAACTAGAATGTCGACATTACAATTGTTTTCAGACGAAGTAGAAGTCATTAGTGTATGTATATTAAACATGTCAATCTAGAAGCGCATTTTAAGATAGAAAGATTTACATTTTATACTGTCCAAATCTAACTCAGAATGTTATTATTTACATTTTTTACAACAAAGTTTCAGTCCCTAATTGTACCAATTATCTGCTATGTATAAAAAAAATTATACATATATATCAGCCAAACTGATTCTGATGACGTCATAACGCATTCTGAAAAAAATATGAATAGCTTTAGATTTTTTGTCTAAGATTGAGTAGATTTAAATAAAATTGTATTTATTGTTTAAATATTTGGTATTCAACATTAATCTAAAAAAAAGAATGTTTCTGCCTTCTGTTGTATATTTATTTGATCTAATACCAAAACTGTGATGTCCGTAGTAGATGAAGAGATTCTCATCCCTGCGTGTTGATTTCAGTTCATTCATCTATTATATTATTTTATTTGCTGCAGGGGCGGACTGGGTCTCAGAACTTGCCCGGGTATTTTATACAATCTGGTCCAAATTTGTATCTCATATGATGGACATCTTGAAAATCATTATGTAACATTGGATAATGTACACTTTCATAAAGTGAACTCTTTATGAGGAATATATAGGGGCCTTAAGTTGCTTCTGAATCGCTAAGTATGTAGGCCCTAAAAAAATGGAGCCTACTAGTTGCACGTATGTAGGCTATTACATTATTTCGGAAAATGTGTAAGATTATATTAGTATTACACTGTTGAGTATGTAAGTCTGTAAAAGATTTTTGACCATTTGCATACCTGCCAACCGAAATTTGCCCGAATGCCCATATAACCAGTCAGCCCCTGATCGCTGTAACAGAAATTTATCCAGGTCTATGTGTTTGTGTACAGATTTGTTTAGATAGGGTCCTCTTTGATTTTGTGATAACCTATACAAGTGATATTGCAGCAGATAACACGGCTGCTTCTCTGTTCAAGGGAAGAGATTCGTTTTCAAAAATAAGAAAATAGAATCCAAAGTTCAACACGGCGTTATATAAAATTAAAATTTCAATGTATATTTCGCGTAAAAATACAGTCAAGCAAGATATTTGTTTGAAATAACTAATACAGCTACTTCTGTCTTCATAGACAATGGCAGCTTCCAGTTCATTCTTATCCAGAGCTTAATCCTTTAAATTAAAATAATAAGACCTTGGGGGTCCTCCCATCCAACTCCAACCAGAAATACATTATTATTACATCTGTCACTCGAAGAAACTATTGAAAGTTATAACTAAACTCAAGAAACAAAGATGTATATAAATGAGCTCCCGTGAAATCTGCTAGTGGCTGGTACTTTGTGTAGTATTTATTTGAAAAGCGTATGCCTTTTGTGATATGTCTGTATGGTGTATTAACATGTATATATCTCAATGGATATTTTTGTAAAATGTATTTCATTCAAATGTTGGTCTTTTCCAACTACATTGGTGATGTGGGCATTGTTTGAACTGTATGGCCTTAATTCTAAGTTCATCATTTTGTTCATCTACACTCTTGTGATTCATTGACTCTATCAACTATTTATTTATGTTACGTGTGACTTCTGACATAGCGATAGCCGGTAGTTATCTCTCTTTTTGTTTCTTTTCTCATTGTTGCCTCCCTTTAGTCAAAAGTATTTAGTTTCGTATTATTTTAGTCTATTCTTTTCATCTAGGAATGTCCGAATTCCTCAGATGCCGAGGGAAATTGGCTTATAAATGATACACTTTAGCAGGCAAGGATTCTACTTTGCTTTTGAATTCAGTCATTGAAGTCTGGCATCATGCACTTTTCCAAATCTGGAATCATTTTGTGGCTTTAATTTTCCGAGATGAAAAGAATACTGTTTAAGTGTTGTTTACTCAATGAGATGACAGTAAGAGTCGCACTGTCCTCCTGACCTCGACAAATCAATACTATGTAGTTGTGTAAATAGATATACGAGTATTTGTACATAAGTTGTATTCAAATAAATACATTGTGTTTTGTTGTTAATTGATGTTTATATTTTGTAGTTGTTTTCTTATTGGCTAACAAGTGAAACAAACGAATGGAACACATTTATCAAATAAATGTTACAAACAACAAAAAGAAATATTTCTCTTGAGTTCTTTTTAAAAGTGGATCAAATAATGGGGAAAAAAGTTGGCTTATATGTGATATATTTAAATAAGGAAGGATACGACTTTGTTTTTAAATTCATTCGTGAAGTCTGGCATTAAGCAGTTTGCCAAAGCTGGGATGAGCTTGTGGCTTTAATTTTCCGAGATGAAAAGAATACTGTTTAGTTGTTGTTTACTCAAATGAAATGGCAGTAGGAGTCGCTCTATCCTTCTGACCTCGACACGCCAATGCTTCGTAGTTGTGTAAATAGATGTACAAGTATTTGTACATATAAATCTATCATAACTAACACAATTTGTTATTGATGTTAATATTTTGTAGTTGTTTTTGTGCATGTGCCTGTTACTAAGTGAAATGAACAAATGAAACAAAAAAAAAGTAAAAACAACATTGTTCTTGTTTTGTTTTTATAAGTTGATAAATAATGATCAACAAAAGCACAGGTTTTTAGATATTCAATCAATCAATTATAATCTAGTTCAGTTAATCAATGATAATCTAACTCAGTTAATCAATGATAATCTAATTCAGTTAATCAATGATTATAGTATCTAATTCAGTTAATCAATGATAACCTAACTCAGTTAATCAATGATAATCTAACTCAGTTAATTAAATAATGATTATAATATCTAATTCTGTTAATCAATGATAACCTAACTCAGTTAATTAAACAATGATTATAATATCTAACTCTGTTAATCAATGATAATCTAACTCAGTTAATCAATGACAATCTACAATGACAATAGACATAATGATTGTTACAATATCTCTTTACTTATAGCAAAATACGGAAAACACTATGGATAACACAATAACTGTGATTGTAAAAATTGTTCTACACAAACCTAGATCTGATAGAATTGCAAACTGCTTAAGGGTCGCCGGCTCCGTATTGTTCTTCAGAGTTACCAACAAAATCTTTCCTATGTTTGGTTATAGGCAGCAGCAGAGTTTTAAATTTAATTTTTGCTTGGTGGTTTAGGTTACAGTTACTCGACTTCGCCCTTTCTCCTGTCCTGAACTGTTGAACCCAGTGCAAGCCCGGAACGAGACGGAGTGGCCAGTGTAAGAGTTGATACGGCGGTACGGTTGATACGGAGAGATATTTGTACAGCCTGTGTTACGTATTGCCAATTGTACAGTTCTGGCTCAGATTTGTTCAACTATTAAAGTGTTACGTTACTTTGGAGCCCTGAGTTGTCAAGTTCTTTAAGTTGGTGGGGTATGGTGCAGTTTGCAGAGAGCCTGGATAGTGAGATTCGTAACAACTGGTCTCTTCGTCTCGTCTCGGATTTGTACTGAGCCGTCGTAACCAACTATAGATCGGGAAGTTGTCACTTCCGGTCTCTGATACCTTCGCTCTTTATATACGGTCCCTGCTGGCCTTCTCGAACCGGACAGAACATCGCTCGACGTTTCTAGTTTCGTCACATCACGCCGATCCTTCCAGAACCGTCGTGTTGACACTCGTCTCGGCTGACCGTCATTACTCGTCACGGTTGACCGCTCGTCTAGCGCTGGCCTGGGACGATTTGCGTCGGCTGACTACACACATACCACTACCCCCATTTGTGCCACCACCAGGTTTATAACAATATATATGGTGTACTTATCTTATCTTATCTTATATAATACAGACGTTACTTCAAAAAAGAAGATGATTACGTCCTACGCGTCATGCATTTAGTCATGCATATTAACCAATGACTTAAATTCTGCCAAGTCACTGGTTTTTCTGGCTAGCTCAGGCAACCCATTCCATGCTCTAATAGCACTAGGGAAGAAGGAGTATTTGTACAAATTTGTCCTAGCATATGGGACGAGGAATGTGCCTTTATTTTTGTGTCTTTCAGAGTATTTTATTAAATTTTGTTTTTGTATTTGAAGATTATGGTTCAGTGTTTTATGTATAATTGCTACTTTACTTTTGAGTCTTCTGTCCTGAAGGCTTTCTAAATTTAGTGATTTTACTAATGGTGTTACCCTAGTCAAATGTGAATATTCGTTTCTTATGAATCTCACTGCTCTATTTTGTGTTTGTTCCAGTTTCTTAATGTTTTCTTGAGTTGAGGGGTCCCACACGGTGGATGCATATTCTATTATTGGCCTAACCAAGGTTAAATAACATTTTAGTTTTATGTTCTTATTTGATTTATAGAAATTTCTTTTAATAAACCCTAATGCTTTGTTGGATTTTTTTATAGTTTCATCAATATGTGGATTCCATGACAGTTTTTCATTTATTATAACACCTAGGTATTTTGAGTTTTTAGTATGTGTTACTGGTTTGCCATGAATAAGATAAGTGGAATTAATTTGTTTAATTTTTTTTGTTACTCTTAACAACTGACATTTTTCTGGGTGGAAAGACATGCTCCAATTTGATTAGCATTTCTGTAATTCATCTAATTCTCTTTGTAAAATATCTGTGTCTTGTGTTGTTTTTATTGTTCTATATATTATGCAATCGTCTGCAAATAATCTGACTTTTGTTCCTGAACTAATGCAATTTGGTAAATCATTTATGTAAATTAAAAATAGTAGTGGACCCAAGACTGTTCCTTGAGGTACACCTGAGTTTACTGTTATTGGTGTTGATTTAGAGCCATTTATTATTACAGTTTGTTCTCTCCCTATCAGAAAATCTTTAATCCACTGATGCAGTGGACCGTTAATGCCGAAATATTTTAATTTTTTAAGCAAACTATGGTGGTGAACTTTGTCAAAAGCCTTGGAAAAATCTAGTAAGATAGCATCTATTTGTTCACTATTATCTAAACCTTTTGAGAAATCATCAATTAGTCCTATTAGTTGTGTTTCACATGATCTATATTTCCTAAAGCCATGTTGGTATGGGGTGAGGACATTATGTTTGTCTAAGTGGTTTATGATGTTGCTACATATTATGTGTTCTAGTATTTTACATGTGATGCTGGTAAGTGATACTGGTCTGTAGTTTCCTGGATCAGATTTTTCTTCTTTTTTAAATAGGGGGGTGACATAACCTCCTACCAGTCCTTTGGTACTCTGCCCTGGTTAAGCGATGCCTGAAAGAGTATTTTGAACACTGGGGCTAGCTCATTGCTTAGTTCTTTGAGTAATCTAGCTGGAATACCATCAGGTCCAGACGCTTTATTTGGTTTGGTGTTGGCTAATAGTTTTTTAATTCCATTTTCTTGTACTACTAAATCTTCTATGTTGTCTACTCTGTTCAAATTAAGAAATATGTCTTTGTCTCCTGGGGCTGAGAATGCTGATGCAAAGTATTTGTTTAGGATGTTTGCTTTAGTTTCATTATCATTATGTATTATGTTATGTTCATCTTTTAATGGCGCTATGCCTGTTGTTTCCATTTTCTTAGACTTAATGTATGACCATAGGTTTTTGTTGTTATCTTTAGATATTACATTGTTTATGTATTCACTCTGCAGCTGTCTGCTTACTTTTTGGGTTAGGTGTTTAATTTTTATATACTTTTTGTAAACTCTTTCTGCCTTGGTTTCTTTAAATTTTCTATATAGGTTTTCCTTCTGTTTACAAAGCTTCTTTAGTCTATTATTAAACCAGCATTTATTTATTTTGTTTGATGTGTATTTAGTTGGTATATGATTTTCTATAATGCTTTTAAGATGGTTTTTAATGAAATTCCAGAGGTCATCGACTGGTTGGTTAATGTCTTTTTCTAATAAGAATGTTTGTTGAAAGTTTAATGCAGCTTGGTGTAGTTGTGTTAGGTTACATTTATTCCAGAGTAAGATTTTTCTTTTGGTTTTTGTATTGGCTACTGCTTTTATCTGACTGTGTATTTTTATGCGTTTATGCCTAGGGTTAGGGTTTACTGGGCGTTAGGGTTAGAGTTTGGAAAAAAATCCCCCCTCCAAAGTCCTGGATCCGCTAGTGGTCACTGCTGGGGCTGCTGCATTCCTGATTAATGTTCCGACTGTAAGAGAAGCTTTATTGTTATTATTGACATAGAAGCACACAGGGCCCAAGATGGCTGACATTGAGGAGGGGATGGCAGAGTATTTTTGTACATTTTTTAAAAACCTTTTTTAGTGTCGAGTTCCTTTAGACATGAATTGTTTGCTAACGTCTCTAGTAGACTTCAAATCAGTTCGCAGTCATCGCATCTTAAACTTTACCTCAAGATTCATAATCCATCATTTATCTTATCTTATAAAATACAGACGTTACTTCAAAAAAAGAAGATGATTACGTCCTACGCGTCATGCATTCAGTCATGCATATTAACCAATGACTTAAATTCTGCCAAGTCACAGGTTTTCCTGGCTAGCTCAGGCAACCCATTCCATGCTCTAATAGCACTGGGGAAGAAGGAGTATTTGTACACATTTGTCCTAGCATATGGGATGAGGAATGTGCCTTTATCTTTGTGTCTTTCTAAGTATTTAAAAGTAAGTGCTAAAATATTTCAATAGTTTTTAATGTACTTTTACCTAATGATACTTTTACCTAATGATACTTTTACCTAATGATACTTTTTAGGGACCTACTTATCTCTGTTCTTTTCTGTGTCAAGACATCTCAAATCTATTCTCACACACTGAAAGTTTAGTTAATAAAACTATTGTCTGCAGGAATTTCTGAATCAATAATTGTCATTACTAGTTTAAAGCTTATCATGCATGTTTAATAAGCTAACAGTTCTTTTATCCAGACTAAATATGTTAGTATTTCTAAAAGTCATACTTTATTAAGGTCTTTAAAAATATAATAATAAACAAGGTTACAAAGACAGTTTGTGTGGCAACACAAACTTAAAATCGGCCCCCGAAATGGTCTACCCAGGCAGGCTTCAATATTTTCAGAAAGAACATCCAAATGAAATTATATAAAAAACAAATGAGAGATAAGAATGGAGAAAGAAGGTTGACAGATCTTGTGTAGTGCCCCAACGGTCCAGCAGATCAAAGGATAGGTGAAAGTGAATGCAAAGTTAGATGTGAACCTGGTCTAACTAGTTCCCCTTTCAGACCTTGTGGGCTATATGGCAGATGATATAAAGTTCATCTGTTTTTTGTGGCCTACGGTTAACGAGGGTGTCATGTAGCCGGCACAAAGACCAACCGCCTTTACTTTTCCCCAACTAATGTCAGGTACCCATTAGAGCTAGGTGGATTCAGAGGCGCCCAAAGATTTCGAAGTTGAAAATCCCAGTCCTTACCAGGATTCGAAGCTCTGTGTTGCTTTTGGCTGACCACGTTTTATGATCACTCTGGTGTCGGATCTCTTACCTGATCAAGACAACAAGTGAATTTTTTTTTAAATAATTTTTTTAAAAAGACATTACCTTCATCATCAAACTTCAAATGCAGTAAAATAATGTTAAAATGTAAATTTTGGTTCCATTTGGGTATCGAACCCGTGACAACGTTATCCGCTAATAGAGCTTTAACACTTTCTCTTATTCGAACAGCGAGGAAGGCATATTTATGTAATTATTGATTGGCATGTTCATTATATGGACATCTATATCGAACATAGACCTAAAGTTCTGATTTAGAACTCTTAAAATCTACTTTAGATCTACTTCCAGATACAGAAACTAGATGTCATCTATATTATATTTAGGCCTACGTAGAAATATAAGCAACGGTTATAAACTTTAATAACATTGAAGCAACTTTAAATTTATTCAGTTATACGGTAATACAGCTGACTACGCGTAGTTTGCACTAGACTAGATAAAGTCCTCAGCCAAATGTAGATTGATTTATTGAATTGAGAAGCCGAAGAAAAGTCATTAATTGTGTTAATAATTAATTTAAGGGGTCGTGTGAAGGGGGGGGGGAGGTTGAAAAGTGTTACTATAATTCTGAGTCTAGAAGTTCGCGTGTATGTGTTGGAGGTCAATCTAAGCGGACCGTTGTCATCCAACGTCCCAAACTAGTCATTTTGGTGCGAGATTATGTTTGAAAAGCGTTAAAATGGGGTGGGTGGGGAAGGTTAGGGAGGTGAGGCCAAATACTATTGAGGCGTTCGATTGCAAGGATAAAATAGAGCTGAAACGTCAATGAATACACAGGGATTGTTTGTGGGACGAGGTAGGGAGGATACATGATACCGTTTATCGAATTGACGGGCAATTGAGAATTGTCGTCTGCATTATTATTATTGTTATTTTGCTTTATAAAACAGTGGGATTGCTAAAGGTTTTAAACTCAAAACCCATTAGGCTGCGCTGGGGCAAGTGATGATTTAGTATTAAAATCTCACCTAAAATAAACAAAAGCAAAAGTAAAAAATTAGTCACTAAATTCCGACATCCCTCCTGCGGGGGGGGGGGGGGATTTCATTTCGTGGGTGTTTGAACCCCATCCCCCCTCCCCACCTGCAACGCTTATGATCTACATGACTCTACATGAAGGCTAAATCTAGAAGTAAAAATCCACCGCTGGATGTACCAGAAAAACTAAAAAGAAAGGGCGAGGCTCAGAAAAAATGAGAGAAATAGAGAAGGAGAGAGAGAGAGAGAGAGAGAGAGAGAGAGAGAGCAAATAGAAATCCATGAATACTATCCCTAGAATTAAAAAATCTTAAGAATTGTAAAGTGAGACTTCTATTCAAAGTATGTGTGTACCTGTGTGTGTGATAGGAGACAAATATTTTGTTTCATACAGCATGGGACAGTTGAGTTTATTGATTTTCACGAGCTATAAAAAAAAGTTTACTCCTCTTCGATGTAAAGTCAAGATTTATTACAGGCGAAATAAAAACAAAAGTCTTATGTAAAAATTGGACTGATTTGCGAACTGTTCCACGAGAGGAAATATGTTTAAATGAAAATGTGAGGGTCACAACTATGTAGGATTGTCTTACGTTGCGCAACGTGCAAAGAAAATGGAACAATAGGCCTAAAATGGTCATGGCCACATTTTTATATGCTTGCGAGTCGTGGACGTTGAATGCAGAGCTAGAGAGGAGTATCCTAGCAATGGAATTGAGATGCTACAGAAGGATCCTAGGCATCACATTCAAAGACTGCATCACAAACCAAGAAATCAGAGACAGAGTTACTGCAGCGATCGGAGCCCATGACGACCTGCTAACTATTGTAAAAAGACGAAAGCTTAAAACCTTTGGCCACATTACAAGATCTACGGGGCTCGCAAAGACCTCCTTCAGGGAACAGTGCCAGGGAGAGAAGAAGAGGCAGACAGAAAAAGTGATGGGAGGACAGCATTAAAGAATGGACGGGCCTGCCATGGAGAGAGGTTCTAAACAAGGCAAAAAAAAGGGAGGAATGGAGAAAGACGGTCGACAAATCTTGCGTGGTGCCCCAACGGTCCAACAGACTAAGGGATAGGTAAAGGTAATAGAGTACTTGTGAGATTTCGGTATTGAAGTCAAAGTCAAGTCAAAGATTGTATGTACAATTAAATTGTTTGATAGGGAAAGAGAAGGGGGGGGGGGAAAAGTAACACAATAATTCACTGGTGTATTGGTGGGGGGGGGGGGAGAAAAGTAACACAATAAATCACTGGTGTATTGGTGGGGGGGGGGAGAAAAGTAACACAATAATTCACTGGTGTATTGGTGTGGGGGGGGGAGAAAAGTAACACAATAATTCACTGGTGTATTAATGGGGGGGGAGAAAAGTAACACAATAATTCACTGGTGTATTGGTGGGGGGGGAGAAAAGTAACACAATAATTCACCTGTGTATTGGTGGGGGGGGGAGAAAAGTAACACAATAATTCACTGGTGTATTGGTGGGGGGGGAGAAAAGTAACACAATAATTCACCTGTGTATTGGTGGGGGGGGGAGAGGGAGAAAAGTAACACAATAATTCACCGGTGTATTGATCGGGGGGGGGGAGAAAAGTAACACAATAATTCACTGGTGTATTGGTGGGGGGGGGAGAAAAGTAATACAATAATTCACCGGTGTGTTGGTGGGGGGAGAGGGAGAAAAGTAACACAATAATTCACCGGTGTATTGGTCGGGGGGGGGGAGAAAAATAACACAATAAATCACCGGTGTATATGTTGGGGGGGGAGAAAAATAACACAATAATTCACCGGTGTATTGGTGGGGGGGGGGAGAAAAGTAACACAATAATTCACCGGTGTATTGGTGGGGGGGAGAAAAGTAACACAATAATTCACCTGTGTATTGGTGGGGGGAGAGGGAGAAAAGTAACACAATAATTCACCGGTGTATTGGTGGGGGGGGAGAAATAACACAATACTTCACCGGTGTATTAGTGGGGGGGGGGAGAAAAATAACACAATAATTCACTGGTGTATTGGTGTGGGGGGGGGAGAAAAGTAACACAATAATTCACCTGTGTATTTGTGGGGGGGGAGAGGGAGAAAAGTAACACAATAATTCATCGGTGTATTGGTTGGGGGGAGAAAAGTAACACAATAATTCACCTGTGTATTGGTGGGGGGGGGAGAGAAGTAACACAATAATTCACCGGTGTATTGGTGGGGGGAGAGAGGGAGAAAAGTAACACAATAATTCACCGGTGTATTGGTGGGGGGGGGGAGAAAAGTAACAGTATAATTCACCGGTGTATTGGTGGGGGGGGAGAAAAGTAACAGTATAATTCACCGGTGTATTGGTGGGGGGAGGAAGAAAAGTAACAGTATAATTCACCGGTGTAATGGTGGGGGGGGGGAGAAAAGTAACAGTATAATTCACCGGTGTATAGGTGGGGGGGGGAGAAAAGTAATAGTATAATTCACCGGTGTAATGGTATGTCTGTGTGCGTGGGAAGAAAAATAACACAATAATTTACGGGTCTATAGGTGTGTTGGGGGGGGAAGTAACAGTATACTTACTGGTGTATTGGTGTGTGTGTGTGGGGGGAGAAAAGTAACACAATAATTCACCGTTGTATTGGTGTGTGTGTGTGTGTGTGTGTGTGTGTGTGTGGGGAGAAAAGTAACACAATAATTCACTGGTGTATTGGTGTGTGTGTGTGGAGAAAAGTAACACAATAATTCACCGGTGTATTGGTGTGTGTGTGGGGGGAGAAAAGTAACACAATAATTCACCGGTGCATTGGTGTGTGTGTGTGGGGGGGGGAGAAAAGTAACACAATAATTCACCGGTGCATTGGTGTGTGTGTGGGGGGGGGGAGAAAAGTAACACAATAATTCACCGCTGTATTGGTGTGTGTGGGGAGAAAAGTAACACAATAATTCACTGGTGTATTGGTGTCTGTGTGGGGGGAGGTATTGTAAAAGGGGTTGTTCCAATTTAAGTCAAGGGTTTAAAAAGAAGTCTTCAATAGAAAAAGGAGACAGGGGGGGGGGTCTTTCCAATTCAACGTCACAGAGACTAGACTTGATGAGTTTGAAAACAAAAGTGTAGTAGTGAAACCGTTTCAATGGAAGTGTGATTAAAAGAGAAGGGAAGTTATCGGTTAAATAACAACAACAATAAATCACACAATTTGAATGTATACGACAAACTTTAAATATGACCAGTCTACTAATGGCTCAACAAAGTTTAGCAAACCTCATAGGTGAACCACTGAACAACATTAACAGATTAACCAGTGAACAACGAAAAAACTACCACATTGTGAAAACTAGACTAATAAAAAATTTTGGAAAGACTCTAGAGCACTATTGAGAACTATGTAGAAAATCGAAATATAGAAAAGTCTGAGGAAAGACGGAGATGTGAACAGAACAGTTCATGGCATGCGTCAAAACATGCTAACATGGCTACAATAGTCACATTGCAACTTAGAAGACCCTAAACAGATTTTTAGTTTTTTTCTTAAATGAAAATATGTCAATTAATGTAACAGATTGAGTATTCTCATTTCTTAAGAAAAGAAAAAAAAACACAAAAAGCTGAGCTTGTATCAAATTTAACAATGTACACCCGAAGATCACTATTGATCAAAGAGAATTGTATAATTTAGCAGCAACTGTAAACAGTTATCAAATATCACCTAATAAATAAAAGTATTCTAAAAACCTGCAATGTGCAAGGAAAGGAAAACACAACAGCAAAACTCAAACAGAAACAACAGATATAAGAGAAATAGCTACAGCCCAAACTATAACCGAAGGAATTAGTATCAACAACAATATGACAGTGAAGCAAGAAACAGGAGAACATGGCCAAGCTACAGTCCAACTAACACAAGATCATATAAAACAAACAGAAGAACATGACCAAGCTACAGCCCAACTAACACAAGATCATATAAAACAGAAGAACATGGCCAAGCTACAGCCCAACTAACACAAGATCATATAAAACAGAAGAACATGACCAAGCTACAGCCCAACTAACACAAGATCATATAAAACAGAAGAACATGGCCAAGCTACAGTCCAACTAACACTAGATCATATCAAACAGAAGAACATGGCCAAGCTACAGTCCAACTAACACTAGATCATATCAAACAAACAGAAGAACATGGCCAAGCTACAGTCCAACTAACACAAGATCATATCAAACAAACAGAAGAACATGGCCAAGCTACAGCCCAACTAACACTAGATCATATCAAACAAACAGAAGAACATGGCCAAGCTACAGTCCAACTAACACAAGATCATATCAAACAAACAGAAGAACATGGCCAAGCTACAGTCCAACTAACACTAGATCATATCAAACAGAAGAACATGACCAAGCTACAGCCCAACTAACACTAGATCATATCAAACAAACAGAAGAACATGGCCAAGCTACAGTCCAACTAACACAAGATCATATCAAACAAACAGAAGAACATGGCCAAGCTACAGTCCAACTAACACTAGATCATATCAAACAAACAGAAGAACATGGCCAAGCTACAGTCCAACTAACACTAGATCATATGAAGGAAACGCAAGAAGATGACCAAACAACAACAGAATGTCAAATAGAGATCAATTGTAAAGAACGGAGAGAAAACATACACAACTATCGCACAAGACAACATATAGCAGCACGCCAGCAGTAGTAACTGAAAGACTGATTCAAAATAAAACAGCAGCATATGTTTACACAAAAGAAGCTATTTTAGAAGTCTATCTATCCTTTGAAAACGGTATGACATTGTTGTTACTATACGTGCCAGTGAATGGACTTCAATCCTAGTCAAAAAGTGCTTGTGAAACCTGAACAGATATTAGAAGACAAAGTCACACTGACATATAAAAATAAAGATTTGTGTGATTTATCTGAGACAGCATAAGCTTACATCGAATCACCGTGGTTAGCCAGTGAATATAAAGTGATGACAAAAGATAGCCCTGCAGTGGATTAGATTATCGGAGAAATACCTGGAATTAAAGAGATAATTGAAAAAAGATTTAATATAACGGATTCACAGACATGAACATAAAGAAAATGATGTTACTATTTCTACAACACAAAGTCAAGTAATTGAACAACAAAATAAAGTTAGCAAAAATTTAGAAAGAAATGAAGTAGCGAATAAGACAAATCATTATACAGATCATGCAGTAAACGTTTAAAATCTAACAAGAAATGACGAGACGGCAAACCATTTTGAACTATTTTATTTACTTGGCTTTTGTCAAATGGGTAGATATCAAAATGAGTGAAGAAAAATCAAATAAAACAGCTTTAGTCTATTTGAAAACACAAAGAGATTGTGATCAAATTATCAATATATATTAATCATACTTTATTTCAAGGAAGATACATTAGAGTCAAACACTTAAAAGCTAGCACTAGGACAACAGACAAAGAATACCAAATTGAATTAAGTTCCAAAAAAAGTATAGATAGCGAATGTCAAATTGATTTAATTGTAAATGCACCTACAATAAATAAATAAAGTCAAACTCATTTTGTTTACAGAGGTTTCTAAAGTAAATAAATAAAGCTTAACTCATTTAACAGTAAACCCAGGTCAACAATGTAAAATGTTAAACAATACAAACAACAACAACCCACACAAAAAATTGCCAAACCATTTGCACACAAACAAATGATAGTGAAATGCAACCTGATGAAATGCAACCAGATGATAGTCAAAACAGAAAAATAAGAAATATAAAATGATAAAACACTAGCCAAGCTTAGAATTCACCCAAAGTAATAATAACAAAAGAAAGATGACATTTAACATTTACAATCGGCTAATAGAAGTATATGAGCTAGAAATGATCAGGATATTCTATGCATAGTTGACGAAGAGTCCCTAATAACGTTTGTATAGAGGCCAATTTAGTAGATGAACAAGATTATCAGAATGATATTGTCATTGTAACTCTAGAAAGATAGAATACAAAACTGGCATGGCTGAAATCAAATCACCATGGGTAAATGGGAAAATAAAAGTTGTCCTACTTGAAAATACTATCAATCCAGTAATTTAGTGGATCCTATCCAAATGTTCGTACACTCAGTACAAAGCCTCAAATACAAACAAAAAAAAACAATATGTTTTTATGACCTTCCTAATTCTGATTTTCAAAACAGACATTTGTCCAATGGTACAAGACATTTGTCCAATGGTACAAGACATTTGTCCAATGGTACAAGACATTTGTCCAACGGTACAAGACATTTGTCCAACGGTACAAGACATTTGTCTAATGGTACAAGACATTTGTCCAACGGTACAAGACATTTGTCCAATGGTACAAGACATTTGTCCAACGGTACAAGACATTTGTCCAACGGTACAAGACATTTGTCCAATGGTACAAGACATTTGTCCAATGGTACAAGACATTTGTCCAATGGTACAAGACATTTGTCCAATGGTACAAGACTATTGTCCAATGGTACAAGACATTTGTCCAATGGTACAAGACATTTGTTATTGAATATAGAGAAGTTTGAGAACATTCAAAACATGGGGTGAATATGTGGATGCAAATAAAAAAAAACTTTCGCTACTACAAAATTGTGTCACATAAAAGGTACGGACCACCAATTAATGGGCCACATCTTTAGTATCAGAGAGTTGTCGACTTAAAACATCGCATATTCATTTGAGATTAAAGTTCACACAACAACTAGGATGTTATTATTTAAACGTTAAACTAGAACACATTGTTTGCAAATCTATTTGTAAACAAACATTGGAATCTGATTACAACATTGGAACCAACATTTTCTTGTCTTGCTATTGACAACAAAAATGATTCTCTCGTACTCAAACAATGTACACATAATACTGTGGATGTTACAGAAGACTTCTTACATATTGGTATATATTATATTGTCAAAGGAATTCTTTCGTATTATTACAGAAGATATTGTGAATGAAAAGTTTTTGTACCTATTTTTCACATTGTGACATAGGACATGTCATTAAAACTTTTTGTCCCAATTTGTTCACATATTATTATGATAAAAGAGTTATAAATATTGGACACACTTGAATGTTGATGTACATATTTGAAGTACATGTACAGAATTATTTGAGAGGTAATATATTTATTTACAAAAAAAAAAAGAATGTGCTTGACTGTGAGCTATTGCCCTTGTAAGAATTATTTTTTTTTGGGTACAACAAATATTTTGTGTAACACTTTGCCAAGTTGAGAAACATTTGTCAAATATTTATTTAATTTATTTCTATATTCTATTTGAACTAAGTAATTGTACTTCTTAGAGATATTATCTTAGATATAATTCTCTTCTTCCCTCAACAGTTTAAACGAGTAGTAAGGAGTATAGCAAAGATCACTCTGCGGATAGTCCACAAGAAAACAAGAGGGGGGGGGAGAACACGTCGGTAATCAGTGAGTATTCACACGTCGCTACGGATCCCTACCTAAACCCTGCCCGCTCCCATCCCCCTTGCGGGAGGTTTGGACTAAAAAGTAAACTATTTTCAACTCTGAAGGAACACCCGAAACATGTAAAACATTTTACAAACAAACATTTTACAAACACTAAATAGCAGGGCCGGACTTAACGGATTTCGCGGGGCCAAGTTTAGGTAGGGATACGGATAATAAGTGAATTTTAAGAGTTTGTATTAGAAAATAAACTCGAATTTGCATTTTATTCAATTTTTACCACGTACAGAATTACTTTACGTGCCTTGCGTGTAGCGAAGTCATGCAGTACATCAGAAAAATTATATTTCCTATATAGATCACGCTCAATACCAAGAATTACCCAAGTTTTCAATCTATCTACGAGAATTGTTGGCGCGAGAAGCTTCTTTCACTAGATTCCACAATTGTGGATATTGAATAATGCCGTTTTTTTTTTATCGCGCGTGGGATTGGCGCTTTCCATATTGAATGACACCACAAAATGACAATTTTCGTCTATAGATATCAGGAGATTTGTATGAGTTTTTAAAAGATTTTAATAATTTCCTTATATTTCCAGGACTTTTTCGTATATTTTGCAATTTCAGGAGATTTCCAGGACCTCCTGTTAAATCGACAGGAGGCCGCGGGAAATCTGTCATAAGTTATAAAATGGTTTAATTTAATAATTTATACACCTAAAATTAGCGCGGGTCCTATAAAAGTGCAGGGCCCACTGCGGTCGTATGGGTTGCAGTGGCTTAAGGTCAGCCCTGCAAAATAGCGGCGTATGCTACGCCGCCGGTCGACTACTTAAACTATAAAAGATAACTTTAAGTTATATTTTGATCCCTTTTTATGATGATTATATGTTGTCAAGTTGAAATAAAAAAATACAAAAGTTGATGCCATACAGTAGGATACCTTTTTTTGAGAGTTGAGTGCATTTGACAACATTCATGTTTCTGGGTGGGAATACTTTTACCCTTGACCTATCCAGATACTTGATAGCAGTCAGTAAGGGGCAGTCATTATAAGAAGTTGGTAGAGGGCAAAATAGTGTATATATTAAATGTATTATTTGTGTCCGCTATATCAAGGGTAATTTGCTCATTTTATGAGTGATGTCTGA
This sequence comes from Biomphalaria sudanica, assembly GCA_036873155.1. NCBI lineage: Eukaryota > Metazoa > Mollusca > Gastropoda > Planorbidae > Biomphalaria > Biomphalaria sudanica. Next base: position 1,964,288 of record JAZGLO010001986.1, read on the forward strand.
ACGCGCAAGCATTCCTTCTGATTATGCATACATTAAAAGCAAACATTTATCCTGACAACGTCTACATTGTCACAATATAACATGAACCCAATGTGCCTACATTGTCACAATATAACATGAACCCAATGTGCCTACATTGTCACACTATAACATGAACCCAATGTGCCTACATTGTCACACTATAACATGAACCCAATGTGCCTACATTGCCACAATATAACATGAACCCAATGTGCCTACAATGTCACACTATAACATGAACCCAATGTGCCTACATTGTCACACTATAACATGAACCCAATGTGCCTACATTTTCACACTATAACATGAACCCAATGTGCCTACATTGTCACACTATAGCATGAACCCAATGTGTCTACATTGTCACAATATAACATGAACCCAATGTGCCTACATTGTCGAACAATAACATGAACCCAATGTGCCTACATTGTCACACTATAACATGAACCAAATATCACCCAAAAATTATTCAAAAATAACCTGCTGACATTCATCTACATTTATATTCTTAGATTATTATGTTTTATTGATTTTTAAATCACCCTATGAGGTACCAGAGTTTGGAGTGCCTGGAATTTATAGTTACAACTGAAATAGCCCCCTCCCCAACCAAAGTAAATAAAAAGCTCGACTTCTACTTTTTAGTACAATACTTTAGTGCTATTAATAGTTCTAATTTTTCCTCGGCTTCGAAGGGCGCTTTGAAATTTCCAGTCTTCTTCGAAGAACACCCCGTAATTCTGAATTGGAACCTGATTATTTCTGGACACAGCCGATCGATGATCTCCGCATTCTGCTTTCAGTTGATGGTAAATTTTTACAGTTGCGAATTTGTCAGAAATATCCACTGACTGGTCATATTCATTTAATAATGAAACTAATTTCCCTTTGCGAGTCTCAAGACTTTCTTTTTCTGAACGAAATGTTTCTTGTTGAGAGTTAAAATTATTTTTAATCTTTTCTTTCAGAACATTGGCTCGTGCTTTGAGTTGCTCTATGTTTGCGTTAAGATCACATTCCACCGCGTATAAAAGAGCGTTTTTGTTTTTTTCGGTAAATGTAATGGCTGAACAATGGATAGTTATACAATTAGCCAAATCATGTATGGTTTTATTATAGGTCTCTCTTTGTCGGCGGACTTTATTTGAGTGACTTTCATAATACTGACGGAAATCAAAAATTCTGTGCCCATTCATTGCATTGTGTGTCACGATAGTGCAATTGCTGCATATGGGCTCATGACATTTTCTGCAGTAAAAGTCTAAACATTGATCTGTGTGAATGGTACAGCAAGGCTTCTGTCTGAACATCTCCGACAATTCATCGTTGCCTAGGTCCAATAGATTGATGTTTCCGGCAGCCATTTGGAGGACACTAAATGTTCACACCATTAGCTGTTGAAATAAGAATGTATTTTAACTGTTAAACAAAAATACTTAAATATAATATATTCGAGTTAAATATGTTTGATTATTTTGTGAGTCAAAAATGTTTTACATGTTTCAGATGTGCCTTCAGAGTTTTTAAGATAATTTACTTCCTAGTCCAAAACTCCCGCAGGACGACGGAAGATGGCAGGGACCATCGACAAGTACGAACGACAGTGCAGCCACCACAGTCAATGAGAATGGATGTCACGTATTCAAACCAAAGTGACATACATATATAATGACTTTTTTTCCAGACAAGTCTTGTCATTATCTCCAGTCAAGTCGAAGAATGTTAAAGAATCCAGGAGAAATATTTATTTCTAATTTACTTTCATTTCTAGACGTTTTAATACCAACGCGATTATTCTAGAAGCAATATTAGTCAAATTATAAATAAAATTAGAATTTGTTCATGATTTAGTCAGTTGAGTAGAAAATAAGTTTGATTCTTTTCACTTTAGTCAAGTATAACAGTAGTTGACCTAGACTTTATTTCAATGTAATATGTAGGAACAATGTCACCACACTGTCACGGTTAGTTTAGTTGGTCATCCCCATCAACTTTCCCGCCTAAATTTCCCTATACAATTTATCATAAGTATGTTTTCTTTATACAATCACAATAAATTAAGGTAACTACAATACCCGTTTTAGAGTGAGTATCGATTCTCTTTAAAACTTCTCTGTTTATGGTCCTTTAGGTTAGGCGTATTAGTAGGCTTAGTTACTATTTATGTTGGAAACAGACTTAATGACTTTATGAAAACGGTTTTACATTACGCTTGTCTCTCTCAAACCTTTAATAAATACTTATAAAGACCAACAAAAAAAAAATGAACGCTCCTTTAGTCATCTTGGGGAGATGGCAATGGTTTCCCATCATGTTCCGAGAAAGAGACTCGGTCGAGAAGTCCTTCCCTGCATTTCTGAGCTTCAGAAACTCATTCTGTTTCGTGTCTCAAAGCACTATGTCTCTTAGTAAGATAATTGACCGTTAAAATTAATAGATGGAAGGGGCAGGCATCGGCGCATTCGACATACACGGAGGTCACGCAGGCATCCAATGCAGTAATACAAACAAGATGGCGTGAGAAGGTTGTAGACTTGCGTTGGGGGGAAGCAAATGTTTTTCTTTGAATGAATTGTGGGTCCACGTCACGTCCTCACCCCCCTCCCCACCCGGAAAGACTTTAAAGACCAGTGTGCATCGTAGTGTACATGTGGAATGGTGTGAATGCGTGTTGAAAGGAGAGACAAAATGGAGGACTAGAAACTAAATAGTGTTGATAATCTCAAGGAAGATTTAATACATTTTAAACTATGACGTTGACGTTGTGTGTGTTGATGTATTGTTAAAAGAGTCTCTTCCTATAACTAAATGTAACAAGTAGCGCCCAACGTAAAGGTCAAACCCAGGTATTCCTCTATACATAGTTGATCTCCTGTCAACAGACAGTAGAGATATTAAAGTCTAGATCATAGACTTATATATTATACTAGACTGGACATGGAGATTTTTTAACACTACAAAAAATAATGTGAAAATTTTTTAGAAAGTTGGATCAAGTAAAGTACTTTAAAAAAGTAAAGTTGCTGTTTTTTTTCAACCCTAACCTATGTAACATATAATTTAATTTTTAGATCTAGATCTAGTAATTGAACATCGAAAATAAGAGTACTCTCGTCTCATAATTATTATTTTGCAATTTTTAGATACTAAATCTAGAAAGATCTAGGTAATCAATCTATTTAAATGTACATAAGATAATTTAAAACAACATGACTATTTTCGATCTAGGATTTTCTAAAACATTATCTCAATGGAAACAAATTGGAAATGGCTTTGTTTCATATATCCTAGAAATGATTTTGCATTATTTCTAAACTTAAAAACTAAAGATCATTACTTTTCTATGAAAAAGAATTTACGTAAATAAAAATCTATTTATAGATAGGTCTGTGAATAGATAAATCGCGGATAAGAATTTATTTCCGGTTTCCAGTCTAGTATAATATGTAAGTCTATGGTCTAGATCTAGCGACAGGATACTATTGCAATCGACTATAAGTAATAGAATATGGCGGTCAAGGCTGAGGTAGCAGCGTTGATAGAAGAAGAGAGGTTATTGGAACTTGAAGGGGTGGAACTAAGAAAATACGTAACAGAAAGGTTGATGGAGAGAGAGAGATTAGCGATGGAAAGAGAAGACAATGAGGACAAAAGAGAAAAAGAAAAGGAAAGATAAGACAAGGAGGACAAAAGAGAAAAAGAAAAGCAGAGATTAGACAAGGAGGACAAAAGAGAAAGATAAAAAGAAAAAGAGAGATTAGACAAGGAGGAAGAAAGAGAAAGAGAAAAGGAGAGATTAGACAAGGAGGACAAAAGAGAAAGATAAAAAGAAAAAGAGAGATTAGACAAGAAGGAAGAAAGAGAATAAGAAAAGGAGAGATTAGACTAGGAGGACAAAAGAGAAAGATAAAAAGAAAAAGAGAGATTAGACAAGGAGGACAGAAGAGAAAGAGATAAAGAAAATGAAAAAGTAAACAAGGAGGACAAAAGAGAAAGAAAAAAAGAGATTAGACAAGGAGGACAAAAGAGAAAAAGAAAAAAAGAGATTAGACATGGAGGACAAAAGAGAAAGATAAAAAGAAAAAGAGAGATTAGACAAGGAGGACAAAAGAGAAAGAGAAAAGAAGAGATTAGACAAGGAGGACAAAAGAGAAAGAGAAAAGGAGAGATTAGACAAGGAGGACAAAAGAGAAAGATAAAAAGAAAAAGAGAGATTAGACAAGGAGGACAAAAGAGAAAGAGAAAAGAAGAGATTAGACAAGGAGGACAAAAGAGAACAAGAAAAGAAGAGATTAGACAAGGAGGACAAAAGAGAAAAAGAAAAAGAAAAAGAGAGATTAGACAAGGAGGACAAAAGAGAAAGAGAAAAGGAGAGATTAGACAAGGAGGACAAAAGAGAAAGAGAAAAAGAAAAAGAGAGATTAGAAAAGGAGGACAAAAGAGAAAGATAAAAAAAGAGAGATTAGACAAGGAGTACAAAAGAGAACAAGAAAAGAAGAGATTAGACAAGGAGGACAAAAGAGAAAGATAAAAAGAAAAAGAGAGATTAGACAAGGAGGACAAAAGAGAAAGAGAAAAAGAAAAGGAGAGATTAGACAAGGAGGACAAAAGAGAAAGAGAAAAGGAGAGATTGGACAAGGAGGACAAAAGAGAAAGATAAAAAAAAGAGAGATTAGACAAAGAGGAATAAAGAGAAAGAGAAAAGAAGAGATTAGACAAGGAGGACAAAAGAGAAAGAGAAAAAGAAGAGATTAGACAAGGAGGACAAAAGAGAAAAAGAAAAGAAGAGATTAGAAAAGGAGGACAAACGAGAAAGAGAAAAGGAGAGATTAGACAAGGAGGACAAAAGAGAAAGATAAAAAAAAAGGAGAGATTAGACAAGGAGGACAAAAAAGAATAAGAAAAGAAGAGATTAGACAAGGAGGACAAAAGAGAATAAGAAAAGGAGAGATTAGACAAGGAGGACAAAAGAGAAAGATAAAAAGAAAAGGAGAGATTAGACAAGGAGGACAAAAGAGAAAAAGAATGGGAGAGATTAGACAAGGAGGACAAAAGAGAAAGAAAAAAGGAGAGATTAGACAAGGAGGACAAACGAGAAAGAGAAAAAGAAAAGGATAGATTAGACAAGGAGGACAAAAGAGAAAGATAAAAAAAAGAGAGATTAGACAAGGAGGACAAAAGAAAAAGAGAAAAGAAGAGATTAGACAAGGAGGACAAAAGAGAAAGATAAAAAGAAAAAGAGAGATTAGACAAGGAGGACAAAAGAGAAAGAGAAAAGAAGAGATTAGACAAGGAGGACAAAAGAGAAAGATAACAAGAAAAAGAGATTAGACAAGGAGGACAAAAGAGAAAGAGAAAAGAAGAGATTAGACAAGGAGGACAAAAGAGAAAGATAAAAAGAAAAAGAGAGATTAGACAAGGAGGACAAAAGAGAAAGAGAAAAGGAGAGATTAGACAAGGAGGACAAAAAAGAAAGAGAAAAAGAAAAAGAGAGATTAGACAAGGAGGACAAAAGAGAAAGATAAAAAAAAAGAGAGATTAGACAAGGAGTACAAAAGAGAAAGAGAAAAGAAGAGATTAGACAAGGAGGACAAAAGAGAAAGAGAAAAAGAAAAAGAGAGATTAGACAAGGAGGACAAAAGAGAAAGAGAAAAAGAAAAGGAGAGATTAGACAAGGAGGACAAAAGAGAAAGAGAAAAGGAGAGATTGGACAAGGAGGACAAAAGAGAAAGAGAAAAGGAGAGATTGGACAAGGAGGACAAAAGAGAAAGATAAAAAAAAGAGAGATTAGACAAGGAGGAAGAAAGAGAAAGAGAAAAGAAGAGATTACACAAGGAGAACAAAAGAGAAAGATAAAAAGAAAAGGATCGATAAGACAAGGAGGACAGAAGAGAAAGAGAAAAAGAAAAGGAGAGATTAGACTAGGAGGACAAAAGAGAAAGAGAAAGAGAAAAGGAGAGATTAGACAAGGAGGACAAAAGAGAAAGAGAAAAAGAAAAGGAAAGATTAGACAAGGAGGACAAAAGAGAAAGAGAAAAAGAAAAGGAGAGATTAGACAAGGAGGACAAAAGAGAAAGAGAAAAGGAGAGATTAGACAAGGAGGACAAACGAGAAAGAGAAAATGAGAGATTAGACAAGGAGGACAAAAGAGAAAAATAAAAAAAAAAGAGAGATTAGACAAGGAGGACAAAAGAGAAAGAGAAAAGAAGAGATTAGACAAGGAGGACAAAAGAGAAAGATAAAAAGAAAAAGAGAGATTAGACAAGGAGGACTAAAGAGAAAGAGAAAAGAAGAGATTAGAGAAGGTGGACAAAAGAGATAGATAACAAGAAAAAGAGATTAGACAACGAGGACAAAAGAGAAAGAGAAAAGAAGAGATTAGACAAGGAAGACAAAAGATAAAGATAAAAAGAAAAAGAGAGATTAGACAAGGAGGACAAAAGAGAAAGAGAAAAGGAGAGATTAGACAAGGAGGACAAAAGAGAAAGAGAAAAAGAAAAAGAGAGATTAGACAAGGAGGACAAAAGAGAAAGATAAAAAAAAGAGAGATTAGACAAGGAGTACAAAAGAGAAAGAGAAAGGAAGAGATTAGACAAGGAGGACAAAAGAGAAAGATAAAAAGAAAAAGAGAGATTAGACAAGGAGGACAAAAGAGAAAGAGAAAAAGAAAAGGAGAGATTAGACAAGGAGGACAAAAGAGAAAGAGAAAAAGAAAAAGAGAGATTAGACAAGGAGGACAAAAGAGAAAGATAAAAAAAAAGAGAGATTAGACAAGGAGTACAAAAGAGAAAGAGAAAAGGAGAGATTGGACAAGGAGGACAAAAGAGAAAGATAAAAAAAAGAGAGATTAGACAAGGAGGAAGAAAGAGAAAGAGAAAAGAAGAGATTAGACAAGGAGAACAAAAGAGAAAGATAAAAAGAAAAGGATAGATTAGACAAGGAAGACAAAAGAGAAAGAGAAAAAGAAAAGGAGAGATTAGACAAGGAGGACAAATAAGAAAGAGAAAAAGAAAAAGAAAGATTAGACAAGGAGGACAAAAGAGAAAGAAAAAAAGAAAAGGATAGATTAGACAAGGAGGACAAAAGAGAAAGAGAAAAAGAAAAGGAGAGATTAGACAAGAAGGACAAAAGAGAAAGAGAAAAGGAGAGATTGGACAAGGAGGACAAAAGAGAAAGAGAAAAAGAAAAAGAAAGATTAGACAAGGAGGACAAAAGAGAAAGAAAAAAAGAAAAGGATAGATTAGACAAGGAGGACAAAAGAGAAAGAGAAAAAGAAAAGGAGAGACTAGACAGAGAGGACAAAAGAGAAAGAGAAAAGGAGAGATTGGACAAGGAGGACAAAAGAGAAAGAGAAAAAGAAAATGAAAGATTAGACAAGGAGGACAAAAGAGAAAGAGAAAAAGAAAAGGATAGATTAGACAAGGAGGACAAAAGAGAAAGAGAAAAGGAGAGATTGGACAAGGAGGACAAAAGAGAAAGATAAAAAGAAAAGGATAGATTAGACAAGGAGGACAAAAGAGAAAGAGAAAAAGAAAAGGAAAGATTAGACAAGGAGGACAAAAGAGAAAGATAAAGAGAAAAGGATAGATTAGACAAGGAGGACAAAAGAGAAAGAGAAAAAGAAAAGGAGAGATTAGACAAGGAAGACAAAAGAGAAAGAGAAAAAGAAAAGGAGAGATTAGACAAGGAGGACAAAAGAGAAAGAGAAAAAGAAAAGGAAAGATTAGACAAGGAGGACAAAAGAGAAAGAGAAAAAGAAAAGGAGAGATTAGACAAGGAGGACAAAAGAGAAAGAGAAAGAGAAAAGGAGAGATTAGACAAGGAGGACAAAAGAGAAAGAGAAAAAGAAAAGGAGAGATTAGACAAGGAGGACAAAAGAGAAAGAGAAAGAGAAAAGGATAGATTAGACAAGGAGGACAAAAGAGAAAGAGAAAGAGAAAAGGAAAGATTAGACAAGGAGGACAAAAGAGAAAGAGAAAAAGAAAAGGAGAGATTAGACAAGGAGGACAAAAGAGAAAGAGAAAAAGAAAAGGAAAGAATAGACAAGGAGGACAAAAGAGAAAGAGAAAAAGAAAAGGAGAGATTAGACAAGGAGGACAAAAGAGAAAGAGAAAAAGAAAAGGAAAGATTAGACAAGGAGGACAAAAAAGAAAGAGAAAAAGAAAAGGAGAGATTAGACAAGGAGGACAAAAGAGAAAGAGAAAAAGAAAAGGAGAGATTAGACAAGGAGGACAAAAGAGAAAGAAAAAGAAAAGGAGAGATTAGACAAGGAGGACAAAAGAGAAAGAGAAAAAGAAAAGGAGAGATTAGACAAGGAGGACAAAAGAGAATAAGAAAAAGAAAAGGAGAGATTAGACAAGGAGGACAAAAGAGAAAGAGAAAAAGAAAAGGAGAGATTAGACAACGAGGACAAAGGAGAAAGAGAAAAAGAAAAGGAGAGATTAGACAAGAGGACAAAAGAGAAAGAGAAAAAGAAAAATAAAGATTAGACAAGGAGGACAAAAGAGAAAGAGAAAAAGAAAAGGAGAGATTAGACAAGGAGGACAAAAGAGAAGGAGAAAGAGAAAAGGAGAGATTAGACAAGGAGGACAAAAGAGAAAGAGAAAAAGAAAAGGAGAGATTAGACAAGGAGGACAAAAGAGAAAGAGAAAGAGAAAAGGATAGATTAGACAAGGAGGACAAAAGAGAAAGAGAAAAAGAAAAGGAAAGATTAGACAAGGAGGACAAAAGAGAAAGAGAAAAAGAAAAGGAGAGATTAGACAAGGAGGACAAAAGAGAAAGAGAAAAAGAAAAGGAAAGATTAGACAAGGAGGACAAAAGAGAAAGAGAAAAAGAAAAGGATAGATTAGACAAGGAGGACAAAAGAGAAAGAGAAAAAGAAAAGGAAAGATTAGACAAGGAGGACAAAAGAGAAAGAGAAAAAGAAAAGGAAAGATTAGACAAGGAGGACAAAAGAGAAAAAGAAAAAGAAAAGGAGAGATTAGACAAGGAGGACAAAAGAGAAAGAGAAAAAGAAAAGGAGAGATTAGACAAGGAGGACAAAAGAGAAAGAGAAAAAGAAAAGGAGAGATTAGACAAGGAGGACAAAAGAGAAAGAGAAAGAGAAAAGGATAGATTAGACAAGAAGGACAAAAGAGAAAAATAGAAAAAGAAAAGGAAAGATTAGACAAGGAGGACAAAAGAGAAAGAGAAAAAGAAAAGGAGAGATTAGACAAGGAGGACAAAAGAGAAAGAGAAAAAGAAAAGGAAAGATTAGACAAGGAGGACAAAAGAGAAAGAAAAAAAGAAAAGGATAGATTAGACAAGGAGGACAAAAGAGAAAGAGAAAAAGAAAAGGAAAGATTAGACATGGAGGACAAAAGAGAAAGAGAAAAAGAGAAGGAGAGATTAGACAAGGAGGACAAAAGAGAAAGAGAAAAAGAAAAGGAGAGATTAGACAAGGAGGACAAAAGAGAAAGAGAAAAAGAAAAGGAGAGATTAGACAGAGAGGACAAAAGAGAAAGAGAAAAAGAAAAGGAGAGATTAGACATGGAGGACAAAAGAGAAAGAGAAAAAGAAAAGGAGAGATTAGACATGGAGGACAAAAGAGAAAAAGAAATGGAGAGATTAGACATGGAGGACAAAAGAGAAAAAGAATAGGAGAGATTAGACAAGTAGGACAAAAGAGAAAGAGAAAAAGAAAAGGAGAGATTAGACAAGGAGGACAAAAGAGAAAGAAAAAGAAAAGGAGAGATTAGACAAGGAGGACAAAAGAGAAAGAGAAAAAGAAAAGGAGAGATTAGACAAGGAGGACAAAAGAGAATAAGAAAAAGAAAAGGAGAGATTAGACAAGGAGGACAAAAGAGAAAGAGAAAAAGAAAAGGAGAGATTAGACAACGAGGACAAAAGAGAAAAAGAAAAAGAAAAGGAGAGATTAGACAAGAGGACAAAAGAGAAAGAGAAAAAGAAAAATAAAGATTAGACAAGGAGGACAAAAGAGAAAGAGAAAAAGAAAAGGAGAGATTAGACAAGGAGGACAAAAGAGAAGGAGAAAGAGAAAAGGAGAGATTAGACAAGGAGGACAAAAGAGAAAGAGAAAAAGAAAAGGAGAGATTAGACAAGGAGGACAAAAGAGAAAGAGAAAGAGAAAAGGATAGATTAGACAAGGAGGACAAAAGAGAAAGAGAAAAAGAAAACCAAAGATTAGACAAGGAGGACAAAAGAGAAAGAGAAAAAGAAAAGGAGAGATTAGACAAGGAGGACAAAAGAGAAAGAGAAAAAGAAAAGGAAAGATTAGACAAGGAGGACAAAAGAGAAAGAGAAAAAGAAAAGGATAGATTAGACAAGGAGGACAAAAGAGAAAGAGAAAAAGAAAAGGAAAGATTAGACAAGGAGGACAAAAGAGAAAGAGAAAAAGAAAAGGAAAGATTAGACAAGGAGGACAAAAGAGAAAGAGAAAAAGAAAAGGAGAGATTAGACAAGGAGGACAAAAGAGAAAGAGAAAAAGAAAAGGAGAGATTAGACAAGGAGGACAAAAGAGAAAGAGAAAAAGAAAAGGAGAGATTAGACAAGGAGGACAAAAGAGAAAGAGAAAAAGAAAAGGATAGATTAGACAAGGAGGACAAAAGAGAAAGAGAAAAAGAAAAGGAAAGATTAGACAAGGAGGACAAAAGAGAAAGAGAAAAAGAAAAGGAAAGATTAGACAAGGAGGACAAAAGAGAAAGAGAAAAAGAAAAGGAGAGATTAGACAAGGAGGACAAAAGAGAAAGAGAAAAAGAAAAGGAGAGATTAGACAAGGAGGACAAAAGAGAAAGAGAAAAAGAAAAGGAGAGATTAGACAAGGAGGACAAAAGAGAAAGAGAAAGAGAAAAGGATAGATTAGACAAAGAGGACAAAAGAGAAAAATAGAAAAAGAAAAGGAAAGATTAGACAAGGAGGACAAAAGAGAAAGAGAAAAAGAAAAGGAGAGATTAGACAAGGAGGACAAAAGAGAAAGAGAAAAAGAAAAGGAAAGATTAGACAAGGAGGACAAAAGAGAAAGAAAAAAAGAAAAGGATAGATTAGACAAGGAGGACAAAAGAGAAAGAGAAAAAGAAAAGGAAAGATTAGACATGGAGGACAAAAGAGAAAGAGAAAAAGAGAAGGAGAGATTAGACAAGGAGGACAAAAGAGAAAGAGAAAAAGAAAAGGAGAGATTAGACAAGGAGGACAAAAGAGAAAGAGAAAAAGAAAAGGAGAGATTAGACAGAGAGGACAAAAGAGAAAGAGAAAAAGAAAAGGAGAGATTAGACATGGAGGACAAAAGAGAAAGAGAAAAAGAAAAGGAGAGATTTGACATGGAGGACAAAAGAGAAAAAGAAATGGAGAGATTAGACATGGAGGACAAAAGAGAAAAAGAATAGGAGAGATTAGACAAGTAGGACAAAAGAGAAAGAGAAAAAGAAAAGGAGAGATTAGACATGGAGGACAAAAGAGAAAAAGAATAGGAGAGATTAGACAAGGAGGACAAAAGAGAAAAAGAAAAGGAGAGATTAGACAAGGAGGACAAAAGAGAAAGAGAAAGAGAAAAGGATAGATTAGACAAGAAGGACAAAAGAGAAAAATAGAAAAAGAAAAGGAAAGATTAGACAAGGAGGACAAAAGAGAAAGAGAAAAAGAAAAGGAGAGATTAGACAAGGAGGACAAAAGAGAAAGAGAAAAAGAAAAGGAAAGATTAGACAAGGAGGACAAAAGAGAAAGAAAAAAAGAAAAGGATAGATTAGACAAGGAGGACAAAAGAGAAAGAGAAAAAGAAAAGGAAAGATTAGACATGGAGGACAAAAGAGAAAGAGAAAAAGAGAAGGAGAGATTAGACAAGGAGGACAAAAGAGAAAGAGAAAAAGAAAAGGAGAGATTAGACAAGGAGGACAAAAGAGAAAGAGAAAAAGAAAAGGAGAGATTAGACAAGGAGGACAAAAGAGAAAGAGAAAAAGAAAAGGAGAGATTAGACAAGGAGGACAAAAGAGAAAGAGAAAAAGAAAAGGATAGATTAGACAAGGAGGACAAAAGAGAAAGAGAAAAAGAAAAGGAAAGATTAGACAAGGAGGACAAAAGAGAAAGAGAAAAAGAAAAGGAAAGATTAGACAAGGAGGACAAAAGAGAAAGAGAAAAAGAAAAGGAGAGATTTGACATGGAGGACAAAAGAGAAAAAGAAATGGAGAGATTAGACATGGAGGACAAAAGAGAAAAAGAATAGGAGAGATTAGACAAGGAGGACAAAAGAGAAAGAGAAAAAGAAAAGGAGAGATTAGACAAGGAGGACAAAAGAGAAAGAGAAAAAGAAAAGGATAGATTAGACAAGGAGGACAAAAGAGAAAGAGAAAAAGAAAAGGAAAGATTAGACAAGGAGGACAAAAGAGAAAGAGAAAAAGAAAAGGAAAGATTAGACAAGGAGGACAAAAGAGAAAGAGAAAAAGAAAAGGAGAGATTAGACAAGGAGGACAAAAGAGAAAGAGAAAAAGAAAAGGAGAGATTAGACAAGGAGGACAAAAGAGAAAGAGAAAAAGAAAAGGAGAGATTAGACAAGGAGGACAAAAGAGAAAGAGAAAGAGAAAAGGATAGATTAGACAAAGAGGACAAAAGAGAAAAATAGAAAAAGAAAAGGAAAGATTAGACAAGGAGGACAAAAGAGAAAGAGAAAAAGAAAAGGAGAGATTAGACAAGGAGGACAAAAGAGAAAGAGAAAAAGAAAAGGAAAGATTAGACAAGGAGGACAAAAGAGAAAGAAAAAAAGAAAAGGATAGATTAGACAAGGAGGACAAAAGAGAAAGAGAAAAAGAAAAGGAAAGATTAGACATGGAGGACAAAAGAGAAAGAGAAAAAGAGAAGGAGAGATTAGACAAGGAGGACAAAAGAGAAAGAGAAAAAGAAAAGGAGAGATTAGACAAGGAGGACAAAAGAGAAAGAGAAAAAGAAAAGGAGAGATTAGACAGAGAGGACAAAAGAGAAAGAGAAAAAGAAAAGGAGAGATTAGACATGGAGGACAAAAGAGAAAGAGAAAAAGAAAAGGAGAGATTTGACATGGAGGACAAAAGAGAAAAAGAAATGGAGAGATTAGACATGGAGGACAAAAGAGAAAAAGAATAGGAGAGATTAGACAAGTAGGACAAAAGAGAAAGAGAAAAAGAAAAGGAGAGATTAGACATGGAGGACAAAAGAGAAAAAGAATAGGAGAGATTAGACAAGGAGGACAAAAGAGAAAAAGAAAAGGAGAGATTAGACAAGGAGGACAAAAGAGAAAGAGAAAGAGAAAAGGATAGATTAGACAAGGAGGACAAAAGAGAAAGAGAAAAAGAAAAGGAAAGATTAGACAAGGAGGACAAAAGAGAAAGAGAAAAAGAAAAGGAAAGATTAGACAAGGAGGACAAAAGAGAAAGAGAAAAAGAAAAGGAGAGATTAGACAAGGAGGACAAAAGAGAAAGAGAAAAAGAAAAGGAGAGATTAGACAAGGAGGACAAAAGAGAAGGAGAAAGAGAAAAGGAGAGATTAGACAAGGAGGACAAAAGAGAAAGAGAAAAAGAAAAGGAGAGATTAGACAAGGAGGACAAAAGAGAAAGAGAAAGAGAAAAGGATAGATTAGACAAGGAGGACAAAAGAGAAAGAGAAAAAGAAAACCAAAGATTAGACAAGGAGGACAAAAGAGAAAGAGAAAAAGAAAAGGAGAGATTAGACAAGGAGGACAAAAGAGAAAGAGAAAAAGAAAAGGAAAGATTAGACAAGGAGGACAAAAGAGAAAGAGAAAAAGAAAAGGATAGATTAGACAAGGAGGACAAAAGAGAAAGAGAAAAAGAAAAGGAAAGATTAGACAAGGAGGACAAAAGAGAAAGAGAAAAAGAAAAGGAAAGATTAGACAAGGAGGACAAAAGAGAAAGAGAAAAAGAAAAGGAGAGATTAGACAAGGAGGACAAAAGAGAAAGAGAAAAAGAAAAGGAGAGATTAGACAAGGAGGACAAAAGAGAAAGAGAAAAAGAAAAGGAGAGATTAGACAAGGAGGACAAAAGAGAAAGAGAAAAAGAAAAGGATAGATTAGACAAGGAGGACAAAAGAGAAAGAGAAAAAGAAAAGGAAAGATTAGACAAGGAGGACAAAAGAGAAAGAGAAAAAGAAAAGGAAAGATTAGACAAGGAGGACAAAAGAGAAAGAGAAAAAGAAAAGGAGAGATTAGACAAGGAGGACAAAAGAGAAAGAGAAAAAGAAAAGGAGAGATTAGACAAGGAGGACAAAAGAGAAAGAGAAAAAGAAAAGGAGAGATTAGACAAGGAGGACAAAAGAGAAAGAGAAAGAGAAAAGGATAGATTAGACAAAGAGGACAAAAGAGAAAAATAGAAAAAGAAAAGGAAAGATTAGACAAGGAGGACAAAAGAGAAAGAGAAAAAGAAAAGGAGAGATTAGACAAGGAGGACAAAAGAGAAAGAGAAAAAGAAAAGGAAAGATTAGACAAGGAGGACAAAAGAGAAAGAAAAAAAGAAAAGGATAGATTAGACAAGGAGGACAAAAGAGAAAGAGAAAAAGAAAAGGAAAGATTAGACATGGAGGACAAAAGAGAAAGAGAAAAAGAGAAGGAGAGATTAGACAAGGAGGACAAAAGAGAAAGAGAAAAAGAAAAGGAGAGATTAGACAAGGAGGACAAAAGAGAAAGAGAAAAAGAAAAGGAGAGATTAGACAGAGAGGACAAAAGAGAAAGAGAAAAAGAAAAGGAGAGATTAGACATGGAGGACAAAAGAGAAAGAGAAAAAGAAAAGGAGAGATTTGACATGGAGGACAAAAGAGAAAAAGAAATGGAGAGATTAGACATGGAGGACAAAAGAGAAAAAGAATAGGAGAGATTAGACAAGTAGGACAAAAGAGAAAGAGAAAAAGAAAAGGAGAGATTAGACATGGAGGACAAAAGAGAAAAAGAATAGGAGAGATTAGACAAGGAGGACAAAAGAGAAAAAGAAAAGGAGAGATTAGACAAGGAGGACAAAAGAGAAAGAGAAAAAGAAAAGGAGAGATTAGACAAGGAGGACAAAAGAGAAAGAGAAAAAGAAAAGGAGAGATTAGACATGGAGGACAAAAGAGAAAAAGAAAAGGAGAGATTAGACAAGGAGGACAAAAGAGAAAGAGAAAAAGAAAAGGAGAGATTAGACATGGAGGACAAAAAAGAAAAAGAAAAGGAGAGATTAGACATGGAGTACAAAAGAGAAAAAGAAAAGTTAGCTATGAAGGAAAAGAAAGAAAACAAATAAGTAGCTATTGAAAGAGAAAGATTAGCGTTTGAAAAGGAGACGGCAGAGAAAAAGTTGAAAACAGACCAAGGAAAAGAGATTGATAAAAGAAAGGAGGAAACTACAGGGAATTAACTAGCAAAGTATAAAGGTGTAATATTTGAAGCTAAAAGGACATAGACATTTTTTTGAAAAAATTTGAAATAAAAATGAGAGAACTGGAATACTCTGAAGACAAATGGACATTCTTATTGTCTAGATCATTTACAGCGGAGGTTCCTTCAAAAATATGTATGAACCAGGGTAACTACAGTGTTGTGAAAGAACAACTACTTCGAACTTTCAGGAAAACAGAGGCTTTCTATCGCCAACAATTTGTTAATTTTGAGATAGAACCAGAGGATGACCCGCAGACATTCCCGGAAAGAATGAGCAGTCATTTTGATAACTGGATAGAAACCGCTGAGGTAGAAAAAACCTTTGACAGTCTGAAGACATTTCTCATGCTGGACAAAGTGATTTACGAGTGTCAGGAGGAATTTAAAATATTTCTGTTGGAGAGGAAAACGAAATCCATAGAAGACATAGTAAGACTGATAAGGGCTTATAAAGTGGCACATCCCGAGAAAAAATTATCTAGAGGCAGTAATATGGAAGAAATAGTTGCCTTTAACAGAACATGTGAGACACAGAATAGCTCTCACCGAACAAGGGAGACACAGGAAAGACATTATAGACGTGGTACATATGAAAGACAATATGATAGCCGCAACGGAAGATATCAAGGAAACAGACAGGAAAGAAAGGACTGGGAGAAAGTTGGAATAGAGCAAGGTTTATTGTCATCTGATACTGGAACATTGGAGATTTTTCAGACATTCGTAGGGAACAAAACAGCCAAGACTATCAGGGATACACGGAGCACTATTATTGGAGTGAATAAGAAATTAGTGGAAGACCATGAATATACAGGTGAATCTAGGAAGTGTGTTATGTTTAATGGGAAGATTGTTCACTTACTGATTGCTAGAGTTAACATTGATACATCCTTTCATACGGGGACAGTGGAAGCTTGTGTTGTAGATCAGGGTGAGATTGATTTGATTATCGGGAACATTCATAGGGTGTAAATATGTTCAGAGATGGAGATAGAGAACTGGAAGAAATATTATGGGATAAAGGCAACTCAATGTAGAAATGGGGATGTGGAATAAAAAACATAAGATCCCATACATCATTTGACATGGGTAGCAGAGAGCACGAGAAGAAAGAATTACCAGATAAGGTAGAAAGCAATGCAATTGGAATGAGTCCAAATCAAAGTAAAGTAAGACAATCAGTGATACAGGGAAAGCGATATAAACCCACATACAGACGTACAAACCCATACATCTTATGCTTTAATTGTGGAAGAAGTGGACATACCAGAAGACAGTGTCAACAGTTAATCAGAGTTAAGGAATTAAGGTACAATAGTGGAGAATACGAGAAAAGAGAGGGCTATTAGAAGGATAGAAAACAGTACAGATAGACCATTCTGTAGTGGGATCACAATCGGACATCACTGCAAAGGAGGGAAGCGGAAAGGATGGCAAGTAAATAATTTTAGAATTATATAGATATGATAAGAAAAGGTGGTGATGATGGATACTAGTTATTGTTCTAATCTACACTGAGCAAATATATGTGTAATGAATTATATCTCAATGTAACATATTCATAGATGTTAAGGCTACAACAATATAGAAGTTTTGTAAAGGCTAGATAGGGAATGTGACAATGTATAAGTTGTAGAAAGTAGATCTGTAGATTTTGTACAGTGTATTTTTATTATGTGTTGATTTTGTTTGATTATAATTATTCTATTAACATTACATTTGTAAGAAAATTATTGAAATGGTGTGGTAGAAATACATAAAAAGAAACGTCAAGTCTAGAATTATTTTTTATAGGTCGGATGATACTAAGAAGTAAATAGTCATTCGGTTTGAATCTATGGTATTAAGAGTGTTGTGAGTTAGTTATATGCCGGGCTATGTTATTGGGGGTAGAATATGTATGGAGCAAGATAGACTTCGTTTGTTAACTATTTGATTACGGCTGGAATGAGGGTGTTTTGTACAGGCATAAAATTATGATTGGGGAGTTGTATTAATGAAATGTGTTACAATTCTATTTAGAAAATCATTGATAGAAATATGATTACTTATAGGTATATGTTGACAGAAGTTGTTTCAATTGCTCATAATAACAGTTATAATTGTGATGAATATAATTGTTATTTGACGTTAGAATTGTATTGGTATTAACATGACATTGTGCATGATTTTGTTTGTTTATTACTTTATGGTTCTCTATGTTACAGAGAATTAATATATATTTGTTTAATAGTCTGATAATATATTTGGTGACTTGTATTTTGGACGTTCGATATACATCGAACTTGTTGAACAAAAGGGGGGGGGGGGTTTACGTGCCAGTGTAAATGTCAATGTGGAATGGTGCGAAGGCGTGTTGAAAGGGGAAGAGAACCAAAATGGAGGACTAGAAACTAAATAGTGTTCATAATGTTCATGAAGATTAAGTTTATTTTAAACTATGATGTTGACGTTGTGTGTTGATGTATTGTTTAAAGAGTCTCTTCATATAGCAAAACGTAACACTGACATAGAAGAGAGCACCTGTTTTCGTGTGGCTGCAAAAATGAGAAAACTGAAGGTCACTTACAAAGGCCGCAGAATACACATTTGAGACAATCAGCTTCCGAGGACAGACGTGGACGGTGAAAAGAACATCTAAATCGACCACCGGCGTACGATGAGGCTAAATATGTAGGTCACAGCTGGGCTGCGTAGGAACGGGAAATACTGCATTCCTCAATTATCTTCGGACATTAAACGAACACAATCATGCTATTGTCACTTATTTTTTTTAAAGATATCTGCTGGTGCCAAAGTGAAATTTTTCCACTTGGATGTCATTGCACAATAAACAAAACAATCACCAGAACATTATTGTTCTACTCCAATATTTAGCCTTTCACAACGGATTAGTGTTTTGTGTTTCAGTATTTTTCGGCAAAAGCTTACACATTGCATTATTGATTTTTAAGTCTACAAATAGAAATGTTTTATAAACCATTCGATATCAATTTTACTTCTAATACGTATATACATATACAAATATGCTTTCTATTATAACTGATTACAATCATCAATACGATCCAGTTGTTCGATAAAATTGTTGGTGGGTTTTTTTCCTTCTATTTAGTTTTCGTTTACTTTTGAAATTTGTAAATTTTGAACAAAAGTCAACGAAACGAAAGAAAACGAAACAAACGAAATAAAACGAAATAAAACGAAACAAACGAAATAAAACGAAACAAACGAAATAAAACGAAACAAACGAAATAAAACGAAATAAAACGAAACAAACGAAACAAACGAAATAAAACGAAATAAACGAAATAAAACGAAACAAACGAAATAAAACGAAACAATCGAAATAAAACGAAATAAAACGAAACAAACGAAACAAACGAAATAAAACGAAATAAAACTAAATTAAAGGAAACAAAACGAAGCAAAAATACAGAAGCAATCTTTCTTTTTTTTATTGTTTACAAAACTGATTTTAATTACGATTCATGAGAGATCTTAAAGATATTTTGAAATAAATCAACTTAGTTATAAAACTACACACACATCCATAAAGCAAAGAAAATGTATTCATTGTTCAATTTCTTTGATTAAAAACTAGCGAAAAATGTATAATAATAGAATAAGTCCAAATAGAATAAAAACTTACAAAAGTCACCTCTGACTACTTTACAGGGAATGTAACTGATAATAAACCCTTGTAATGATACGAACTAAATAAATATGTAGGTTCTAACAGCCATATATCAACCTTCATCAAGGGAGATTACGTACATGTTTTATGGTATACTAGATTAACGTCCTACTTTAGAAACAAGATAACATTATAAAAGATATGCACCCCTTTATGGTGGCATTCTTTGTACAGCAATGTCCCCTTTTAAGAACAATAAGATAAAACTGATTACATAAAATCTAAATCACGTTAAAACATGACATGTAGGCTAATAATACAAATTTAATTTTTATGCTTCTTTAGTAATGTCCATATATAAATTTGTACACTCCATAACAAAATTACGACAGACGATTTAGCGTCGCTGAAAACAAAGGGCTTTAATAAAGGGGCTGACTATTTCACGAATACATATCGATAACTATGACACGTCGGATTCCTTTCTGTAACCACGATACTGAATATAACATGCTTACATGTTTACCCCATAAGTAATTGGCGAGGTGTACTAGGAACATTGTATGATATCCATGGGCATAGCCGGGGAAGGGATCAGGGTTCAACCCCCCTCCGAAACAAAATCATCCGCGGAGAGGGGGTGGAAATTTTGTGACTGCTGTTTTGCGTTAATTTCATTATTCTAGGGGGGGGGGAGATTTTCACATGAGGACATCCGTAATTATCAGTTTTCAATTTTTTATATTTAATATTTGTGAGAAAAAAATACAAAGTTCTTTTTTTATATAAAGCAAAATGATGTTAATTGACATAACAATAGGCTTGATTACACAGCAAACTGAAATCCAAAATCCAATGAAAACTAATTTTGTTCTTCACATCAAAATGTATGTATTTTATCAAGCTACTGTCATTTTTTTTCTAAAGTTCTCTGGCGACCCGACCGGGCAATTAGGTGCCGACACACCGGGCATTGGCTCGGGTCCTGAAATGCAAGATTCGGAAATTTCCAATATGGTAGCCGCTATCACTATACCTAAGTCAAGTGTAATTAATTTTTTTTTACCATTAAATATTTTTTTTATCTATTAGCTTTATTTAATTTGGAATAAAAGTTCTTATAGCGAAACAATAAAATATTTCTACATAAGTGAGATATATTTATTAGTAAATTTATCACTAACTTGCACTTTTAAAATTAAATCTTTAAAGAATTCCCAAAACTATGCTTTTTTTTTTTTTGTAAAGGGTAATAAGATTTCAGCTAATTTGAGAATCACTGAAACCATGAAGATCTATGTCAGGTGACCCAACTTGTCTGCCAGATTTGCTATCAATATTTTATCTGATAAAATAATTTAATTAGATTGTTTTCTTCAACTGAAGGAAAGCTTATCTTCTGTCGATACATTTCCTTGCTGTCGTTTTAATTACATAGGACTTATGGGACGGTAGTATATGTTATTAAATCCATTTTCAAACTTCATGTTGTAGGTCAACAACTGAACTTTGTCTAAGTTTGAGAATATAGTGCACTGAATAAAGGCCACTGGTACTGCAGACAAAGAATTTATTTGGCTTTGTTTATTTTTACAATATCTCTTTCCAGCTTACAAACTCTTCAATGTGTAAAAAATAAACAAAAGGGTAGAACCTGAGTCGGTATGGTTATCGAAAACGGCTATAACGATTTTTCTAGAAACTTGACAGTTGCTGTACATATTTAGGAAAAGAATTACTAGCTCATTGGTCAAACTGGGACAACTCTAGTTTGACGTTATGATTTTTCAAAGTATAATAAAACGTAAATTTTAATTTGGCTTGAGGACTTGACAATCTTGATCTTGAACAGGCATACGTCAGGGGGTATTTTCGGTTTTAAGTCCTATTTATTTATCTCTTATCAGCTTAAAAAAAAAACTTTCAAAGACTTGGGTACTTTGACGAATGACTTTTGACAGTGAGTCATGTCTTACTATATGATCAAAATGAGATTAAGATTTTTGCAAATTAATTATCTTCTACAAAATCGAATTCTTGGCCCTAGCCACTCATAATCACTAATTCTCTCACTTGCCAGGACAACAAAATACGAAATTTCAACATATTGTTACGAATGAACAGTGACAGGTAGAGGTCACTATGTGTGACCCCGGCAAGATGACACAGCACAGAGTGTTCTCTAGAATCTATGCGTGTAAACAAAGACAGGATGTGACGTTTCCTCCCGTGTTGTTCCAGAGGATACTAGCAGTGTTTTTGCAATATTGGACAAGTGATTAGGGACTCTATATAAACCAGAGAGTTAATGTGAAAAGAGTCAGTACAGTCGTCGTTACTGTTGTCTACTGTGCAAGACATTAGAAGAGAGTGGACTTGAGCCGTTACAGACGATACAGTCGATGAAAGACGTATACGCTACATGTTACAGTGACGAATTGTTATAGTTAATATTCAAAAAAGCTGAATGTTGAGTCGTCAAGTTCTTTGCAGTGTTTTTATTTGTGTGCCTACTAGTACATTTAGCCAGAAGATTCAGAAATACGTAACAATATTGTTACATAACTGAAGCATAGGAGAAGTAAACCATTTTGAAGATCCTAAGCCGCAGAAGTTAAATTTACCAAAATGAATTTTAATACACAATTACAATACACCATGTATTTGACAGACTACATTTTAATGTCTAAGAATAAAACAATAATCCCATTTAAAAACACTTTTTGGTGCGTAACTTTCTGTCGTTACTATTCCTTATTTCTATTCTATTTCTTCACAGATTCAAAATGTGATTCTCCTCTAGGTGGGGATAATTGTCAAAGTGAATGCCAGGGATTATCTTTAGATCATTGTGATTATCAAATGCGTTTTTACATCTGTATGAAAGCGTATATGTGTAGAACAAGTTTAAAACGACTAGGTTTAGGTCTACAAGTAGTCCTCTATTCTTGGATCCGCCAGTGTTTTAATGTCAGATGATTCAAAGCTTAAAATTTTTACTTGAAATTATTTTATGAACATTATCCTTTTCCTTTAAATGGAGTCGCTTAGCCTCTTGCTACTAACATAAATACAACAATTGAGGTATGGATGTACATGTTTATCTTTAAGCACTTAATGTGCAAATAAAAGCATTAGGACATAATCTCAAAAGGATAAATTTCAGGATTTTGTAAACGCTCACGCGAATCAGTAGTGAAAATAACATCTAAGCTATAGGCATACAGTGCCACTTGTTTCAGAGCAATTTTTAAAAGCATCAAATGTCTGTTTGTGCTATCTGTAATAACTGGTATGTTTCTAGGATCTCTATTGAATAGAAGCAGATCTTGAAGTGATACTGGAAGTCCTGAATCTCTTATGCCGTCCTTTCTCTTTTGGACAACACAAAGTGTATCCGAGACAGCTATTGTACTTAGAGTCTGCAGTGTCAGGGGCTGAACAGAAATATCTAGAATTAAAGTCACGCAGTCTGTACTAGATTTTAAGGAGTACTCTATCAAGGTTTTACTGTTGGACCAAACTTGCAAATCACAGTTTGTTAAGAAACCAGAATCTAGTAAGTATGTGGCCAGGTCTAACTGGTTTAACAGCAGACACAGTCCAAATGGTAAAACTAATTATTTGGCTTGTAAACAACTGTTTATATTTTTGGGCAGCTCCAATGAGTACGGAGCGAATCCACAGGCTATAAATGGTGGAACAAGTGAAAGACAACCAGAGGATATCAATAACTGAATGGTCGTTTGGGGAACTGAATTCATATTTAAGCCATGTTCCAGTAACATTTTTAAACATGTTGTTGCCTCTCTGGGATTATTCCAAAGCTTTTTCAGCAAAATTAAAACAGCAGAAAGAGCTTCTGGATCTTTAGATACTTAATTAATGTCAGCTACACTATTAATTAAAAGTCTCATTATATTCTCGTTGGCATACTTGGCTGCAATAGTAAAAGCAGACACACCTGTTTTGTTTTGCTGATGGATATTGATCTTGCAATCTACAATTTCCTGCATTGGTTTTAAGGAATTATAAAAACTAAATTTGCCTAGTAGATACATGAGTGCGTTGTTCCCTTTATTTTCAAGGTGATTAATATCTAATTTATTTTCAACCAAAACAGTTAGTAGAGCGCAAATTGAATATGAGCATGACATAATTGCGCAAAATAAAGGACCACGCCCATCATTGCACTTCGCATTAACATTAGGCGTGGGTTCAGATCCCTCTTCTGATACCAAAAATGTGAGCAGGTCAGAAGACGCTGGAGACCTTTTCTCTGCTCAACATTAAAATCTATAACAGTAGGCAGATGTTAGCGCTACTGGGTGGGTTTCATCTGTGACACCTCAGTCTACGACCAAGGGACTAGAGTCGCCTAAGCAACCAGACAACTAGACTAAACTAACTAAAAGAAAGTGTGAGCTTGCGCTAACAGAGCTATTTTTATATGTATTGTTGTTGTATAGGTTAGATCTATTTGTATATGTATTATTTTTATAGGTTAGTGTCAGATTTTATATTTTTACTCCCACATATTTTTATATAGGTTAGTGCGGTATAATATAAAAAGTGAAATTTTTAGCTGATGAAGTGTATTCTTTTCTTTTTGCTTTTGTCCTTGGAAAGCAATGTAATTTAAGTCTTGTCGTGGAGCTGTAATATTTTTGTGTCAAGTAGATTTTAGTGTGTATTTTCTTTGATGGTAGAATATGTCAGCAGTATGTTTGTAATGCATTTTAAGTAATTTGTTATTATCTTGTTTTGCGGGGACGCAAAAATTTAAGGCGGGATGAGTGTGAGCTTGCGCTCCCAGAGCTATTTTTATATGTATTTTTGTTGTATAGGTTAGATCTATTTGTATATGTATTATTTTTATAGGTTAGTGTCAGATTTTATATTTTTACTCCCACATATTTTTATATAGGTTAGTGCGGGATAGTATAAAAAGTGATGTACTACATGCTGTCTCTTGGACAGTTGACCAGTGTACTGTCAGCATAGCATCTGTGTCTGTGTGACGAGAGGTCTTGGTGATCTTAAATGCTAGTAATGTTTTCAATATTTTTATTCCTGTACCTGGGACGGCCTGTAAGTGTAGAAATATTTTATATTTTCTTTTACTAGATCTATGTCACATAAATATGCTAGCTATACTTTAATTTAGTTTTATTTTCTAGTTTGCAGTTTTTATTTTGAACATGCTTTAAAAG
Organism: Biomphalaria sudanica; assembly: GCA_036873155.1. Lineage (NCBI taxonomy): Eukaryota > Metazoa > Mollusca > Gastropoda > Planorbidae > Biomphalaria > Biomphalaria sudanica. The sequence continues at coordinate 1,988,541 of JAZGLO010001986.1, forward strand.
ATGGCGGCAATAGAATATATGATTTTGTATTTATGTATTGCAGGCTATTATTACTGCTATAGATTATAGCAGCTGAAATTGCTCTGCTGTAATACATGCTGCTATTACTCTGCTGTAGATGTAGATTTATTTTGTTTCTGTTGTGTAGTGTTGCCTTAGTGGCTTAGGAAGTTATTTATATATTTATAGTCTGTTTCTGTTCTTAGTGAATACTAATAGTAAGGTACTAAGGCTAAGGTTTTCTTGTTTTGATTTTAGTTATGGGTTGGTTATAGTAGTAGAATATTGTAGATCTAGACTAGTTTATTGTAGTTTGTTTGTGTAGATCTAGGTTTAGTATAGTATTTGTCTTGTAGTGATTTAGTTCTCTTTAGTTAGATAGTTGGTTTGGTTAGTTTGTTGGTGTTTGTAGTGGCGTAGATTTAGAGGGTTTTAGTTAGTTGCTGGGTTCAGTTGTAGTGGTTATTGTATATATTATATTTTATTGTTGATTATTTTTTATGTAAATATAGTTTCATTTTTAGTATTTAATTTCAAGAAAAGTATGTTTCTTGTGTGAGCAGGTCAGGCAGGCGCAAGTGGATAGAGACCTATTCTCTGCTCAACATTAAATTTTATTACAGTAGGCAGATGTTTGCGCTACTGGGTGGGCTTAATCTGTGACACCTCAGTCTACGACCAAGGGGCTAGAGTCGCCTAAGTAACCACACATACTAACCTAACCTAAATGAAAGCAAAATAACGAAATTTTAGTTTAGGATAAATACACAAAACAAATGACTACAAATTAGTAGATATTAAATAAATTGTAATTTCTTGACCAGAAAAAAAAAAAGAATAAGAGATTGAGCCTTTTCAAAATAATTAGATTATAAGACTTAGGCCAGGGGAAGCGCGGTGGCTGAGTGGTAAAGCGCTTGGCTTCCGAACCGGGGGTCTCGGGTTCGAATCCTGGTGAAGACTGGGATTTTCAACTTTGGAATCTTTGGGCGCCTCTGAAACCACTCAGCTCTAATGGGTGCCTGACATTAGTTGGGGAAAAGTAAAGGTGGTTGGTCGTTATGCTGGCTACATAACACCATCGTTAACCGTAGGCCACAAAAACAAATGAACTTAACATCATCAGCCCTATAGACCACAAGGTCTGAAAAGGGAACTAGTTAGGCCAGGTTCACATCTAACTTTACATTTACTTTCACCTATCCTTTGATCTTCTGGACCGTTGCTGCACTACACAAGACCTGTTAACCTTCATTCTCCATTCTTATCTCATTTGTCTTTGATATAATTTCATTCGGATGTTCTTTCTGAAAATTTTATAGCCTGCCACACAAACTGTCTTTTGTAACATTGTTTGCTTTGATTTTGTTTATTTTAGGTGAGATTTTAATACTAAACCATCACTTGCCCCAGCACAACCAAGGGGGTTTTGAGTTTAAAAAAACCCTACCAGGGGTTTTGAGTATAAAACCCCCTACTAGGGGGGGTTCGAGTTTAAAACCCCCTACCAGGTGGGTTTGAGTTTAAAACCACCTACCTGGGTTTTTTGCAGTTAAATCCCCCTCATCTATAAAACAAAACAAAAACAATGCAAATGACAATCCCCGAATTCCAAGAGCACAGTTAAGGAAGATTTTGATTTGAAAACCCCCTCCAAAATATACGATAAACCCCCTCTTCAATATAAAAAAAAAGCAAATTACGCACTCAAAATGTTATGAGCTTAGCTAAATGGGTTTTGACTCAGTTTTGAGTTTAAACCCCACTTCAGCGAGGTTTGAAGGTAAAAAATACCTCTTTAATAATAAAAAAAAAAAAGCAAATTATACACTCAAAACGTTATGAGTGTAGTCAAATTACTCACTCTAAAATCTGTGAACGTAGCCAAACGGGTTTTGAGTTTAACCCCGCAGCCAGCGTAAGAAAAAAAAGAAAATTACGCACTCAAAATGCTATGAGCCTTGCCAAAAGGGGTTTTGAGTTTAAACCCCCCTTCAGGGGGGGTTTGATGCTAAAAATACTTCTTCAATATAAAAAAAAAAGCAAATTACACTAAAATTATTTGAGCGTAGCCAATCCAATTGGGGGTTTGAGTTTAAACCCTTCTCCTACAGATGGCTTTTCTTTTTTTTAAAGTTTAAAACCCTCCCGGCGGTTTTGAGTTTAAGATCCCCCTACAGAGCATGAGGTGGAAAACCCCCAACAGATTATTTTGACGATAAAACTTCTCTTTTTGATATAAAATCTAAAGCAAACTACAGTCACTTAATTCCAAGAGCGTATTCAAGAGAGGTTACACATTTCTACCAGTGGCAGGCTCAATTAATAAAGTGCAGTGAATAGTCATCTGCCGAAATTGAAAAACACTTAATGTGGCTCAACAAAGATGGCTAAGACAGATTTTAGGAGTCAGTTATAGAGGTCGGGTCTAAATCAAGGAAATCCTATGCCGAAGTGGGAGTCGACCCCTTAGTAAGATTGTGAGAGAGCGTCGCATGAGGTTTGCGGGACATGTTCTCCGACAAAATGAATTACGCATAAGAAGAGTTGTGATGATATTCTATATAACTTGACGCCACACATTCATGGAGGTCCGCAGAGCAAGTGGAAAAAAGAGGCATCATACATTACCAGTGACAGATTTTTGTGCAAACAGCTTGCTGCCCAATGCGCCAAACGGCGCGGGAGGGTCTAAGTCAGTAAGAATAGCGCATTTGGTTTTTGAAATAAAACTTTTTAATATCAGGAAAATGCAGTGTAGATACCTCAGAATATGCATTTTGTTGGCTTTCAATATCAGAAATAGTGATTGGCGGAGGTGCTCCGACACGCGCTGGGTGAGCTTCTAGAGCTCCCCCAGACCCCCTTACTAGTAATGGCGGGGAATTTACAATTTTCCCACTAACTCATGGAAGAACCTATTCTAGGGTACAATAAACGTCTTGCGAAATAATGAAGGGTCAGAATGTAATAAAGATTATGTACACACCCCCACACACACAGAGATACATATAATTTTTTTTCGCGGTTGGGGGGGGGGGGGGGAGAAAAAAAAATCACCCCTCACCCAAAAAAAAAACCTGGCTACGCGCATGATATATATAATTATATATATATATATATATATCGGCTACAGTTTATTTATTTATATATGCCTCCCTATATAATCTATGTGTAGAAACAGACAGAAATAAATCTGTATAAATTATAGATCTATACATTAATTATTATAATTTAATAAACATGTTATTTTCAACTAGGCTACATGTATTTTCTTTCTCTTTCTTTTAACTCCCATCCAAGGACCCTCTTCGTTTCATAATTTGGATGTTCGTTTTGTTACACCTTAACATCCCCTCCCTCCCATAGATGCTTTTCTTTGTCTTTCAATGACTCCCTTCCCCTTCCCTCCACTGCCTGTATGATAGGTTGTGACACTACACGTATACCTCTCCTTACCACCAGCGCTCGCCTGGCGTGATCACCGTTTGATCGTCTAAAGAGCTGAGCGAAAGGCTCTTCGAGCTCTAAATTTGAAAAAAAAACCTGTTTGGACGCCAAACAGTAAAAAAAAAAAAAAAAACCTGTGAGAACACAGTTCTGTTTGTGAGAGACCCGAGTCAATGCCTATGTAAAGCATTGCTGTTTCCGATGCCTTTGGCCCCCAACGCATGCTTGGCTGCAGATGGCCGAAGGCTGAGGACACCGGGAGCCTCGGCCATTTTCCTTCGTTATACCAAGCTGGCCATTTTTGTAACGGTCCCTTGAGGGACAGCGCATGAATGTGTGACAGGTTTGTGGGGACTCTTTTGCAACCCCGCCAGTGCAATGAGTGGACTCTCATCTACCCGTGGGCATCCCCACGGGAGTTATGTTTCGCCAGTCATTTTGCCTAGCTACCCCCTCAAGTAGCCGTTTCCACCCGGGTGCCACGGTGAGGCAGAACTGCGTACCCGGGGGGCGTGATCACCTGCAGTGGGCATGATCTCTGGCTTCAAATTAGCAGCCCGCACTTTTTCTTTCATTCATAAATTATATATTCTAGATATCTCGATCTAGGTCACGTTTATTCATTGAAAAAATCATAGATTTATTAATTCCAATATTTCTTATGACGATTTTGCCTTGTGCACTAAAGGAGAATGAGTTAAATTCATTATTATCGTTGAAAACAACTCCTTTTTTAATTTTATTTAACAGCTAACAGTATGAATGTGATTGGAATGTCTTTCTAAAGATGTTTGGAAGCTTATTTTGATATATCCACCAGCCTACGATCAAACAGGCTAACAATATAGCATTCATCCCTTATATGGGTATGAATTGCCGGGGCAGGTTAAATCAATAGCTTTACATACTTGGTTACCGAGAATCTAAAAAACTGCCATCTGCTTTGGAAAAGCGGAACAAAAATATAGGAACTTACCTAAAATTCTACATGCACTGTCCCGAAACGTCGTTTTTAGCTCCAAACATAAAAACTAATTAATTATAAACAAAAAAAGCAACGTGTTTCTTAAAGGAGAATTCGATGAGCTGTGCCTTATATAAGAAGCTACTATAGTCTATTCTAGAAAGGTATTTCAAAGTTCTCTAGGCAAATTTAAATAAGTTTTTTTTTATCCTGTGAAATATTTTAACGGTCAAGCTAATTTTTTCCCAGTGTGGCCAACGTCCTAGTAATTTTGTTCTTAACGATATACAGAAACTTCAATTTTTATGAAAATAGTTAGAGCCGTTTTGGAGAGCAAAGTCCATCCAGGTTAAGCCCATTTCGAAATGTGCTACTTGAATATAAGTAAAAGAGTTGAAGCTAGGTGCTGTAACAAATGTAATACATACATATCTATATATATAATTCTCTTCTTCCCTCAAGAGTTTGTCGAGTATTAAGAAGTATTTCTGTCTACGAGAAAACAAGAGTAGTATTCACACTACGGATGACTGGCTGCATGCTTGACTGTCGTTTAAATGTATCAAACCCTGGTTTGGACTATGAACTAATCTAAATACTCTACTATATGTAAATAGCAGGGCCAGACTTAACCATTGTGGGACCCTATGCGAAACGGATTTCGCGGGGCCAAGTTTGGGTAGGGAAGCGGATAATAAGTGAAATTTAGAGTTTGTATTAGAAAATAAATTCGTCTATGCATTTTATTCATTCATTACTACGTACAGAAATACTTTACGAGCCTTGCGTGTAGCGAAGTCGTACAGTATATCATAATAATTCTGTTTCCTACATAGATCACGCTCAATATTTGAAGGTAAAGAGAAATTCAAGGAAAAAATTGAAAGCTCTTTCAAGAAAAATAACTCTAAAGCTTGTTGGAGTGGCTTGAAACAAATTACTGGCTACGTTAGCGCGAACCAATGTGCGTCGCTGACAATAACAAATTTGTCAATGAATTAAATGATTTCTACAGCCGATTTGACTGCAACAACTTCGAGAAAGACCACCATGATTTATTGGCATCATTTGAAAACAGGTAATATAAACCAGTCTCAAGAACTTTCAATAAGCAAGAAGTGACTAAAATATTTAAACAAGTAAACACCGCTAAAGCCTTGGGACCCGATAAATTAAGTGGCAAAATAATCTTCTTATCTAAACGTAGATCAATGATATTGTGATAAATTTAAAACTTGATTGAAGATGATCACATCAAAAGACTTCTGTTATAAAGTGCAAGCTGAAGCTTCATCAATGTATCAAAAAGTAAAAAAGGACAAGCCATTCATTCTAATTATAAATTATAACACTAAACATAAAGAGCTTTCTTTTCTATACAAAATACATTAGAACCCTATTAGCAAACATTCAACATGCTTTTTTCAATGCTTCAGACTAATGTGAATTTACAATCACATATACATTCACTAATGACATATTGTATGAAAAGTCAACTAACTGTACACAATTTTTAGGGATTTACCACATTTACAAAATGAGTATTAAGTAAAGAAACATTTTTATTTTCTAAATTATTTTTATCCACATTTTATTGCATTCATAGTTTTTTTTATGTCTAAATTTATAATGATTAAAGAAAAAATCGTGTACAATCACATGCTTTCTTTTTGCTTGAGCTATAGGAAACATGGACACTCACAGCTCTGACATTTTACAATTACTGTATACCATAGTCAGACAAAAGGGAAAATAGGTGTTTACATTTTCCCTTTCATAAAGTATTGAAGATTTTATTTATTCACATTATTATTATAAAATGATTAATGTAAATATATATCTACTTAGTCTCTATAAATATTTAGTTAGAAAGTTATCCTCACATGTATGAATCAGACAGGTTTTTGCTCTATACTCTTATGATCAGAGTATCAATTAGACAGTGTTTCCCATAATGTGGTACGCAAACTCTCAGGTGTACGGTAAGAGTTTTTAGGGGGTACACGTTGCACATAGTTAGTTAACTAAGTTAAAAACAAAAAACATTTAGTTTATAAATTAGAATAAGATATCATACATTTTAAATCCTTTTTATTATTTGTTTTAAGTTTTTACAAACTCAAATACTGCTCTACTTTACATTTTAAGACGAATTTTTACAAAGATCAGGAAATGGATAGGGATGTTACAGCTTCAGTCTACAGGCCCCACTTTTTCAATGTAAAAACTATGTTTCCATTTTTTTTTAGAATATAATAATTCTAGAAGGGGTACACATAAGTCAAAAGTTTGGGAAACACTGCAATAGAGAGACTATTGTTATGGATATGAGACATTCGTCTGTCTCAGTGGGAAAAGTCATTTGATTACTCCTATATATATATATATATGACCAGTAACTGTATTGCTGTTTTAAACTGTTCATTCTTTTTTTTTTAATGTTTATTGCCTTTATTAATGTATTTGTAAATCATCTTTTTTTTTTTAAAATAAAGTCCTATTTAATTTGTTTAACTTGCTAGACTAATTACCTAGAGGAAGTAATTAGAAGCCTAAGTAATATAGTTAGGAACCACTAAATACTGCTGGACTAACTTGCCAGTATGAAGAGCACTAATCTGCCTACCAAATCCTAGCATAAGGTAACAAGGGGGCTTGTCAATGTATTTATAGTGAGAAATCTTTATAACTTATATTATATTAGGAGGACTTGTTTAATTGGAAAGATCAGTGTGTCTACCCTTAAAGCCTACTGATGTGAGAAACTTCGTTGTTATATAATTGGAGTATTTTATTTTATTGTACAGTGTTTAATTTTGGCTGTTATGATTAATTTAATATTTTATTTAGTAAATGTTCACATTAGTCTACATATATTGAATTTGTATTATATTTTTGTACAAGTATTGTTTTAATGCTTCGGGTTGCCTGACCTTTAAGCCCTTAAAATGTCAGAAACACAGCAGCCAACTTTGAATTTGTATGAAACAGGAAACAAAGTCTAGGATACAAGTTAGATGAGTGGGTCTTGAAAATCATCAAGCAAAAAGAAGAAAGAGATGATAGAGAAAAGGAGAGAAAATGCAAGAGAGAAAGGGACAAATTCAAGAGGACCAAATGAGATTAAAAGGGACATTGGAAGAGAAACAAGTGACAAGCTAAAATAAACTGAGAAGTCTAAGGACTGAGTTATGGTCAGTCTGGGTCTCCTGTTAACTTTAGCATTGGAACAAGTCAGGTTGTTGACTTGAAGATTTATTTGTTTTGGTTAGTTTTGCTTTGTGAGAAGTCTTTTTTTTTTTATTGGATTGTAACTAAATGTTAATGTGGCCTTTGTCCAGGATAGTTGGACTAGTTTCTAGCGTTGAAGTATAGACTAGTATTGACTTTAATAACTTTTGCAACTATTATTCAGCCCAAGGAATATGGCTCTATAGAATATTAATTTATGTTGGATATTTCATTTGCCAGAATTGTGCCTGTATTATATTTATATTAAACACGCTATATGTCAGTAAATCACCATTCTGAATCTTCATTCTGACTTTATATTGGTTATCGCAGTTATATTCATGACTAGGTTACATTAGGTAGTGATAATTGAAGTACATATACATATATCAAGAGCAATCTGACATTTTGGGAGCATGCAAAACAACAACATGCAATAGATACATCAATCTCCAGTGATGTGACAATTGTACCAAAAAAGTGAAATTGCATATTGTATCCAGTTATAGATCTGCCTATGCAATTGTAACATAGCAGTTGAAATTTCAGTGTGAGTGAAAAGATGAAAACACCTGAAGCAAAACATTGTATCCAGAAAATGCAGAGTGTGGATGAAAAGATGACAGTACATGTACTAAAGAAGGATTTTAAGTCCATTCTGAGCTTAAACTCATCATCTGCATTTTAGGCTTTTGTTAAATCTAATAATAATGATTTTAACATGCCTAATGTGTTCACTATTTATATTTAGTAGCATGCTTTTGTACCTTCCAAATACAAGTATATATGCATGGCCATTTGGATTACCTATTAGCTAATTCTTTAGATTATACTGAATTTTCTTTAACTGGCTTATGTGTTCCTGAAGAAGCTGCTGTTAAATCTCATATTTATACATTTAACTCTTGCGGTATGTTCTATGTGCCGCGTATATATAAAAGTCATTATTTTATATTTTATTCTCATAATTGGATTACCTGTCGGATTATTTGCTTCGATTAGACTAAAAGAAATCACAGGATTGGATTACCCATGGATTATTGTCTTTAGCCTTTTGGATTACCTGTTAAATCCGTCACCACTCTTGTGTGACATTTATTTGAACATATTAGTATTAAAGTTGCCTTGTTCCACTTGAGTCTATACTACTTTTTATCTCATAAGTCTACAGCTAATATCACAGCACAACAGCTATCAATAGAAACAAGTGAACTACTCTGATAGCATACTCTTCATTTATTACATATAAATAAGAAATACATATGCTGGTAAATTCCGCAATCAATGAATATACATTTTATCACATAATCCAGTGAAATATTCTAAGTACACAATCAATATACAAAATTACAGCAGAGAAAATACATGTACATCCTAGCTCTGCAGAAACCCAAACTTAACAGTTACAGACCAATAATTTTGCCCATGAAAAAGGCACGAGCTATCAACTGATTACAATGTCACAATGAGTCTAAAACGAGTATGTGACAATCCCATTGATAGAAGCAGCAAGCTCGGTATTATTTTAATTTTGCTTAATTTTTTTACTGTAACTAGTTTGTAACTATATTATTTTTGTGAGGTACTATTTTAATATAAAGATACCACTGAAGGAAAATGACAGAGTTTTTGCATCCTCCATTCAAGATGATAGTAGCCCAGGCTGAGATGTTGGGGTTAAAGGGCAAAATGTTAAAGAAATATATAGATGCCCAAGAGAAAATATACTTAGACTGACTAGGGAAGAGGAGGAGAGAAGACATGTAAGAAAAATGGAGGACAAATGACTAGCACAAAAACATGAAATAGACAAGAATGAAATGACTGTTAACGGCAATCCCCCACAGAATAAACAATTACCTCAAATGCATGACAGAAAACGAGGAATGTTATTTACTTAGAGCTTTTTGAAACAACTGCTACTGTTAGCAACATATCTAAGACAAGATGGCCAAGATGAAATGAAAATGTTTATGATTTAAATGAAATTGATACAGACACAGACTATGACTTTGTTAAGGGTGAGCTCCTAAAACAATCCCCAACTCACAGAAGAAGTCTGCCAAAAACTGTGGCATGAACTTTTCCCAAAGACGGATGATATGAAAGATTTCTATGTCCATTTGAAATGGGCATTTCATAATTGGCTTAAGACATCTCAAACCCCAATGACAGTAGAGAGTATAATTGACCTTATACTGAGACAAAGACTCTACAGTATGCTTTTTTCTGAAGCACTAAAAATATTTTATTATGAAAGCATACTTCAGCCCCAGAGATCTTAGACTGTATAGACCAATTCAGAGATGCCTCGAAAAGCTCAACAAATATTGTAAAGGAATAGGGTAATTAATAATGATATTCCATATGTAGCATTTGGTACCACTGGTCAATCTATTAGTCATTGACCTAATATTATAACCACAGATGGGACACAAGTAATATGCTATAGTTGTGGAATGGGTGAAGATATTGCTCAATGATGTCAAGTAAAGCTAAATGAGAACAGAGGTCCAACACAGCAATGACTAAGAACATTACCAGAAATGGGGCAACAAGGTGTATTATTTGTATATCATACTGATACATTAGATTTTATAGAATATAAGGATAGATCATTCGAAGGATTGAAAATGGTTGAGGCATTGCTAAGAGATTTAAAAATTTACTGTAATGAGAGATACAGGGGTGAGCATAATTAATTGGTGTACGAGAAATATTAAAAGAAAGTTGGAAGATAGAAGTGATTTTTACTTCAAAATTAATAGACGGACAAACCTTTCAGTAACCACTTGCTTGGATAGACAATGATACTCCATTTTTAAAATGAGTTTTTGTGGCAGCGAATTTCATGGATATCATTATTAGAAATATTGATCAGGCTGAGACATTTTATATGGTGATGCTATGAAAGCAGAAGACACTAGGGTCAAACCGAAAGATAATGACAGCATTGGCTTAAGTAAGTGGATGTAATGGAACATAGATTTTAAAGAGGATCAAATAAATGATAGTTCTTTTTTAGGGTTCCCGGTCACTTCATCCCTGGTCATTTCATCCACGGTCACTTCATCCCCCGGTCATTTCATCCACAAATTAAATATTTTATATATAAATATGATTATGTAGAATGCTTTCTTTTTGACATTTTATGACATATTACTAATGCGTTTATAGTGTTTCCTCTTCCACTTTGTATTCTTAATGAGAAATCTAATATTATATGATAAATCTGGATGTGTACTTATCTATAGCGTAATGATCAAAGGCCAAGGTGTGGTGCAAGTAGTGGGAATCTTTTAAGAGATAGAAGTGCGATTAGAATAATTATGACCATGCCTGACTACCCGAACTGTTAGAGAAATGCCTCTGGGGTTCACAATAAGTTGTAAAGGCAGATCTATCCTATATTATGAAGGATATGAATTCTGGCTCAAGAAGAAGGCGCTGAACGAAAACATGAACTGGAGATGTAGCAGATATCAAACACACAAATGCCTGGTAACATTAGTTACTGCCCAAGACGATGTAATCAATCAATCATCTACTCACAATCATGAATGTAACAGAGATAAAGCCATTGCAAAAAACACAATAGAAAAAATGAAGAAGATGTCGGGAAACCACAACAACACCGGGGGCTTGTCAGGCTAATGTAATCGTCGATTTACCTCCTTCTGTTCTGATGACTTTGCCCAGAAAAAGTGTTATAAGCAGGACTCTCGGACATCGTGAACGACTCAGAAATAAAGACATTGGTAGAGCTTTGCCATCTCTTCCGGCTGATGCAAACTTTGAAGAACCAGCAGTGTACTAAGAGTTTCCATTATAGGACTCCTTGGAGAAAAGCGAAAATAATCGATTTCTAGTTTTCGGTGACCGACAGTTATTAGAATGGCTTTGACGTAGCAAATGTTGGTTTGCCTATGGTACTTTTAAGGTTATCTCCTGTTTATTTTATCAACTCTACACAATTCACTTTCAATACACTCCGGGTGTGATTCCACCAGTGTTGCACTGCTTGCTTCAGGACAAAACCAGAGATACGTATGATAGATTGCTGAAGCAATTAAAGAACTGTACCAAATATAACACCAGAAATTATTGACAGCTTTACAAGAGAAGTTTCAGACATGCAGAGTAACGGGATGTTATTTTCACCTCTGTCAAGCTGTATTACGTAAAGTAAATGAATTGGGCATGAAAAGTGACTATGACGATTGTAACGAGTTACGTGGCATGGTAAGATGTCTTTCGGCTTTGGCCTATGTACGTGAAGAACACATTAGTGATTCCTTTGAATTACTCGCCGAATCCATGTCACAACACGATCGGATGCCGGAACTGTTATCCTACTTCGAGCATACCTATGTACGTGGTCGCAGACAGCATTGCAGAGGAGATAACTATGCTTCGGCTTTATTCCCTCCAAGTACATGGAATAAATACCTGCACGTAATCGTTGGTGTTGTGCGAACGAAATATCAGGGGATGAAATGACCGGGGGATAAAGTGACCAGGGGATGAAATGAACGGGGGGTGAAATGACCGGGGGTGAAATGACCGGGGGTGAAATGACCGGGGGTGAAATGACCAGGGATGAAGTGACCGGGGATGAAGTGACCGGTCTCCCTTTTTAAGATTATGGGAAAAAGCAAAAACAGGAATGGTTGAAGAAAAGAAGAAGGAATTGATATCATTTATAGTTGAAGAAGGTCTAGTATACAGAGAAGTTGAGAGAAAAGATAACTATTGGGTAATATTACGCAACTTGTAATCCCTATGAATAGACATGAAATAGTTTTTTGAATTAGGACACTACACCCTAAGCTGGAAATGTCATAAAATAGAACCAAGTATCGAGTATATTCACATTTATATTGGCCTGGTGTTGATAAGTATATACAAATATGCATTAAAACTTGTGACATTTGTCAAAAAGGTAGACACCCAGGGAAAGCTGGGAAAGCAGAACTATGGCAAATCAAAATTATTTCTACTCCATCCTGTCAAGTTCTTGAGCAGAAAACTGCTTCCCAGAGAACAACGGTATTCAGTAATAGAGAGAATGCCTGGCCATTTTCGTTTATTTTTTGTGGAGAGGGGAGGGTGTGTCTAACACTTGTCCAGATGTTTATATGGTGCCAAATTTTACATTTACAATTCAATGTGACTATAGACCACTGGCATTTTTAAAGAGCGAGCCATATCGAAATAATAGAATTTGTCGTTGAGCTCTGTTATTACTATCAATTAATTTTAATGACAAGGTTACATTTGGTAGTGAAAATTGAGATACACATACGGAAGAACCTGACAAGAAACAAGTGACAGCTAAATTAAAAGACTAAAAGAGAAGCAAGTTACAGCTACAATAAAAAGAGAAGAAAGTGACAGGAAAAATAAAAAGAGAAGAAAGTGACAGCTAAAATAAAAAGAGAAGCAAGTGACATGTAAAATAAAAAGAAGCAAGTGACAGCTACAATAAAAAGAGAAGCAAGTGACAGCTAAAATAAAAAGAGAAGCAAGTGACATGTAAAATAAAAAGAAGCAAGTGACAGCTACAATAAAAAGAGAAGCAAGTGACAGCTAAAATAAAAAGAGAAGCAAGTAACAGCTAAAATAAAAAGAGAAGCAAGTGACAGCTAAAATAAAAAGAGAAGCAAGTAACAGCTAAAATAAAAAGAGAAGCAAGTGACAGCTAAAATAAAAAGAGAAGCAAGTAACAGCTAAAATAAAAAGAGAAGCAAGTAAATGCTAAAATAAAAAGAGAAGCAAGTAAATGCTAAAATAAAAAAAGAAGCAAGTAAATGCTAAAATAAAAAGAGAAGCAAGTGACAGCTAAAATAAAAAGAGAAGCAAGTGACAGCTAAAATAAAAAGAGAAGCAAGTAAATGCTAAAATAAAAAGAGAAGCAAGTAACAGCTAAAATAAAATATAATTTACTAAAAGAGGAGAGAGAGAGAGAGACAGTGACCAGGCGCGCTCTGCTAGTAGAGCGCTCGTGCGCAGGTGAGGTCATGTCAGTGCGGATAGACAGCTGCCAAATAATTGACCTGAAAAACTAGGGGCCTTCGATGGGAAGTTTTAGTGTTACCAAGAGAAGCAAGTGACAGGTAAAATAAAAATTGTAGAAGAATCAAGAGCCAAGATTAGAATGCTGAAAAAATGATAGCAGAAAGAAAGAAGTTGGTGGGTGAACAAGAAAGTAAGGATACGAGACAAAGAAATAGGATAAAATCCAGTCCAAAGTTTGTTAAGGACACAATAAAAAAATGGACTTGAAAGAGAAGCGCACCAAGAATGGGCCAAACAGGTTCTTAGTTTCGTTTGGCTGAGCACTTAATGCATTGCAAAGTCTCAGTGACAAGGACGTTGCTGATTACGTGAGTTAAAGGAAAAAAAAGCTTTGTTATTATAAATGTAGCCGAGACAACTACAAACAAAGATTCCACAAATTGAAACCACCAACTGACTACTATATGAAACAATTGATTGGTGAAGTGCTAATCTCATTCTTGAAAAGGTTCCCAGCATCCAGAGGCAGTACGATTAAGGAACATCAAGGCTGCATCCATTGTGGCAGCAATTTCAATGAGGTTGCCCATAATCATACAAACATTTCATGTAAGAAGTATTTCAACAAACACTTCACCAGATAGAAATCAACCTGTTTCAAGTGCGTACCAACCTGAAAGCCAAGATGCTATTGAACGATGATAACATCAAATGCTTAAAACCTTGATATGGACGAATGCTGAGACAGAGACATGCATGGGGTGAAAACACTGACAATATTTTTTTTTTCATTTTAAGAATGTAAAGAAACCTGACAGCTACTACTTTTTTTTTTTTAAAGCAAGTCAAGAATCCTTTGTGAAAATTTGTCATTCCAATTGATTTATTCCACATAGAAAGGTCATTTGTTTTTGCTTCTTTAAATTAATTATAAATGTTATTTTGGCACATTTTGTAACAGAATAATTCTTTTATAGCATGTAAGGACTGAAAACAAATTATTTTTTATAAATATCACAATTAAATAGCGTACCCAATTACACATTTTCATATAATGGAGGTGAATCTATTAATAGCAAACTTTCTTGCGTATCCAATGTACATAACAGGTAAGTATTGAAAAGTTATACATTTTTAAAACCAGATACTCACTTTAGGTGATGTGTGTTTGAGGGGAGTAAACTTAGTTTTAAAAGTGTTTTCACATTTAACAGACAGACTTGACAAGAGGCCAGTCAAAAGGAAGAAACTGTGACAATTAGCTGTATAAGTCAAAGGGCCACTCGATACTCGAGGCTAAGGGCAGACTAAGAAAATGTATTAGTGTCTAGTTGTACTTCATAGCTTATATAGAGACTGACACACACCACCTGAAGTGATTGCAGGGGCCTGTGTTGAGTGCTACAATTCGTATTTATTTTTTTGGTGAACTGTGATTGGGAGTAGATCGCTCCAGATGTTAGCTCCAAAAGGTAGGTTCTGTTCAACAGTGATGCTGTAACATGTAGGAAGTATACTAGGGGGCCAGAGTAAGAGTAAGATAATTTTTTATTAGTTTTAGTGTTACAAAGTAGTTGGCTTATAGATGATTATGAATGCATTTATTTAGCAAGTTGTTAGCGATTTTTTTGTTAATGTTTATTTAGAGTATGTAAAGGTACAGCCAGTAGAATGAGGGACAGTCTGGGACTGTAATTGAGTTGGGGTCTACAATGGGAAATAGTGACAACAGTAGCTAGATGAGAAAAGCTAGAGAATGAGTGACTGACAATAGTCTGACCAGATGATGACAGACAGTGTGTTGAACTCATGTTGCCTTGTGATGTTGGATTCAAGAGTGACATATTAAGTTAGAGGACAGTAAAATCTATCTGACAAATTTTATGCTTCAATGGCTTTATATCAGAATGCAATAACTCATGACATTTTAAGTGAGATGACTGAGTGAGATCGTTCAGACAAATTTTACTTTTAAATGGTTTTATATTACAATACATGGTTTCATGACGTTTTAAGCTAAAGGACTGAGTGAATTCTTTTTGACAAATTTTACATTGAAATGGTTTTTTACCAGAGTGTATTGTTTCATGGCCTTTCAAGTGAGAGGACTGAGTGAACTCTTTTTGACAAATTTGACATTTAAATGGCTTTATATCAGAATGAATTGCTAAATGGCTTTTTAAGTTTGAGGAATTATTGAATTCTTTGTGGCAAATTTGACATTTAAATGGCTTTTTACCAGAATGTATTATTTCATGGCTTTTTAAGTAAGAAGACTTCGTAAATTCTTTTTGACAAATTTCACATTTAAATGACTTCTGACCAGAATGTATTATTTCATGACTTTTTAAATTAGAAGACTTATTGAATTCTTTGTGACAAATTTTACATTTAAATGGTTTTTGACCAGAATGTATTATCTCATGGCATTTTAAGCTAGATGATTGGGTGAATTCTTTTTGACAAACTTTACATTTAAATAGTTTTTTACCAGAATGATTAATCTCATGGCATTTTAGGCTAGATGGCTGAGTGAACTCCTTCTGACAAATTTGGCATTTAAATGGCTTTTTACCAGTATGTATTATTTCATGGCGTTTTAAATTAGATGACTGAGTGAATTCTTTCTGACAAATTTTGCATTTAAATAACTTTTTACCTAAATAAATCTCATCATTACATATTTTAGATGAAGCAGAGAAAGTTTCTGTACTTCTATGAAATTGGTCAAATTTTTTTTCTGCATTCACCAGCTGCTGGTTTCTATTGTTGTAAGAAAAATTGTGTGCTTCATCTTTTGAGTTCTCTGCATAGCCATCTTTGTTAGGAGTGTTTCTCGCATACATGTCTTGCATTAAAGTCATTTCTTCATTCCAATTCATATGTTTCTGTAAAATATAAAAAATAAATAGCCATTTAATACTATATAAAACAATATATTAATTATTTAAATGGATACTAGAGTTGTATTCATGCATGTAAATTTCTGTAGAAAAAAAACAACAAAATAAATTAAATGTCTTATCGTGTAACAATTCAATAAATAATTTGCTTGTCTAATGTTGAGAACTTTTAAAAAAAAAGGGTTATGTAGTAATAGCAATAGTAGTCAATACTAAAGAAAAGCAGCATCTGAAGATTAATTTTTTAAAAGTCTTTTACTGTTGTTACTTCACAATGATCTATAAGTTCTATACAATTTAGTTTTACTTTCATTGTTTTTTTCAAATCAAATTTTCAAATTTCACATCTGTTGTTATCCAATGTGGCAAACTGTGTTGCTCACATTGCCACACATAGGACATTTTCATGTGTATTGGCCTTCTATTCTTCTTCATCTAGCCAGCTTTTTGCTGCTAAGCTGTGAGCTCTTTTGCAGACTGTGCCAAGGAAAAATAGTTTGTTGTTCTCTTCAGTTTCTCAGCACTGTTGTACAGGGTGTTGGTTATGTTTGGCCGCCGTAATGGTAGTGGGGTCTGCCTAAAGTAGATTAGGAGGGGACATTCAAAGAGGATGTGCTTTATGATCATTTAAGAAAGTACCAAAAAAAAGACAAAAATACTACTAAGTACAATTACCTTACCTGTGTCTCTTCTTCTTCAAAAGTAGGAAGACTGGAGGACATTTTGTGTGTCCCTGAATGTAAAGTGGATCCTATCTTCTCAATTTTTAAGACATTTTTGAGATCATTGGTAAAGTCTTTTTCCATATCATCCAACATTGATCTTGAGTGACTTTGTTCTTCAGATCCCTTTAGAAATAGAATGTGGGCTCTATATTAAAGTCTTCGACTATATTTTTCAGGTAACAGATAAAAAAGAACTTATCTTCCCAAACAAAAGTTCTTCTTCAAAATGATGATTATGTCTACACTGTGATTTATAAGTCATGATAACCTAATTTATTTTGTACATCTATTTATAGGCAAAGATATGAACATGATAAGGTCCTGAACACATGTTTAGATTTACATAGAATATCTATAAAATGCCCAGCAACAAATGTGAACAAACTTATAAAAAAATAATACCCTTGATATACTTATATTAATATTGATGACACTAGATTTGCTTACTATCTAAGCAATCACATCATGATTATGTAGTACAACTTGTTAGGGTTCCTTCAACCAAAAAATCTAGCCCCGTTTTCATCCCAAAATTTTATTATCAACCTCAGACCACACTTGATATCTATGTTGATCCTAACAACTCAGTAATTACTTTTGCAAATGGAAGCAATAGCAATTATGTCCTTTTAATTCACCAGAGGGTATCTATATAAGATACTCCTCAACAGAACCAATAAAAGTGTCAACTTATCCAAAAAAAACATACAATCTTTTAATTTTTATATTTAAAAAATATTTAAAACTTAAAACCAATAATTGAATTTAGTTTAGGGATTTCAATAAAAATTTATCTTACTTGTGCCTCTTCTGCTAAAGTTAATTCATAAGTTTGCCCAGCAAAGCTGTTTTCTGGAGTATCTGACCAATCTATCTTCTCAATTTTAATGCCATTTTTGCATTCATTCATGTTTTGTTTCAAGTCATCCATACTTGCTATTAAGTGAATTAGTTCTTTAGATGTCTTTGGCAACAAAATTTTTGAGTTCTATATTAAAATAACGTCATTTAATATCTAGATATTTCCTAATACTTTTATGTCACCAGATAAAACAAAAAAAATTGATATGGCATCATTATAGCTGTGTGACTATTCAACTGCAATAAATGCTCCTGTGAAAAACAAATAAAAAGAAATAGTTAACATTTAAGCAATTATGTTATAAAAATAGAGTATACCATTTTGAGTGTCAAGAGCTGAGCCGAAGGCTCTTCGAGCTCAAAGTTTGAAAAAAAAACCTGCTTGAGCGTCAAACAGTTTTAAAAAAACGGGAAAAAAAAAAACCCTGTCCGAACAACCGTATACAAAAATTCAAGTCCGAAGATAAAAAAAAAAAGCCATAACTCTTAACTTACCTAAAGTAGTCAAAATATTATTAGGTGATTAGATTAGAAAATGAAATAATTTATCTAATTGACATTAAATTAAAGATTTTTATTTATTGCTATAAGGTTCTTATATTTTTATTTAAAAATATTAATTATTATCACAATCATCAATTAATGTGAATGTCAGATGTCAAGATCTATGAAGATGCAATGATAGAGGTCACGTTGGAGATTATCTTAATCTACATCGCACTAACAATGATCGTGATTGCCGAGGATCTTGAAATCTTCTTTTAATAAGATGATCGTATAGAAGTAGCTAGATCTAGTTGATAATACGATCATTCAAAATGTTGCCAGTTGATCATCTAGAAGTTGTTAATCGTTAAGTCGATCTAAGTATGTTATTATATTCAATGAAGAAACTTCTCTTCGTCCAAAACAATTACTTTAATTCAGAACTTGAAAAAGCTATTCACAAATAATTACAATGGTTAAACGTACTTGAATATAATGATAGATCTACACAATAATATAATTGAGTTCTAATACAAAGCTTTAGTAGATGTTTCACTTCCAAGTTCCATACAATGACTGACTAATAAACCAGAATCTTCCCGGGCCCAAGCGAAGTCACGTGTCCAACGTAGCTCATTGTAACCAATAAATGCAGCCCAAGTTACACTAATTAACATATCTCCACGTGAGAAATTTCCCGAGGTTGCTGACGAGCTAAATATAGACACTGTGTACGTGACAATTATGATTATTCCTGTTCAATACAAATAGACACTCTTGAGAGCAAACTATAATTGGAAATTATATAGGAGTTTGGTCACCTTAATTTTATCTACCCATAATATATTTTTTCTTAAAATGAGATTGAAGAAAAAGTGGGCAATATAATGACAAAAGCATATTGACAGAGCATCAGATTGAGGATAATTTTTTAAATTATTTTGAGACAGAGTATTAGTTTATTAGAGTAGTTCAACGAAATGAAACAGTATTACTAATTTAAAACATGATTTATTGCTTTAAAAAATTATTTGATAATCTTATCTGAACAATTGACTGGTATAGCAACATAAAAATGCATTTTTAATCTTAAAATATCCTGGTGTTTTTTTTCCCTTTATTTTATATCTGTTTTATTTATAAATATCTTCCTAAATCATACATTTTTTACATAACCTGACAGTCATTTTATGAAAGGCCTAAGCTAAAGCATTCTAAACACCGCTAGGATGGAGGGAAGGCACCTTAGATGAAAATGTTCAAAGAGTCTTGAATGCCTCTGAGAGAGCACCCAAGTCTGAGAGCCAAAAAAAAGTGTGGTGAGAACCACTGCTTTATAAACACTGATTTTTGTTGCTAGGTGAAGAGACCTGTTCTGCCATTTTCTCAGTTTGAGATTATCAAAAGTGCTGTTGGCTTTAGAAAGACATTTGTCTATTTCTCTGGACAGTGGCACATTGTAGGACACTATGCTGTCAGATAAGTAAAGTGTTCACAACATTAAGGAAATGGCCATTCACATTTATTTGTGGAGCTGGGTTATTTAAAATGTTAATTCTTTAACATTAAAGACCAACTGAAGAGATTTTGGGGTCAATCGCAGGAAGCGTTCTTATACTTATATCCAGGTATTGAGACCTTTCTCAGAAGGTTGACACACTCGCCAAGAGTGGGAGAACTAACACACTAATAAACTCTGCACTCTATCCAGAAGAATTGAAGAAATTAATCGTAAATAAAATAAATGAGAAATGGACGAGCTCTCATCCAAATCACAAGAAAGATGACGCTTACTATAAGCTATCCCGACAAGACCAACGTCTAATCTTTCGACTCAGGACCGGACTCAACAGAATGCAACAACACATGTACAGGAAGCTCAAAATTGGAACCAGTGAATTCTGCCCATGTGGAGTATCACCAGAGAATGCAGACCACGTCCTCCAAAACTGCTCTCTATACCAAGAGGCCCGTATAAGACATTGGCCCCAAATCACCCCAATAGAAAGGAAACTATATGGAGAGCTCCCTGATTTGGAAACCACTGCGCAGTTCATCTCATGTATTGGTCTACTCATCTGAACACTCCAACATAACAATGAGAACGAAGAAGAAGAAGACCTTTCTTTTTCACAGATTAGGCATTCTAAATAGTTCATCCATCATGGTTTTACTTTCATGATGACCACTTTTGTCATCCAGGGGGCTGAGGGCTTAGCACTGGGGTTTTGTACCTCCTCATGTGGCTGCACACTGGGCAGGTTATTCCAGCTGGAGCTAGTGTCAATGCCCTTGCTTTTCTTCTGCCAGCGCTGTTCTATTTTCCTCAGTAATTTGTGCGCCAGTTTTCACAGCGGGACGCCATGATACACTGTCATTCTTATAGTAAAGCATCCACAAACCGGTTAGTTATTTCAAGTGTTTTTGGATAAAGACCATGGACATTATATTTAAGAGTTTTAGGATTGAAATTTGGGGATCATTTTGTTGTATTCTTCCAGCTAAATAAGCCTGGGAGCAATAACAATTATTTTGGATGTTATGTGAGTTTGTGTTTGGAAGAACAGTAGTCCCATTTTTCACAACATGGCCCATTCTCCCTTTGACAGACATGTGTCCAGCACAATAACCAACTGTCTTTAGAATCTAGATCTACTTTTCCTAAACTAATCATAATCATCAATCAATGTCAGATAGATCTAAATCTAGTTAGTACTAGTATGAGTATGAGATATCTATTGAATGTACTAACTAAGACTAGAGTAAAGATCGTCTCATGAACAAAGTCACCTCACGGTCAGCTCACTATATTTTCCTTCTTAGCTCCATTATTTTAATTGTTTTTGCTAAGCTTCTACATTTGTGGTGTGTATGCTCCATTTCTTTACTGTTATGACACATTTAGTTTAATTATTCTTTCAACATTTGAGTTCAAAGTGGAAATTTCCATTTTTTTGGGTCGGGGTGCGGGGGGGGGGGGGAAGTAGGTCAAGGCATAATGCTATTTTTAAACCTCATATGGCATCAGGCAATAGAAACTGATATATTTGGCTTATAAATAGGAAGGAAAACACATGATAGCTTATGCAGTGCATAGAGCCAAAGTAAAATAAATAAGGGTGTTAGCGCCTATGTACGTTTCTCAGTAAATAAGAGCCCACGGACACTGGTATAATACACTTTAATGTCCAAATGTTGTTTTTTTTTGTTTTGTTTATACAGTAATGCAAAAACCTTACTTATAGAATTTATTTATAATAAACCAGCAACATTTTAGCAAAGTGGTTCAACTATGGAAATGGGGGTGGCGGTGAAATAGTGTGAAAAATCTTGGAAGAAGGTCATTTTCTTTATTATTATTGGAAGGAAGGGGTTCTTTTTGTCTAGCCCCCTTTTCATTCATTGTAACAGAAGAGACTGCCACTAGAGAGGGAAGGGAGGGAGGGATAAGTCCACTAAAAGCTTGGCTGACCAGATAAGCACAACAGGTAGACTTACAACAGGTGTGACCTTGGTGTATGGTGAAGTTGATCTACACTTGGCTAACTAACAAAGGAGAAAGTGTGGGGGAGGGGGGGGGGAGAAAACTTGCTATCACCTACTAGCAGGCATGCAGGCCTTACTCCCAATGTCCATGGATTGGACCCAGTGGAAAACTGTATAGAGCTGATACCTCCATGTTTGAATACGCTAGCCCATAGACATCACTGTGAAGCTATGGAAAAAAATTGCACCACCATTATAATGCAGTGAATGGGGGGTGGGAAGTGGGGGTGAGAAAGGGCTGAAATAATAATCCCTAATTTTGGAACTGCCCCTAACAAAAATTTTCTCCCCCATGTCAAAATAGGCTAGACCATAAACTGTTTTGCAGCTAGGGAAAAAATAGCAGACATGTAACATGGATATTAATGTAATTAGGGGGAGGAGAACTACAAAAAAAAAACATTTTAACATAAAGATTTCGACTAGTTGGGGAAGGGAGAGGGTGCGACTTGTGACATTAATAATAAACAGAAAAAGGCTTTGGTGAGCGTGGAAAAAGTGACAAAGAATTGCCTTATTCTTTTGTAAAAGAAAACGGCTTAAAGGAAAGAATTGTAAGATTATATTGATTTTTAAATCCCTTTTATATACTGTGTCTGTGAGTTTTTTGTTTTAAAAAAATTATCCGTTAGGTGTACAGACACCACCACAAGTAAACTTCAATTGTTTTTTTATAAACAGTACTAATTACCATAAATTTATAATTATTAATCTATACACTATAGCTGAGGAGCATTCTCATATTTTCATTTTTTTTTCGTAAGTCTAACCATTTCTGAGAAAGAAAAAAAAAGTAAAAATGGGTTCAAAAGTGTCTACTTACTACCACGACTAGTCACTTGCCTTTTAAAAAAAAACAATTTAGATTAGTTAAATTAGTGACTGATTATTCGATTCATTTAGGCCTATATTTATTTTTTTTTAATGTGAATGTATAAAGTATAATGAACCTTTATTATACTTTGTGACTTTACTAGTAGATCTATACTTTGGAGTAGACTTGTTTGTTGAGCTAAAGTCGGAAGTACACATTGAGTTTTGCTGTGATCTAGTAATCATCTAGTCTAATGTAGTGATCTACTACTACTAGATCTAGAAGTATCAAATGTAGTGATCTACTACTACTAGATCTAGAAGTATCAAATGTAGTGATCTACTACTAGTACTAGATCTATTCTAGAGTCCAGTAGTAGAGAGAGTATCTGTCATATCGTGATCAGTAGGTGGCTGAAGTTTTATAAATCTATTCCATGACAAAAACCTTGCTAGATTTAGATCTACTGGTCTAGACATCTAGATCTAACTAGAATTAAACTAGAAAACTGAATTAGAGAAGTAGCTTTCTGGATCTAGAATTAGAATCTATATATTACTAATATTAGAGCTAGTTGCGTCAAACGCTTAATTTTTGGTTGTTTTTAATAAATGCACATAAAATACATTGTATTTTGGCAATAAAAATACCCAGTTGGTAGTCAAGTAATTCTAATAATTGATTAAAGAATGACTCCATCAGTTTTTGTTTATTTACATCTATATCATATGACTTATTATTTATACTTATTTTATATAATTCGTCCAAGAAAATCTAGCTCTAGATCTATTTCATTTTAGATTAGGCTATAGTTTTTTTTTTTTGTCATTTTATTTAGGCTACAATATTACCAAGATTAACTTTTTCTTTGTTTCCCACGAGACGTGTATGCCTATAGCCTAGTCCTTTCGATAATAATAAAACCAAAAAAAAACATTAGAAATGCGTAGCTTGGAGTGTCAAAACTGTATTAAGCCTCCTATTTTTATTTCGAGCAATTTAGTATATCGTAACAAATACGTATTTAGCACAACGGTAGACAGGTCTTCATCCAGATTTAGTGTAAATAAACCAAACAAAGAAACACTGAAAGATTGTATTTTCGGAATTTAGACTCTATTTTTTGGGAAAAAAAGTGGCATTTTATAGGGTGATCGAAAAAAAACACCTTTTGTGACGATCTCTTATTCAGGGAAATTGTATCTATTTTATTAGATAGTCAGAAAATGGATAAAGTTTTTACAGATCTAATAAAATATAGAGTAAGGAAGTTTTACTCTCAATGCAGGTCAATCCAAGTGACTCTCGGAGTAAATTTCTTCTTTGGCATCATCATCGATTTTTCAAAATGGTATGGTGCGCGAAAAAAGATGTGCGACGGCAATTCGACTCTCTTTGTCTTTGTAAAAAACTCGAAGCTGGTGTTCCATTAGTTTTGTTCCATGATTCAAGCATAAATTGTGAGTTATAGACCCAAATTTATTTGACTAGAAAATCATGAGATTGAGTAAAGGTTGGAAAAGAGCGATTAGGAAAAGAATATTTGGGTTCAGAACTCATCTCAATTGTTACTCTTATACTAAAAAAATTCGTAGGAATTCTAAATTTTCCAAAACAAAGTCTTTCTTAAAATAATTATGATAAATTCATGTTAAAATTACATAAACTCTGTCGCCATATTTGACTGTTCTGTTTTAAAACGTCATGTTTTCGTCTGGAAAAAAAAGGGGGGGGGGGTAGAGTGAGAATAGTTTAATCTTCGCTCCTTTTTAAAAATCTTCTACTATTCCATTAAAGAATAGGGGGTGGGGCAACTCAATGTAAGACTTTAATGTATAGGATCTATAGTATATTAGTGACAGATATTTTGTTAATTTTGTAATTTCTTAACGTCTCGAAAGGTCTGGGAAACCAAAAACTCTCGACCTGTATGGTGACATGTTTGCACTAAGCAATACAGTAGGGTTTCTGTCCATGGCTTTTGCAAGAGAGGATTTGAGCCGCTCAAGCTCCCACTCAAATGGAGTTTGATGATGATGAAATAAAATACAAAAAGAAAAATTATTGGTTTGTCCAATGGGCAGAGTGCGATTGCATGTATCGCCCCTCCCACCTGACACAACCCTTGTTCATTTATATATTTACTACCGGATAACAATAAAATTTGAGATTAGAGTGTGGTGCGGCATAATATACAAATGGGTTCAGATATCAATAACTAGTTTATATTATATAGATATTCAACCAATTTTGTTCACAAACTATGACTTCTCCATAGAAATAGGACCGCCCCCCACTCAGAGGGCTAGAGTGGGGAAGGCAGTAGATGCAATCGACCCCACCCTATCAAATTGGCCAAGATACCAGAAGGGGAGCGACATAATATAAAAATTATATTGTAATTCAACTAATTTTGTTCAAATAAAAGTATGCCCCCCCCCCTCCTCAAAGGGTTTAGGTGGAAACAGTAGTAGTATTCGCCCCCCCCCCCCAGCTAATCGGCCACAGTGCTGATTTATCTGTTTTTGTCAAAGAGCATTACGGTACATATTTCTTCCTTCGTTATTCATTCCATGTTTGTGTCTACGGATTTACTGATGGATCAGTATAAGTAAGAGGTGCGCGGCTGAGCGGTAAAGTGCTTGGCCTCTGAACCAGGGTTCCCTGGTTCGAATCCTGGTGAAGATTTTTAATTTTGGGTATTTGGGTGCCTCTTGAGTCCACCCAGCTCTAATAAGTAAAGGTGGTTGGCCGTTGTGCTGGCCACATTACTCAATCATTAACTGTGGGCAACAGAAATAGAGGAACTTTACATCATCTCCCCAAAGGTCTGAAAGGGGAACCTAACAATTAATGTAAACTTTGCAAGAAAAGACTTTTGCCTCCCTTGCTCTGAATCATGAAAATCTTTGGCCCAAACAGTTTATGTGAAGCCATGAAATAAGCCAAATGGCACTTAGGTAATAATTTAGTGGGTATCAAGTCACATAGATTGGTGTGACTGACAACATTTTCGGTGAGCTGAGAAATGGTTACCGGTACTGACAGACATTCTTAACCTTTTGCTCGAACTTCAAATGAAATAAATTTAAAAAAATATTGGAGGCAAACAATTTAAATATTTTATTCAGAATGAGAATTTACAATGAAATTATTATGGCATGGATCATACAATAACAAATCACGTACCGGTAAGTGACGTTAGGCGCAGACCGTTTTGGAGCGAGAAATTTTGATGATTATTTATGAAATTAAAAAAAACAAACTTTTTTTTCTAATTAAACATTTTTCTTAGTAGGGCTAAGTAGGCCTATATGTACTGTAATAATCATCACCCCATGGCTAATTAATTTTTGAAAATGAGTGCATGAATATAGTCTCGATGCTCCAGAGTTTGAACGGGAACCAAGAGACTTGAAAGAGTGAAAACGTGACAGATGCACACTTTTTAAAGCAATATTTCTTTTATATGGCTCATAAGCTTAAGAATTCACCTAATTGCTACTTGTATACATTAAAGGTCAATCCAAATTAGCAAGCTTTTTAGTATTCCTAACAAATAATAGGGCCTATTGATACATTTTACATATTTAAAACCATGTTGATTTTTGTGCTCTTTCTCTTAGCACCGTTGAATCAAATTAAAAATTAAACGTGTGAGCAAAGAATGATTAATGTAAATAGTCAATTATATTACAATAAAATCTACAATAATGAATAATATTGAAATGGTTAATTGCTGTATATTTTATGCAATATTTCTTATAGATGCACACATGGAGATGTGGTACATGCTTCCACTGTCATCCTGATATTCCTAAATTCACACCAAACCAGTTTCCATCCCCTGATTTCCTGTATGGAACAGGGTATATTCTTCATTTATGAAGGAATGTTGATTACATACTTAACAGACAATTTATATAAATTTGTCCTTTTAAGGTTAAGCTACACCTAAATTCTATCTGAAACATTAAACATTTTAAATAGTTTTTTCCCAGAGGGAGGTGTCCGGCCATTTATTTCATTGTTTTTTTCACTTACAAAACAAAAAATTCACATTTAAATGGCTTCTTACCCAAATGTATAAGTAAATGCTTTTTTAAGGAAGAGAAATGAGTGAATTCTTTCTGACAAATTTCACATTTAAATGGCTTCTTACCAGAATGGATTTTCTCGTGGCTTTTTAATGTAGAGATGTCAAAGAATTCTTTTTGACAAATTTTACATTTAAATGGTTTTTCACCGGAATGGATTATCTCATGGCGTTTTAAATTAGAGGAATAAAAGAATATTTTGTGACAAATTTTACAATGAAATGACTTTTTACCAGAATGGATATTCTTATGGCTCTTTAAGTTAGAGGAATGAGAGAATTCTTTGTGACAAATTTGACATTGAAATGGCTTTTCACAGGAATGTATATTCTCATGGCGTTTTAAGCTATCAGAAAGAGTGAATTCTTTCTGACAAAGTTTACATTTAAATAACTTTTCACCAGAATGGATTTTCTCATGGCGTTTTAAGTTAGAGGAATGAAAGAATTCTTTGTGACAAATTTGACATTGAAATGACTTTTTTCCAGAATGTATTTTCTTATGTTGTGTTAAGTTACAGGAATAAGAGAATTCTTTGTGACAAATTTGACATTGAAATGACCTTTTACCAGAATGTATATCCTCATGTTCATATAAATAAGAGGACCGAGTGAATACTTTCTGACAAAATTTACATTTAAATGGCTTTTCACCAGAATGGATTTTCTCATGCCTTTTTAAGTTAGAGGAATAAGAGAATTCTTTGTTACAAATTTTACATTGAAATGGTTTTTTACATGAATGTATAACCAAATGATTTTTTAAAGAAGAGATTAGAGTGAATTCTTTCTGACAAATTTCACATTTAAATAGCTTCTTACCCAAATGTATAATCAAATGATTTTTTAAGGCAGAGAACTGATTGAATTCAGTCTGACAGATTTCACATTTAAATGGCTTCTTACTCAAATGTATAATCAAATGATTTTTTAAGGAAGAGAACTGAGTGAATTTAGTCTGACAAATTTCACATTTAAATAGCTTCTTACCCAAATGTATAATCAAATGATTTTTTAAGGCAGAGAACTTATTGAATTCAGTCTGACAGATTTCACATTTAAATGGCTTCTTACTCAAATGTATAATCAAATGATTTTTTAAGGAAGAGAACCGAGTGAATTTAGTCTGACAAATTTCACATTGAAATGGCTTCTTACCAGAATGTATAATCTCATGGGTTTTTAAGTTAGAAGACTTAGAGAATTCTTTGTGACAAATTTTACATTTAAAGGGCTTATTATCAGAATGGATTATCTCATGGCTTTTTAATGTAGAAATGTAATAGAATTCTTTCTGACAAATTTTACATTTAAAAGGCTTTTTATGAAAATGTATCTTTTGGTGGAACTTTAGGCTAGAGGGCTGAGTGTAATCTTTCTGACAAATTCTGCATTTAAACAAAGACTTTTTACCAGAATGTATCATCTGATGGTATTTTAAGTAAGTGGACCTAGAGTATTCTTTGTGACAAGTTTCACATTTAAAAGTCTTTTTACCAGAATGTAAATTCTCATGGTATTTTAAGCTACAGAGGTAAGTGTAACTTTTTTGACAAATTTTACATCTCAATTGCTTTCTAATTTTTGATGAAAAAAGAAAAGCATTTGTATCAGATTTTTTCTCTGAATAAACCAACAGGTCAGTTCTTTTGTTGTAAGAAAAATCTTTTAAATTCTCAGCTAACTCATCTTTCTGTGGAGTGTTTCCAACATCCACATCTTGATTAGAGATCATTTCTTGAGTCTGCTTCGCAATGTTTTTCTGCAAGATGAAAGTAAATAGCTAAATAAAACAATATATAATAATTAATGTAACTAATTCTATAATTGTATTCATTACATATTAACTCCTAGAGAAAATATAAACTAAATAAGCAATTACAATTACATGCATCTCAACTCCCAGGTTTGATTTGATCCATAATGTGCAAATTAACACTGGCAACGTCAGTGCTTTGAAATTTATTTTTTAATTTTCTGTTTTACCATACATGTTTTTAACTGATTAAAAATCTATCTTGAATAGTTTCTCTTTGATAAACACACAGAATATCCTTCTTTTACCAAGAAAGATGTGTTTAAAGAGTGGGTGCTTAGAAAGGATCTATTTATTTCAATTGATGTGGGAATGAGCTCAAGACAATCATTTTCTGTCTTTTAAAATGTTATACTGGTAAATAAAGTTTGTAAAAATATGAATAAATCATGTCCATTGACTTTTGGCCTAGGGGTGCAGAGACTGTTTGTATAATCAAATCCCTCCTCTTTTCCCGGTTAGCAGGATATAAAGAGAAAGGCTAGTCCATTCTTTCGTTATCTACCCAGCTTTTCTTTGGACAACCTTTTCTTAGTGCTCCTTCCACTATTTTTTGGAGAATGGCTTTTTATAGCAAGTCACATCTTATAATGTGCCCTAACCACTGTAGCCTGACTGTTGACTTGTAAAAGTACAAACTCATTTGTGTTCTTTTCCTGGTTTTGATACCCAGAATACAAGAACTACTAGCAAAAATTACACTTTTAAATTAACTGGGAAGCTGATTTTACTCTTCCAAATTTTCCAGTTTAGTCATGGCAGTGGATGACCAAGCTTAAATTTATCCATCTCTTGTTATAGTTGACCCTAAGTATTTAAATGAGTCAACCAAATATACTGTAAAAAAAAAATAATTATTTGGATCATAATATATTTTCATTTCAACTAGCTTAAGAATATAATTTTATGGCATCTAGCTTCCTATATAAATACTTAGTTTTGTGACAATATGGATCATAAAATGTTTCTTAGATCTGGACTACATCTCAATCCTTGATTTTTTCCATAGTTGGTTTTTATAATATTAAGTAATTTTTTCTTTTAAAATCACTGTTTTCCAAAGTGGGTATGTGTAGCCCTAGGGTTACGGGAGGAAATTGGAGGGGTATGCAATGCAACTCATTAAATATGCTGGTTTTGACTCATTTATTATTTTTTAATTTATTTTTATAAATAAACGGTATACTGTATTATATAACAACTTAAAACTAGATTTGAAAGAGAATAATACAAATGTTTATCGACATAGACAACATTTTTTAATTCAACATAGATTTGTTTGGTACAAAATTATTGCTCAAAATTAGCCCAGTTATTAATACTAAATTGTAAAAGATTTATAATTTATGATGTATGTGTGTGTCCAGCATGTCACAAGGTCATGTCCATTGTGTGTGTGTTTATAGTAGTTAAAGCTCCATCATGTGAAATGAAAGGTCATTTATTATGTGTCCTAAAAATGCATTTCATTAACATATGTGTGGTTTAAAAAGATCAGAATTGTTACGCTCTAGTATTGTTGCGTTGTTTTTTTTTTAGGTGTGTGTTGGGGGGTAATTACAGTGGGTTAAAGTTGATGATTTTGTTAATTTGAAGCTATGAAAAATGCCTCCTTTTTTACACCAACCTTTAGTATTTCACATAACAAGAGAATATATCTTTACTAAATTAATAAAGTAAAATAAATTCCACTTTCAGACCTTGCGATCTATAAAGCAGATAATGTAAAGGTCATCTGTTTCTATGTCCCACAGTTAACAAGGCATAACGTGCCGATTGCCTTTACCCGGTACTTTTCCCCAATTAATGTCAGGTACCCATTTGAGCCTGGTGGATTCAGAGGCGCCCAAAGGTCCTGTTATAAAAATTATATGCTGTATTAGTTTTCGTTCTTATGTTTACATGTGCTTGTAACTCTTCCATAAGAATGTGTTCATGAAATGTGTGTAGTGTTGTCATTCAGTGTATTAAAGATATACTAAGCAGACATGGTTTTCGACTCTGTTATTATTTTTATTATAAAAGATGCTGAAATTAAAAATCCTAGTCTGCATCAGTTGTCAAACCCAGGACCCCTGGTTCAGAAGCAAAGCACTTTACTGCTCAGCCATCGCACCTCCAAATATATCTTAATTGTTATAAAAAATTGATTAGAATAAATGTATTTAAAAAGCTCAAATGGAAAAAAAAAATATGATTGGGAAAAAATAGCAGAAATGTCATATCCACACATTGTTGCATACACAGAGAGGATAAAGCAATATGTAAGATGCCGCTGATCTATAGAAAGTTCTGGATAAGCATGAACATAGTTTACTACAGTTCTTCCAATTCAGAAATAATAAGTAGCTTACACAGCTTCTTTTTCAAACTGATGTTCGTTGGCTATCTCGAGAATTTCTAAATCGATTATTTAGACATAGATATGAACTTCAATATTTTCTTAAATTAATGATAGATTTGAGTTGAGAAATTGTTTGCAAGACTGGAAATGGCTTCGTTAACTAGCAAATTTAGCAGATATATTCTATGTTTAAAATTGCCTCTACTACAGGGAGAAGAAAAACTCATTCTTTCACAGTCAAGATAAAGTGAACGCTGCCATCGCAAAATTCAATTTATGTCAATAGAGAGCTGGTAATGGAGAAGTAAATCTGCTTCCCTCTCTATGAGTTATAACAAATTCGGCTACTAAAAGTGATGCTGATACCCTGAAATACATAACACAGTATTTGGACACTTTGCAATTGAGCTTGAAAAACTAATTCCCTGATTTCAAACAGATAGTATTGAATGGATAACATTTAACATTAACACAACATAAATTCCAGAAGGTTTGTTGCATGAGACCAAGAGCTATTGTTGGAATCAGCTTTAGAGTCTTAAAAAATAAACATTAGGAGTTTATTTTAATATCATACTAGTGACTAAAGCAACATGTGCCCCGTTTTAAAATACTAATGTCTGAAAAACAACTTTTTAAACTTCATATTTTGTGAAGTTGGTTTTTCAGCATATGTAGACATTAAGTTGAAAAAAGGAACAGACTGTTAGACATGGAACACCATTTCAGATACCAACCAGGAAACCAAATTATTTGATCTATTGTTTCAGCACAAACAATTTCATTCTTATCATGCAAGTACATTTTGAAGGGGTGGGGGAAGGGTACTCAGTGTTAAAAACATTATAGAAGGGGTACATAGAGGTCAATAGTTTGGAAAACACTGCTCTAATCAACACTAAAAACAGTAAACTCAGGTGTACCTCAAGGAACAGTGTTACGTCCACTACTATTTCTTATTCACATAAATTAGTTCAGGAAAAAAAAGTGAGATTTATTTAATATAATAATTTAGACTGTCTACATAGAACTATAAAAACAACACAAGATACAGAAATTTTAAAAAGAGAATAAGATGAATTACAGAAATGGATATTCTTCATCCGGAAAAATGACAATTATTACGAGTAACAAAAAAGAAAAACTAAAACAAATAAATCTTCAATTTCACTTATTTTATCCATAGTAAACAAAGTTCACCACCATAGTGTTCTTAAAACATTAAAATATTTTGGCATTGATGGTTCATTGCATCTGTGGATTAAGGATATTCTGATAGGGAGAGAACAAACTGTAATAATAAATGGCTCTAAATCAACATGAATAACAGTAAACTCTGGTGTACCTCAAGGAACAGTGTTAGGTCCACTATTTTTAATTTACATTTATAAACAATTTATCAAATTGTATTTGTCCAGGAATAAAAGTCAGATTATTTGCAGATGATTGCATACCATATAGAACAATAAAAACAACACAAGATATAGAAAGTTTACAAAGAGAATTAGATGAATTACAGAAATGGAAGTCAAATTGGAGCATGTCTTTCCCCCCTGAAAAATGTCAGTTATTAAGAGTAAAAAAAACAACAACCTAGGTGTTATAATAAATGGCAACAAACAAATTGGAGACATAGAACTGGATTCTCAGACCATAGACCAAGTAGAAAATTTTATATAACTTAGAAGTGCAGTCAGTGTATCAGGTGGAATAGATCTAGCACGTCAGACATTTACACAGCTAAAACCAACATGGAAATCTCCTCACATCTCAAACAAAACTAAACTAAAAATCTGTCCTGCTGTATGGTTCTTAAACATGGAGAACAACTGAAACGACAACAAGAAAAGTACAGATCTTCATCAACAGATGCCTGAGAAATATCCTAAAAAAAAAATGGTATGACAAAGTAAAAAACACCAAACTGTGGGAGATGAGTGGGCAGAAAAATATAGAGGTGCAGATCTTAGAGAGGAAGTGAAGATGGATTGGACACACAATTAGAAAAGATACCAGCAACAGAGCTAGGAAGTCCTTAGAGTGGAACCCCCAGGGAACTAGACATGGAGGAATACCTAAAAGAACATGGCAACGCAGTACACTAGTGGAAGCCGAGAGGACCGGGAAGAGCTGGGAAGCCATAAAAAAACTAGCAAGGGACTGTGGCGAGTGGCATATTTTTGTTGAGGCCCTATGTTCCATGAGGAAACCAAAGGAATGATGATGATGATGATAAATGAAAAACTGTCATGGAATCCCCATATTAATGAAACTATTAAAAAAACAAACATAATATTAGGGTTTATTAAAAGAAATTTCTATAAATACAAAACTAGAACAGACACAGAAAAGAGCAGTGTGATTCATAACAAACAAATATTATCATTTGATAGGAGTTACACCATTAGTAAAATCTTTAAATTTAGAAACTCTTCAGGATAGAAGACTTAAAAGTAAAATAACTATTATATATAAAACACTGAACCATAATCTTCAAACACAAAAATAAAACCCAATAAAATATTCAGAAAGAAGATAAAGGCACTTTCCTTGTTGCATATGATAGGTCAAATTTGTACAAATACTCCTTCTTCACTAATGCTATTTAGAGCAAAGAATGGGTTGTTTTAGTCAGCCAGGAAAATCAGTGACTTTGAATAGTTTGTCATTTCTTAACATGCATGACTAGATTGATTTATATGCATAGGATGTAATCATTTTCTTTTTTGAAGTAATGTCTGTTTTTTATAAAATAAGAAGTCATCATCTACTAAGTACAATCTAGATCTAAGCGAAAGTTAATCAACACACCCTCCAGAACCATAATTTATTTTAAAATATCAACTCACCAGTTTGTCTTAGAATCATTCATTGGTCTGTACTAGTTTGTCTAGTGTAAATAATTTTGTTCACAATTCTCGTCAAAGAGTAATTCTGATTACATTCACTAAATCCAACATTGAATTGAACTCAATTATACACATACCTGTTTTCATTGACCATATGAGTTTCAAAACTCTTCAATTTGTATGCTTATCAATGCTTATATTTCATTTTATGATTACAACTACTAGTACTACTGCATATTTCAGTAACTATCTCTGGTCATATATAACTCCTCCTTCATGATCAAAGATGAGGAAATTTCACAAATCCCATGGACTCAAAGATGACTCTCTCTGGTACTATGCCTACTGATACTAATACTGCACATGGAAGACCACTTCTGCCAGCAGTACCAACTGTGCACACAGCATCCTAATAATCTGCACCACTGTGCCCACTACACTACTAACATTATTGATACTTGGACTGGCATGTCTGCCACAACTATCTCCAAAACAAATACTGTGTCCACTATAACCTGGGCTGGATTTAAAGGAGGGCAGTCCTCCACAACAGAGATGCAAATAAATCAGAATAAATCAAACTTTTTTTTCTTGATAGTTTCTATTCGCATGTTTATGGCTCGGAAATATGTCAACATTTAGAAGTATACATTTGTAGCATGCTTGGAATAAGTAAATACAGCTCAGGATTTATCACAGTGTCTAACAAGGACATTACTCTCCACAAACTCAAAAAAATAATAATTTTTTTTAAAACTAAAATATGCATATGAATTTTTTTTAAAAAAAGGAAAGTGAGATTAAGCTTACAAGAACTCATTTCTTTCTTCTAAAATATAGCATGCTTTTAGATATAAGTATTTTCATTCAAAAGTGTATTAAAGCTTTCAAAAAATAGTAGGAGCTTCCAAAAAAATCTTGCCCCATACTTAAATTCTGCTCTGACTACCACGCTGTACCCACTAGAGTGCCATCCCTAGCTGCAAGCCACTGAGTCCCAGGGCCTAAACATACTTAAATTCTGCTCTGACTACCACACTGTACCCACTAGAGTGCCATCCCTAGATACAAGCCACTGAGAAGCTCAGCCAGACACAACATCAATAGCATTAGATAAATTATGTAATCAAAGAAAAAGTGACAAAATAGTCTTTCATTAGAATGATGATAAGATATTCTCTTTTAAGAGTTAAGGTACAATGCCCTCCCCTCATTTATCTTTCTAAAGAAATATCATGAATTGTAATAACTATTGTATATTTCTCTATTGTGTTTATTGTGTGCCTGTTTCCTCTATAATTGTTGTGGCCTAGCACATTGCACACTCATACAATAAGGGCTGGTCTTAGGCTGATTTTACTTATTACTTCTAATTGGACCCCACAGTTTAAATTTTGCATATCACTATCAGTCATGGGTCTTGTCACCTGCCATGTTCCTTAAGTCCATGTAGTGCGAAATCTTGCAGTTTTGTTTGACTCAACACTATCTTTTGACCTACACATAAGTCAGCTCTGCAAGGGATTTTATCTGCAGCTGTGCAGATTAGGCCAGATCTGACAATATTTAAAAACAGAGTCAACAAAAATGCTAGCTGTGGCATTCACTACTGCAATGCCATGCTAGCAGGTAAACCTGATGGCAAAATCGCCAAGCTGCAGCGAATTCAGAACAATGCCACACGAATAGTCCTAGAAAAAAAAAAAGAGATTCTGCTACTACTCTCTTGCACACGCTCCATTGGCTTCCTCTAAAAGCAAGATTCAACTACAAGGTGGCCACACTTTGTCATCACTGTATCTATAATAAAGAAATGCCATTGTACATTAGCAAACTGATCACTCCCTATGTCCTTCAGAGAGCCCTGTGCTCAACGGAATCAATGCTTCTAGTGGTGCCACGTTTCTCCGTCAAAAGCTACTGTATGTTGGCTTTTTCAGTGCACAGACCAAAGGTTTGGAACTAATTCCCCATTGATCTCAGACAGACAACATGCTGCACATTCAAGAAGAACATGAAGACCTATCTGTTTAAAACATTTTAGATTAGTTTGTCATTTAAGCTCTCTTGTTTATGTTTGCAATGTTATCACAGCACCTTGAGCCTACATTTTGTTTGTTAACATCTGTCTATAAATTAAATTATTACTTTTAAGATGTAGAACTATATTTAGTGTATTGTACTATTGAGGTAACTTTAATTCACTGATGTTATACATATATTTATAACCTATATGCTTAAATACTGTAACAGCAATTTTCATCACTTCTACCATATCTATAAAATTTCAGATATCTTTAGTTCCTTCACATAGCACCTGCATAGCGAAATTGTTTGTTTATAACCAGAAATTTTAATAGCAACGAACTGAAAAGTAACACCATGTACAACTACCATAGGGCTGACATCATTTGAAAAATTATGTGAATAGTTACAGACATACCGAGAAATAGGCTTTGATGCTGCTTTGAGTGATGTCAGCTTGCTGGTGTTTGTGTATTATTTACTAAGAGTTAATATAATTGTGTGCTTTATTAATTATTAAAGTATGATCATTATTCATTGAAAGCTGGAATTAGAGTTGAAGTATATTAAGTATTAATTGTTCTTGTGTAACAAGTATTTGTGTAGCAAATATTAATTAATTGTAACTGAGTAATGGAGTATCCCCCAAGGAGCCAAGTCAAGCCAAAGCAAGAATTGAACCCTGACAATTAGGATATTTTCCATCATGCCCTGGATACATCTTTCTCTAAACTGATGCAAATTAGCTTTGTTTAGTTTCCATGATTGAAAATCATTCCAAAAGGGGACCTACTTAGAGATGGTTTTAAATGTGTGCATGTACAAAATAATCCAAGTTTTAAATTCCATTCTTCTTAAAATGGAAAAACAATAAAAACTAATCTTTTTTTTTTAATAAAATTTTTTTGGATCTTTTTCTGCCAAATAATGAGAAAAAAAAGGGGGGGGGGGGGGGGGGAGGGATGTCCAATTATTTGCCTAAAGAAAATCAGAGAAAATTGTGTAATTCCAAAAAGTCTTATTACTATACTTGTTTACAAATGGCAATTAATAATCTCATTTGTATGTAAAAAATTAAATACAAATTAAGAGTTAAAACAATATTTGTATGCATTTCTTACAATTGTATTACCTGTCTTTCAGCTAAAAATTCTTCAAAAGTACGACCAGTGGAGGTAACTTCCAGTGTCTCTGAATGTAAAGAAGATTCTAACTTTTCTATTTTCATGACATTTTTGAGATCATTGGTGAAGTCTTGCTCTGTGTCTGCCATCATAGATATTGAGCGACTTTGGTCTTCAGATGTCTTTATAAATAGAACATTGATTCATTATATTTTATTATCATTCATTAAAGATATTAAGAAACTATTTTTAAAGCTGTTGTCTCCCGTGTTGTTTTAGCCGCTTTGCAGCAGCACCAGAGTTTTCTCTCCGGGCGCATTCCTGGGCCTTGGATAGAGTGATCATGGGTGGCCCATGCCTCATGATCCCTCTCTCGACCTTGCTGATGGGATCCAAAGGAGCGCATCGCGTTACATTTGGCATTAACTCAGTTGCAGATGCTGCCGGAGGGAGTTTCATAGCTGATACTCCCAATGCCTAAGGGTCTTAACTCCTAATTTCTCCTCCAGGTTCTCTTGAAGGCGCAGTACCGCAAGGCAGCGGAGGTTTGAAGTCAGAGCACCCCTCTCCTAGATGAACTGCTTTACTAGGTTGATGAGCTCCATCTGCCAGAAGCTCCCGGTTTTATGGCGTCAATCCTTCACCCGTTAGTAAGAGCAGTTTCGCTGGGCTTAATATCTAATATTTTAAAGCTACATAGTAAACAAAAATATGTTTAGGGAGATCCCTGACTATATTCATCTCTGACATAGAGATATTTTAGAACATTATTTCTATATTCAAAAATAATATTTAAAAAAAAAGCTAATAATTTAATTTAGTTTTCACCCTAATAAAATTAAATCTTACCTGTGTCTGTCCAGTAAAGGAATTTTTGTGTGTCTCTGGATCCAAAGATGATTCTATCATCTCAATTTTTAAGACATTTTTTAGATCCTTGGTAAAGTCTTGTTCTATATCATCCATCTTTGATCTTCTTTGAATCAGTTCTTTAGATGTCTTGGTGTACAGAATCTGAATTTTTGAATTAAAATTGTGAATGTCATTTAACATAGATATTAACCAAAATTTAAATGACTTAAAAAAAATGTCTTGAGAAAGAATCATTCAAACTGCGTGACTATAATAACATATGCAGCAACAATAATTGCTCCTATAAAAACAAAATTTAAGTAAATAGTAAACATTTAAACAATTCTGTAACTACCGAACAGAAAAAAAGACTATACATCTCTCTACACAAAAATAGCAAAATTTTAAAAACAAATTTCTTTTCTATTTTCATCACTTTTTTTAGATCATTTGTGAAATCTTGCTCTTTCATCGATGGCGTAGAGTGAAATTGGTTTTCAGATGTCTTTATAAATAAAATGATGATTCTTTTTTTAAACTATTGAATATCATTCATTAAAGATATATAAGATACTATATTTTTTTTAACCTACAGAAGAAAAAAAAAATTTAAGGAGATGTCTAATTACATTAATCCCTGATATAAAGATATTAAAATTTTAATTTATAAAAAGGGGAGAAACAATTTTATCATTTCTGTATTTAAAAAAATAATATTTTTTGAAAAGCCGGTAATTAATTAAATTTAACCCTTATATAACAAATTGATCTAACCTGTGTCTGTCTAGTTGGAATTAAACTTAGTTCTTCTGATATCAACACAATTTGAATCAATGCTGGATATTGCACTTTGCAGGTAAGATATAAGAAAATCTGATTTAAAAAAAAAATGTATGCAAATTCATTATCTTAAGTATCCATTTAATTATTTTTAACATAGCATTAAATTAAATTTCAATTTGTCTCATAAAACATATCTTATTATCTTGTCTTATTGCTAATGAACATTCTTTTTTTGTGTATGTATTTTGGCACCAGAATGAGTAACACTTGAGTGATCAACTTTATTATATATAATTTAAAAGCAAAACAAAATTATATTTAGATCTAGTATCTATTAAAGAAGACAATTTATCCTCTTTAAGTAATACAGGCCATCAAATATGTATCACAACTTCCACTAGTAAACTTAGAATCTAGATCTAGATAACCAATTAATCTAGTAAATTCTAGTAGTTGCAGAGCTCTAGTGACAAGATCTAATTCTAAACTCTAGATCTACTAAATCTACCTAACTAATACATTAATTTATTAATCTATACATTTCTAATACTATAACTAGATGGCAGAAAAGACAAGTAGAACAAATCTAGATATATTAAGTATGTAGGCCTATATTAAGTTAATAAAGATCTTAATCTTAACCTAAATTATAAAAATATTTATATCCTAGATCTTGATCTGTAGTGATTTTACTCTAGTCTCTAGATTTAGATGTATTAGTCATTGGCCTCCTTCAGACGTAGAACGACTATGGTTCATCTCAGAGCACACTTCCTCACGTGGCTGTGGAGCCCTATTTTGGAGAGATACTATTGTCCACAGATAGCGCAGGTTAAAGTGGCTTTTGCTTCGGTGGTAGAGGAGCTGGCCGTTTTTCGGATTGTATGTTTTTCTTCCTGATCTGAGACCCATGTACTTTCACTGTCCATAGCTTTCTTGGTCACTGTCTCTCTCCATCTGGTGCGGTCTAGAGCTATGTCTTCCCAATTGTCAGTATTGATGTTCACTGATTTGAGATCACGTTTTATTACATCTATGTAACGGAGGTGGTGGCCACCAGTTTTTCTTGTGCCAGTCGTGAGTTGTCCATAGAGGATGACTTTCGGGATATGCTTGTCCTCCATCCGGCAAACATGTCCAAGCAAGGGCAAATAGCGTTGTCTGAGGGCTGTAAAGATGCTGGGAATGTCTGATCACGCAAGGATTGCAGTATTGCACACTTTTCCTTTCCATGTGACATTCAAGATCCTATGGGGACATCTCAAATGGAATGAGTTTAGTTTTCTCTCTTGCTTTGCGTAGGTGGTCAATGATTCACTGCCATACAGCAGTGTACTCATAACGCATGCCTTGTAGACTTCCATTTTGGTCACTGTAGTTAGCTTGTGGTTTTCCCAAACTCTTGGCCTGAGTCTAGCGAAGGTAGAGGCAGCCTTCCCTATGCATTTTTTTATCTCCTCTTCTGGAGACAGGTCATCTTTAATTGTGGATCCCAGATAGTAGAATTCGTTTACGGCGTCCAGCCTGTTATCGTCTATGAGGATGGAGAGTGGTGCTGTAGCAGGTGATCCCATAACATTTGTTTTCTTCGTGCTAATAATCAAGCCATATTCTTTACAGGCCTGAGAGAAGCGGGACATTAGTGACTGAAGTTCCTCTTGCGTGTGTGCCACTACCGCTGCGTCATCCGCGAATAGCATAACTCTTACGAGGGTGGCTCTGATTTTAGTTTTGGCCCTCAGTCTGGCAATATTTAGGAGTTTGCAATCAAATCTGGAATGGAGATAGATGCCTTTGGTGGATTTGTAAAACGCGTTGTGGATTAACAGTGAAAATAGTATTCCAAAGAGGGTTGGGGCCAGGACACATCCTTGTTTAACTCCGCTGTTTATGCTGAAACTTTCAGAGCTGGCACCGTTGAATTGCACTGTGCCCATCATGTTTTGGTCGAAAGATATGATTACATTAAGTAGCTTGGGTGGACAGCCTATTATCTGTAAAATTTTAAAGAGGTCATCTCTGCTAACCATTTCGAAGGCCTTTGTTAGGTCAATAAACACAATGTACAAAGATCTTTTAAATGTAATAATTATTAGATTACATCTTCTAGTCAACTCCGCTATTTGCCGGTTCCAAGCCCGGGTGAGAAAGGAGGAGGGTATGGCGTGGGGCTAGCGACCCACCCTGTAAAACTACATATTCAATATTGCTACAGAAACAGCAAACTTAACACATAAAGAAAACTAACAGATTTTTATGGAGACAGCTTGCCTCCCAATGCGCCCAACGGCGCTGCAGGACCTAAGTCTAAGTCTAAGTAAGTAAATCTTCTAGTAACCCTTTATGGAGACAGCTTGTCGCCCAATGCGCTGAAGTAAGTAAATCTTCTAGTCATAGTCCTAGGCCTAGAGATCTAAATCTAGAATTGCAACTCTCTAGATCCTGTGGATCCGCTACAAACGTAGACCTACTAAGAAAACTCTAGATCTATATCTAGAATTGGTTATTTCAATGTCAAGTCGAAGTGAAAATTCATCAAAATTTTATGTATTTTTTATCTATTGGACCCATAACATTCTATACATATATCATATACCTCATTTGAAAGCTCATAACAAGACATTAAATAAATAAGGTTTAGATAAATAAATAGATTTACATAAGATTTATTTTATATAATAAGATAATATAAATAGTCTCTACTCCCCCTATTAAAAACTACTCACTGCTAGATCTAGATCAAGTAATAGGTAAATTTAAAATAGCTATCCCGACTATCCGTATTTTAAGTATTTACGGTCGGTACTCTATAATAATAATGAGTCTATTAATTATTAATACTATTATCTATATAGATCTAGTAGTAATTTGGTAAACATTCAAATAAAAAAGTTTTAGCAATAAAAAGTGAACTGTTCGAACCTCTTGACAAATCGGGGCTGCTCGAACTTTACTCTATATTCCCTTTTTTTTTTAATTGCATAAAATAAGAAGATAAGATGAGTCAGTATTAGATCTAGTGGATGCGGTCAGAGATACCTAGAGCAGCCGCCATGCTGTTGATAATCATAGTGATCTCCCTTATCTAGACCTATATTAAACTTTAAAAGAAAAGAGTTCGTTTTTTTTTTCTTATGTTGTCTTTTTATGTTTATTTGATGAAATGAAGATCTACAGATCACAGCAGCGGCCCAAGGGGGTGGCAAGTGGGGCAACCGCTCAGGTCAGCGCACATCTAACGCAGGCCTAACCATCGTCCGCCGGTTGTCTACTTAGATTTTCTTTTCGACGTGTACGTCTGTCCTCGGCAGCAGATTTTCTTATGGTCTCAAATATGTAGCCTATCTACCACATTTGTGACCGCCAAGTTCGAAAATGAACCAGTTCTCATAAACTAAGACTTGTTGCTACATATTTCCTGGCATCTATATGATACCAATTACCAAGTAAGCTCTTAGCATAACATTTTTAATTTCTAAATACTGTTCAGGTTTCGTCAGCATCTTAATTTATGATCTGTATATTCTAAGCGGCTATCACTGTTAAAC
Source organism: Biomphalaria sudanica (assembly GCA_036873155.1). Taxonomy (NCBI): domain Eukaryota; kingdom Metazoa; phylum Mollusca; class Gastropoda; family Planorbidae; genus Biomphalaria; species Biomphalaria sudanica. The sequence continues at coordinate 2,030,976 of JAZGLO010001986.1, forward strand.
AGTTCACATTGGCTTTAAAAAAACAGCAACACGTACCCGGAAATAACCAATCTAAATTGTTTATTTGTAAAAAAAAAAAAAAAAAAATAAAAAAAAAGTCATATAGTACTGTTATACTGTTGTATTACCAGGGCCTCTGCTACCTATTTTGCAATGCACGCAGGCGGCTGACTTTAGGGGCGGCCAAATCATTATTCCAAGGATAAATATTCTAATTATTCCAATATCTTTTGAAATATAAAAGATATTCGTACATAAGAAATTATTTTGGAGACTAGAACAAATAAAATAGAGCAGCGTGCGAGGAATTCCAATAGATTTTTCTATAAGCGCCTGCTCATTTCCGGAATTGAATTTTCGCGGGTTGTTAGTTATATTTGTTTTGAATTGAATAGCCCGCCCTGTAAGTAGATCTATCAATTAATAAGTCAATTTTAAAAACATTTTCACTAGTGGGTGGGTGGCGTAAGTTTTCTCACATATGGAGGGGGGGGGCGCAACGTCCTGACTAAAAGGGGTGTTATAGAGTGTGTATGTAACCTAAGCGATAGTGAGAAGAGGTGAAGCGATTGAATGGTGGTTATGCACCAGTGGCGTAGGTAGGGTATATGATGCCCAGTGCGGCAGCTCGTGATGATGCCCCCCTCCCAGAAAAAAAGAAAACGAACTAAAACAGAAAAATTCCCGAACTAATGTGTAGGTCAGTGTTCAAGTATTGCTTGTGTAGGTCAGTGTTCAAGTATTGCTTGTGTAGGTCAGTGTTCAAGTATTGCTTGTGTAGGTCAGTGTTCAAATATTGCTTGTGTAGGTCAGTGTTCAAGTATTGCTTGTGTATTTAGTGTTCAAGTATTGCTTGTGTATTCAGTGTTCAAGTATTGCTTGTGTAGGTCAGTGTTCAAGCATTTCTTGCTTATTCAGTGTTCAAGTATCGCTTGTGTAGTCAGTGTTCAAGTATTTCTACTTTGCCAAGAAAAAATAAGTTTATCAAAAAGATATCTAAAATAAATCCTACGTTCTTTTTTACTCACAAAACTATTAAATAATTTTATCAAAATGTATTTTTTACATCAATCCCCAAATTACTGAGTCGCCAATTTTTAATCGTTGATCGCAATTAATTCCACCTGAGGATTCAATAGTTGGGGTGGCGACAAAAATTTCTGTTTACTTACCACATCAGGATATTGCTCATATCGGGTCATATCTTAAATTATTCCGTCCAAGGAAGAATAAATTTCCATCTGTAGCTCTTTCTTGTGTGTTACTACAGAATCTTCACGTTTTTCGCCTGTCATCCTTTTTCTTGTGGCCAATACATCGTTGAGGTCTGATAATCTCCAGATCTGTGCACATGCTTTTGAATAAACGTATTATTGGCTTCATCCATGTCTTCCCAATTATTAGTTAAGAATGTTTTAATGTTTTCCGTTTAAGGGCGCAGTCTCGAATCGACAATCCATGCTTTTGAAGGTAGACTTACGTGTCTATTATTTTAGTTAATACAGCGACCAAAACCCCAAGGGGAGAAAATAAATGTATATCTCTGTCTATGTGACAGTTGATGATCTTAGTGATCTGGCGTATGCTTATTTAATAATTTCTATATTTCTGTACTTGGGACGGCCTGGCCTGTAAGTGTAGAAATATTTTATATTTTCTTGCACTATGTCACACTGTGTGTAAATATGCTAGATATATTTTAATTTAGTTTTATTTTCTAGTTGGTAGTTGTTCCAAACATGCTGTATTAGAAATGGCGGCACCCAGCTTAGCCTGATATGAATATGTTGTTCATGCTCTAGATTTAGTAGAATCTATTATTTATTTATAATTTTGCTTTTATGTATTGCAGGCTATTGTTACTGCTGAAATACATGCTGCTATTACTCTGCTGAATATAGCTGCTGAAATACATGCTCCTGTGTTATTGCTGCTGTATCTAATATTGCTGCTTTAAGCTGCTGCTGTAGATTTATTTTGTTTCTGTAGTGTTGCCTTAGTGGCTTAGTTATAGTCTGTTTCTGTTCTTAGTGAATACTAATAGTAAGGTACCAAGGCTAAGGTGTTCTTGTTTTAGTGTTAGTGTTATGGGTTGGTTGTAATAGTAGAATATTGTAGATCTAGACTAGTTTATTGTAGTGTGTTTGTGTAGATCTAGGTCTAGTGTAGTAGTTGTAGTGATTTAGTTAGTTGGTTTTATCAGTTTGTGTTAGTTGGTTTCGTTAGTTTGTTGGTGTTTTGTAGTGGTGTAGATTTAGAGGGTTTTAGTTAGTTGCTGTGTTAAGTTGTAGTGGTTAGTGTGTATATATATATAATTATATATAATTATATATATATTATATTTTATTATATATTATTATATGTTATTATATATATGTGTGTGTTAATTTTCATTACATTCTGACCTTTCATTCTTTCAAAAGCCTAGAATACTCTCTTCCTATAATTAGTGGAAAGACACTACACACAGCCAAGGGACTGCTAGAGAGTCTGGGGGAGCGCTGTGAGCCAAGCATTGTTTCCATTATCTTAAGCTTTAAAAAAAGCATATTCTGAGGTATGTACAGTGCAATTAGCCTGCTTATCTTCCGCTAAAAAATTCAAATCCAAAGCTGCCATTCACTGGAGCCCAGCGACTGATAGAAAATGGTAAAAGGCTTTAGTTTTTGTATTGTATGGGCTGGCTACGCTCATTAAATTTGGTGACTGTAGTTTGCTTAAGTTAGCTGCACTGGGGCAGTAAGTAAAGTTACCCTTTCAGGCAATTAGGTCTGAGGCAAGTGATAGTTTGAACTCTTCCCCTCCCGGCTACGCCCATGTGTCATATTATAGGTGTAAGCCTAATTCTCTACAAAATATATAAAGTTTGGTAACTCCGCCATCTGCCGGTCCCAAGCCCGGGTGAGAAAGGAGGAGAGTTTGGCGTGGGCTAGCGACCCCACCCTGTAAAACCACTATTGCTACAGAAACGGCAAACTTGACACATAAAGAAAACTATACATGCGGCGAGGGCGACCAAACCCTGATGACGGTGTTGGATCAAAGCCAACTGAAAGTCCAATACCCGATACATGGCAAGCCTTTCAACGCAAGGAAACCAACTCTTATAGGCACGTGAAACGTAAGAAACCTGAATCAATGCGGTAAACTGGCCCAACTTTTAAGAGAGTTTGACTCTTACCGGCTGGACATCCTTTGGATCTGCGAGATGCGATGGACATCAAGTGGACAAATAATCAATGATGGCAAGACAATAATATATTCAGGACATGATAAGGAGCACATTGGTGGTGTAGGAATCATCATGTCTAAAATAGCAGCTTCAGCGCTAATTGCTTGGAAGCTGGTCAGTGACCGCATCATTACAGCTCGACTACAAACAAAGCAAATCAAAGTCACTACCATCCAAGCATATGCCCCTACAGAGGATACAGAAGATACCATCAAAGATAATTTCTATAATCAACTGCAAACCACTCTTGATGAAACACCTATTCACGACCTAATTCTACTGATGGGAGACTTAACGCCAAATTCAATCCCAACCGAACTGGCTTTGAAAATGTAATGGGACCATATGGCCCTGCAGAAAACATCAGTGATAATGGTGAGCGCTTCTCTCTTCGCATCCAACAGCCTTTCAATTGGAAACACATATTTTAAGCACAAACAAATACACAAAAAAACATGGCGATCACCAAATGGAGAAACCTTCAACGAGATAGATTACATTTGCATCTTCAAACGATAGAGGTCATCTGTGTTAGACGTGCGGACCCGCAGAGGAGCGGATATCGGCTCAGACCACTACCTTGTCAGTGGCTAATGTAAGCTCCGAATGAAACGCCAACCAAAACGAGCCGCACGATCCCACCCATTTAATGTAGACAAGCTTAAAGACGGCAATACTGCAGCACAGTTCCAATTGAAACTAACGAACCGCTTTGAGGCTCTTGCAGATATATTGACCCTTGAAGAAGAGTGGGCCAACTTCAAAGATACCACTATTGGGTGCTCGGAAGAAGTTATCGGAAGGAGGCGAGGTTCATACTAGTGTGAGCAGGTCAGGGTGGCGCTACTGAGTGAGGCCTTTTTGTTATCTGCTGCTCAGCATTTATTCATTTATAACAGTAGGCAGGTGGTAGCTCTACTGGGTGGGCCCAATCTGTGCACCTCGGTATGGTGACCAAGGGGCTAGAGTCGCCTAAGCAACCAGACAGCACAATCAAACTAAACTAAACTAAACTAGCTAACTAAAAAACAAAGATTAAAATGAACTTATATACACTTTATTTACACGAGAAAAAAACAAATCAATAAAAATATATGTACAGAAGAAAATATACGTAACCAACTAGATAAACAAAAACTAAACGACTAATCAACTCTACTTAATTTATACTATTACAAATAAAGCAGCTATTTGGCAGGACTACAGCCCGTGAGCTACTACACAGAAATAATGGCAGCTGTACAGCAGAAGTAAAACAACAGCTATAAGGCAACAGTAATAACTGCGGCAGACAGTTAGGCAGGAATTATAGCCTGCAATTACAAATACATAAAACATAATTATTCATAATAATTTATGATAATAAAACAAAATAATAATGAACTAGACCTAGTCTAGCACATACACATGCCTAAATGCATGAGGTAAGTACTATTACCTTCAGTTTGCTAATAAAAAGCCATACATTATTATTATTATGATACCTACTTAGAAGCTTACGCCACAACACATGTTGGGCCAGATAATAATAAACATAAATCTAGATTTGGCTTAACAAAGCCGCCATCATGGAGCGTTGAGTAGAACGCAGCCATCTTCTACATTAAAAATTAAAATCGGCAACATGCCAACTTGTTAGAACCGCTATCCTAACAATATTATAATATTAATAAAAATACTTTTAGAAGACATAAAATAATAAAATATTTACAAATAGACAAACAATAGAAAAACAATAAGGGGATCATTAAGGATGGCTAAAAGGGGGTGCCGGTACCCAAGTCTACAGAGCTTCCGGCTCCATCAGAGGCAATCATGGCTAATTAACTAGCCAGTGACGCCACTACACTAATCAGTCTGCATCTATACTATAGCAATAGATGTAGATCTAGAAACAATTAATACAAATACGAACTAAAGAAAGTAAAAATAAAAACAATTTACAACTTACAGGCGGTCCCAGCCGAAATAGCACTACACAAACTAACTCTATACAAACACCACTGTCCGCACTGACCACTGGTCGAGACAAAAAAGAATTCAACGTGGTCTCGGAGCCAGCTATAACTGGTCAGCGCGAACGTATCGGAGAGCACGACGTCACACTAATTATTTAAAACTAAACTTGACTACTTATTTCCCTAATTTGTACCTAGCCGTACACAACAATAAAACCTAGCAAATTACTACAGACACGGACTACAAAACATTATATACCAAATTAAACGGCATTAAAAAGAGAATCTTAAAATTTAAACTTATAAAAATACAAAAAGGAATATAAAAAGTTATTTCTATTCTAAACTCATCTGGGGGCTCTATACCGTCTACAGACCTGCACATAAACTGATATAAAAAAATAACAACTATTCCAACACTAATGCCAAAGACAAAAATAAGCAGAACTAACCTGGGACAAAAAAAAGAAAATAACATCCACAGCTCTAAGGCTAGTTAACTATTTTAAAAACTACTTTTCCTCTACGAGTAAAACACAAATAACAGAAAAAGACTAAAACTAGCAGAAAGTTATAAATAGCGGAAACTACAAAATAATCAGCACTGAACTATAAAAATTAAAAAGGACACTAAATCACAAACATCATAGCCCTGGCCTATGTAAATAATATAAATTAAATTAGATCTAGGAGCGCAAGCTCACATTCACCCCCGCCCAAAACTTTTGCGTCCCCGCAAAACAAAATACACAAAATGCAAAACATAAAACATTGATACTGTAGAAATAAAAATAAAAATGAATTCATACAAGAGAACGGAGAACTATAACCATAGCTCTCAGTACTAAAAAATACATTAACACTAATAAATGGCTTCACAAGTGGCAAAGCTTACAACTGAAAACAATCAGTTATAAAATGAAACTGAAAATAAATAATAAAAATACATGTAATGCAAAACATAAAACATGACATCTTAAACAAATGGAAAAAAATAATATAAACAAAACTATATGGTTAGAGCAAATGACGCCCCAGCCAAACATGACACGCTTAGTCACACAGGCTACAACAAAGTCACACAGACTTACACTAAGCCACCAAGGCTTCAAACAGGTCCATAGTCACACAGACTTATGGTGAGCCACTAAAGGCTTTTCTAGGGTCACACAGACCAGAACAAAATAAAACATGACATAGCTGACATGTTCAGCCATATGGCAACACACAAAAAATAGTAACACACAAATCGTCATAACACTAACCTGAGGTTAATGTGTTATAACCTAAACACAGGGCATCTAACATAGTGGTGGTAAGACATAGAAAATAAAAAATACAAGGACCACTGTCAGACAAATCAGCTTAACACGACATTAATGAGTACCTTAAGTACTTCAAAAAAGTCAAAACTACTTATAAACTACCTTTATAAAAAACATTACCTGCCTTCCAAAGGCAACTACAAAAACCATTACATGCCTCCCAAAGGCAACAACAGAATACTGCAACTTAGTCATGGCCTCCAAGGCAAAATAATATTATCGAGTACCTTGACGGCAACATCGAAAATTAACAAGACTAGTAAAAGTTACATTAGCATACCACAATCAAGCACAATATTGGCTCTTGAGCGCCCAATAAAGACTTTATACTATCAACTACTGGGTTGCAACACATGCAAACACCACTAGTCAAGCATACATGGAAATACAAAAAAATATATTTAAAAAAATACATCATAAATATAACACAACAAAACAATATTAAACATGCGAAAACATAGCCATACAAAGAAAAGTTTACAACAAACAAAACAAAAAAAGGACTAAAAACTAAAGATCCAGCCGGGTAGGTTGTCTTCGCCTTCTGGAGGACCTCCTTGGCAATTCCGGTGGGCCTGTCAATGCTGGAGCAGGGATGGGCTGTGGCTGTCTGGGTGCACCAGGCATGGGGATCTTGTAAACAGAGTAGCTGACCCCCGGACTTGGGGACCTTTCATATTGGACTTCCAGTGGCTTGGGCGGAGGTTGGACAGCAGCTACCTGGGGAACATACAACTTTAGCTGTGTTCCAGACACACGTCGGATGAGGTGTTTGTCCAACGACTGTACAGTGAAGTACATATCACTTTCTGGGGGGACAGCTAACACAGTGTAGACCGTGGGCCTGTACCGGTCAGAGATCTTGTTATGAGATTTACTGTTAGGTCTCTTCACCAGGTCAAGAACAGGACCAATGCTTGGGTCTCCTGCTTGCGCCGAATGTATCTCCTGGTCTGTCAACAACTGTGGTTCACATCTCTCTGCAGGCATGGGAGAGCTGCAGACTTGTCTCCTCTCGGATCACTCCTCCGAGGCACCTCAACTTCAGCCTGGGACCGCTGCATCCTTCCTGCTGCTGCTGCCATTCTGCCGACCTAACCTAACCTAGCAACCCTAACACTAACCCATAACAACAAATACTAACTACCTCCGCACAACAACTTCCTAGAACTACATCTCAAAATAACATCAAAGCCAACTCACTACTACGCCTCACACTTCGACGACAAAAAAACACATCACTGACCATAGGGAAACCACATAAAACAAAACCCAAACAACAACCTAAACTATCCATATCCTAACAACTTCCTATCAACCTATGCAATCCTTACAATGCACTAATGAAGCCTATCCAAAGCCTAAAAGAAACCTAACCAAACCTAAAGCAATCTAACAAAAGCCTAACCCCTAAAAAAATAATGCGTGTCTGATCACTTAAGCACAGATCCCACTTCTGACACCAGAAAAATGTGAGCAGGTCAGGGTGGCGCTACTGAGTGAGGCCTTTTTGTTATCTGCTGCTCAGCATTTATTCATTTATAACAGTAGGCAGGTGGTAGCTCTACTGGGTGGGCCCAATCTGTGCACCTCGGTATGGTGACCAAGGGGCTAGAGTCGCCTAAGCAACCAGACAGCACAATCAAACTAAACTAAACTAAACTAGCTAACTAAAAAACAAACTAAGATTAAAATGAACTTATATACACTTTATTTACACGAGAAAAAAACAAATCAATAAAAATATATGTACAGAAGAAAATATACGTAACCAACTAGATAAACAAAAACTAAACGACTAATCAACTCTACTTAATTTATACTATTACAAATAAAGCAGCTATTTGGCAGGACTACAGCCCGTGAGCTACTACACAGAAATAATGGCAGCTGTACAGCAGAAGTAAAACAACAGCTATAAGGCAACAGTAATAACTGCGGCAGACAGTTAGGCAGGAATTATAGCCTGCAATTACAAATAATAAAACATAATTATTCATAATAATTTATGATAATAAAACAAAATAATAATGAACTAGACCTAGTCTAGCACATACACATGCCTAAATGCATGAGGTAAGTACTATTACCTTCAGTTTGCTAATAAAAAGCCATACATTATTATTATTATGATACCTACTTAGAAGCTTACGCCACAACACATGTTGGGCCAGATAATAATAAACATAAATCTAGATTTGGCTTAACAAAGCCGCCATCATGGAGCGTTGAGTAGAACGCAGCCATCTTCTACATTAAAAATTAAAATCGGCAACATGCCAACTTGTTAGAACCGCTATCCTAACAATATTATAATATTAATAAAAATACTTTTAGAAGACATAAAATAATAAAATATTTACAAATAGACAAACAATAGAAAAACAATAAGGGGATCATTAAGGATGGCTAAAAGGGGGTGCCGGTACCCAAGTCTACAGAGCTTCCGGCTCCATCAGAGGCAATCATGGCTAATTAACTAGCCAGTGACGCCACTACACTAATCAGTCTGCATCTATACTATAGCAATAGATGTAGATCTAGAAACAATTAATACAAATACGAACTAAAGAAAGTAAAAATAAAAACAATTTACAACTTACAGGCGGTCCCAGCCGAAATAGCACTACACAAACTAACTCTATACAAACACCACTGTCCGCACTGACCACTGGTCGAGACAAAAAAGAATTCAACGTGGTCTCGGAGCCAGCTATAACTGGTCAGCGCGAACGTATCGGAGAGCACGACGTCACACTAATTATTTAAAACTAAACTTGACTACTTATTTCCCTAATTTGTACCTAGCCGTACACAACAATAAAACCTAGCAAATTACTACAGACACGGACTACAAAACATTATATACCAAATTAAACGGCATTAAAAAGAGAATCTTAAAATTTAAACTTATAAAAATACAAAAAGGAATATAAAAAGTTATTTCTATTCTAAACTCATCTGGGGGCTCTATACCGTCTACAGACCTGCACATAAACTGATATAAAAAAATAACAACTATTCCAACACTAATGCCAAAGACAAAAATAAGCAGAACTAACCTGGGACAAAAAAAAGAAAATAACATCCACAGCTCTAAGGCTAGTTAACTATTTTAAAAACTACTTTTCCTCTACGAGTAAAACACAAATAACAGAAAAAGACTAAAACTAGCAGAAAGTTATAAATAGCGGAAACTACAAAATAATCAGCACTGAACTATAAAAATTAAAAAGGACACTAAATCACAAACATCATAGCCCTGGCCTATGTAAATAATATAAATTAAATTAGATCTAGGAGCGCAAGCTCACACTAGGAACGGTGGATACAAGACAGAACATGGAAATTGATAGATGAGAAGAAAGAGGCCAAACGTTGACGAGATCAGAAAAATGAAACACAGGATCGCAGCCTAGCGGAAGAAGCCTATAGGGAAGCAGATCTGAAAGTAAAGAGAAGTTGTCGGCGAGATAAACGGGACTGGATTGAGTAGAAGGGACAAGAGGCACAATCAGCTGCAAGCAGAAATGACACTAAAACCCTCCATCGTTTTGTCCGAGATCTCACTGGAGCAAAGAGTGGACATGGGGCACCGATAAAAGACAAGCAAGGCAAAACTTTGTTAACGAAAGAAGAACAGGATGCAAGATGAGTAGAGCACTTTAAAGAGACCCTTAACCAACTGTCGCCAGACCTAACTTACATATTCAAGGACCCCTCTCCAGACAATGATCTCAAGGTCAAGACAGACCCAATAACTGCTACGGAGGTTACCATGGCCATTGCAGTGCTAAAGAATAACAAAGCACCAGGGCTAGACATGATATCAGCAGAAATGCTAAAATATTGGGGGACAGTGCATTTGTTAACAGAATGACTGATCTCTTAAATCTCTGTTGGCGAACTTCAAAAGTCCCAGAGGACTGGCAAAAGGGAGTGATTGTAAAGCTTCCAAAAAAGGACAACTTGGCAGACTGCATCAACTGGACGGGCATTACTCTTCTCTCTGTCCCCGGCAAAGTTTTCAGCACTGTTTTGTTGAGACGGCTTCAACAGTCTGTAGATGAAATGCTCAGAGAAGAACAAGCAGGTTTCCGAAGAGGCAGATCATGTACAGAGCAGATTTTCGTTCTACGAAATATCATAGAACAAAGTCTTGAGTACCAACAACGGCTAACGATCAGTTTCGTGGACTTCAAAAAAGAGTTTGATAGTATCCACCGAGAATCACTATGGAAAATAGAGATAACGGCATCCCAGCAAAATTCGTCCAGATCTTACGACACCTTTACAGTCAGTCTAGTTGCTGCATTAAAACAGAAGAGGGAACAAAGGAGTTTTTTTTACAATCGAGACAAGTGTGAGACAGGGGTAAATCTTATCTTCCCTTCCTTTTGCTCCTAGCCATCGACTACATAATGAGGAGAGCAACGAAACAGACTGCCTTTGGTATTCCATGGCGTGAACAACTCTGATTGACGGACTTGGACTTTGCTGATGATGTTGCACTACTCGGGGCTACAAATAAATGCATTCAAGAAATGACGGAGAGCCTAGACAGAGAGGCACCCAAAATTGGCCTCCGCATAAACTTAAATAAGACTAAAATTATGCGAGTGAGATATACAAGGGTGTCCCCGTCAGACTTGGCGAGTCAAAGCTTGAAGAGCTGGACAAGTTCACGTACCTTGGCAGCATCATAACAAATGATGGAGATGCTTACCATGATTTAGCGTGACGAATAGGAAAGACAGGGAGCATTTTCCAAAGACTGCAGCCTATGTGGACTAGCCAAGCCATTGGACTCGAGACAAAAATACACCTTCTCAACACAATCGTCATTCCAACTGCTACATATGCATGTGAGACATGGAAGTCATCTGTCAAAATTGAGAAAAGACTAAATGTGGCTCAACAGAGATGGCTGAGACGGACTTTGAGAGTCAGTTACACAGTCGAAGTCGAACACTTAGTGATGTTGTGACTGAGCGTCGCATGAGGTTTGCGGGACATGTTCTACGTCAAAATGAATTACGCACACCAAGAGTTGCGATAACATGGAAGCCAAAACGAGGAAAGCGCAAACAGGGACGTCCTCGTATTACTTGGCGACACACCTTCATGGAGGACCTCAGAACAGTGGACACCAGGTTGGAGGAGGTTTCAGACATTGAAATTGCCAGTGACAGATCTTTATGGAGACAGCTTGCCGCCCATTGCGCCGAACGGCGCAGGAGGACCTAAGTTTAAGTAAGTAAGTAAGTAACGCATCGAAAACTGGATGTATGCTTGCGTAGGATTACATAATGTATTCTATTTATACATGGATTTAGTCTGAAAACTATAAACAATACAATAGCAACCTAATGAGTTTGAAGTTTTTCGGTATAAAGTATTACAGGTTTTATTTTCACCATTTCCCATTCGAGGATTAAATAATAACTTTGCACAATTATTCACTGAAACTGTCAAGTCATGAATCAATTAATTATTCATTAACCATTTAACTAATTTTGTTTTATATAGCAGAAAGGGAGATAAACCACGAATTTTCAAATAAATGGCAGTAATTAACGGTTCTTTCCGTTAGATAAGCTTTTTTTGGGCGGTAATCTGTTTCCACAAAAATCAGTCACTGGTAATATCTGAAGCCTCTTCCCACCTGCTCTGAGGACCCACATGAAAGTGTAGCGTGAAGTTGTACTATGATGTCCCTGTTTGCGCTTTCCTCGTAATGCCCTCCATGTCATCGAAACTCATTGTATGCGTAATTCATTTTGTCGGAGAACACGTCCCGCAAACCTCATTGCTACGCTCTGTCACAATCTTACTTAGGGGTCTATTCCCCGTTCGGCAAAAGAATATCCTTGATTAAGACCCGATCTCTACAACTGACTCCTAAAATCCGTCTTACGTATCTTTGTTGAGCCACTTTTAGTCTTTTTCAATTTTGGCAGACTATTCACTGCAATTTATTAGTGGAGCCCAGCCACTGGTAGAAATTTTTAACGTCTCTTGGCTACGCTCTTGGAATTGGGTAACTAGTTTGCTTTAGATTTTATATCGAAAAGGAAAGTTTTATGTTGAGTGGTTTTAAACTAAATAATCTCTGGAGTATTTTTTTTAACGAATTCAAAATCCCATTTAGCTACTAGCTACGCTAGTTTGCTTTAAAATAATATTGAAGAGGGGGTTTTCAACCTCAAAACCCTCTGTAGGGGGATTTTAAACTCAAAACCATCTGGAGTGGTTTTAAACTTTAAAAAAAAAAGCCATCTGGAGGATGGGGGTTTAAACTAAAAAACCCACTATGCTTAACTACGCTCAAAGATTTTTAGTGTGTAATTTACTTTATTTTATATTGAAGAGGTATTTTTTAGCTTCAAACCCCGCTGAATGGGGTTTTAAACTCAAACCCCTCTTTAGTAACGCTCATAGCATTTATAGTGTGTGATTCTCTTTTTTTATATTGAAGAGGTATTTTCAGCTTCTTACTCCGCTGAAGGGGGGTTTAAGCTCAAACCGCTTTGTCTACTGTCATAGCATTTTGAGTGTGTACTTTGCTTGTTTATATTGAAGAGAGGGAGGGGAAAGGTTATCGTACATTTCGGAGGGGTTTTAAAATCTAAATCTTCCTTCAACTTTGTTGTGTGTTTTTGTGTCATAGAAGAAGGGGGTTTAACTAAAAAAAAAAACCCTGGCAGGGGGTTTGTCACACATTAGTTTTAGAACCACTGTGACACAAAGTAAAATAGTAGAGAGTGATTTAGCAATCATGTAACTACTTCGTGCTAATGCACGAGGAGATGTTGGGTCTGTGACTGACCACGGGGGGATGTTGGGCCTGTGACTGACCACGGGGTGATTTTTATTAGTTAATTTTGGACTCCAGAGAGTAAGGAGCTATACAAGAGAGTGTGATATGTTATGATATGACTTAGAGTATTACTGCAAGTTGTGGTCTAAAAATATAGACATTTTTCACTTGGATTACGTGAAGCCTATTGTATATTTTCTATGGCTCCATTTGCCAGCAAACTTATTTTATCTATCATGCAATAAACCTATATGTTGTCTGCAAAATGAGGACTTATTCAGTTCGTGATTGTTATTAACTGTTGTGCTATGGCTGTAGTCTTACGACGTAACAAGTAGTGCAAAAACTCAAGTCATAGGAAGTCATCCTCAATCAGGGCCGTAAATCATTATAAACGCAACACATAAGTCATATACAGGGTTTTAAATTAAAAACCCCTTGGCAGGGTTGGATCAAGTGATGGTTTAGTATTAAAATTTCACCTAAAATAAACAAAATCAAAGTAAAAAATCAGTCAATAAATTCATTTCGGGTGGGGGGGGGGTAGTTACACCCATGAACTTCCTTCAGTCCAATGAGAGGAAAGCCTGGGCATTAGCTGTGGTCGAAACAATGTGACTTACACAGTTGATGTGTCCAAAGAAGTGCAACTAGGTACCAATACCGGTAATCAAAAAATATTTCAAAAAAGGAGATTGCAGATTATTTTCGATCAGTTACTGTCGGGTTACTTTGTTAATGTCTGTAAATTCGATTTTTTTATACCAAGCTTGTATCAACTCACTATGTCTGTCTGTCTGTCTAACTGATTGGTAAAAAGTTTGTACACGTTATCAGGCTGAAATTTCGCACAATTATTTCTTTTACCTGACAACAATTAAGAATCATTTTAAAAAAATCACCAATTTAACTAATTGTAATAAATTATTATGTTTGGTATCTCGAACAAGGGAAAGAAACTGTACTTCAGTGAAGTGGTAGTAAAAGCTGAGTGGTTGCAGTGTTGGTTTGAGAAGCCTGAAAAGGCTTTAGCCAGCAGTTTGAATTCAGGTCTTTCACTTTTTTTTTATAAATACATTTTAAAAACGTCCACCCAGATAGGCCTACCCTTTCTTTTTCACCCACCCCTTTCCAACCGGTTCAGACATAGCGTAGCGTATTGTGAAAACCAAAAGCATGTACTTGGGCTAAACAAAAAAACTATGGACTATGTTAAACAAATGCGTATCGTTTGTTTGGTTTAAAACTAGAATTATAAATTGGGCCTGAAGTGCCTTTTTCATTATAATATATCTTTTGCATTTTTGGCACTCCTTATGTCCTTGTAGTGCGGAATCTTGGAGTTTTCTTTGACTCAACACTATCTTTCACACATAAGTCAGCTCTGCAAGGGTGTTTATCTGCAGCTACGCAGATTTGGCCAGATCCGACCATATTTAACAATGGAGTCAACAAAAACGCTAGCTGTGTCATTCATACTCTCCAGCCTTGACTACTGCAACGCCTGATGACAAAATAGCCAAGCTGCAACGTATACAGAACAACACCGCACGAATAGTACTTAGAAAAACAAGACAATATTCTGCTACTACGCTCTTGCGCACGCTCCATTGGCTTCCCGTGAAAGCGAGAATCGATTACAAGGTCGCCACACTTTGTCATCATTTTATATATAACAATGAGATGCCCTTGTACCTTAGCGAACTGATTACTCCATATGTCCCCCAGAGCCCTGCGCTTAATGGACTCTTTTAGTGGTGCCACGTTTCTTCCTCAAAAGCTACGGTCTGCGGGCTTTTTCAGTGCACGGACCAAAGATGTGAAACTCACTCCCCATTGATCTCAGACAGACAATATGCTACACCACTTTTAAGAAGAACATTAAGACCTACTTGTTAAAAACGTTTTTAGATTAGTTTTTGATTTTTACTGTCGTGTTTGTGTTTGTAATGTTATTACAGCGCCTTGTTTGTTAACAGAGCTTTATAAATAGTTTTTTTTTTCAATTCTCTTTTTAATTAAACTGACATTATTATGCTTAAGTGTGCCTGATAGAAAAAAAAATTATGCACAAAAATACGTGTAGTTGGGATAAACCCGATAAAGTTAAAGAAAGAAAAGACCTGAAACAATCTTGTGAATTTACACATTTACAGTACTTTATTTGATGAGTCTTTTACTCAAGATCTGAGTATTTGTTTTAGGACTAGCTTACTTGCAAAAATATTTGTATAAATAAAAAAATTTGTAATTTCAAAACTTTTAATGATTTTTTAAAAATAGTTTTTAAAAGGTGTTGCTGTAATATATTAATATTATTAATAATAATAATAGCTTTTATATAGCACTACTTTCATGCTTATGCAGAGTTGCCAACAAGTAGGCCTACGCATCTTACGTATTTTGTACGCAAATGGACACCAAAATACGCGAGTACGGTTTATAATCTGAAAAATACTCATTTCCACCTCTAGATCAAAAAAAAAAATTAAAAGAAAAGTAGTTCTTGCTAATCATCAGTGTGTCAAAGCCTGGAAATTGATTAAGCCTATTCTTATAGGATCTACCACGAAATAGTATCGCTTTTTTTTTTCGCGCGCGCTGACGTGCGAAGATTTAAATGTTTACCAGTTCTTACTGGTCTACATAAAGCAGAATTTTTTTCAATATGTCAGTTTATATGAAGTCTTCAAACTGATGAGGAATTAATTGATTGAATAGTTCTAATTCATCTAGACTGGATCTAGAACTAGAGGTATTTTACAATGTTAGGCAGTCGACACCTAAAATGGGATTTACGTAAATCTAGGTTCAGAATTCAGATTTAGAATCAACTTCTAGATAGATCTAGTTTTAGATATACATAATATAGGTCTAGATCTAAATCTAATTCTAGATTTCAGATCTAGATGTGACCACAGCCAGGTGTGTACTAGACTTAGATTTGTAGCTAATCTAGATCTTCTCAAAAGCAGCAATTAGCCATCTTATAAAGAGATGTAGGGCCTATTGATCTCCTGTCTTATCTTTTATGGAATCTAAAATAACAAGATTACAAAGACAGTTTGTGTGGAAACACAAACTCAGAATCGGCCCCCGAAGTGGTCCACCCAGGCAGGCTTCAATATTTTCAGAAAGAACATCCAAATGAAATTATATCAAAGACAAATGAGAGATAGGAATGGAGAAAGAAGGTTGACAGATTTTGTGTAATGTCTTATTATTGATGTAATTGTTTTTGAAAAGGCTCAATCTCTTATTTTATTTTATTTTATTTTTTTTTTTTTTTCAAGAAATTACAAATTTGTAGTTATTTAAAAAAATAAAACATGAGTGGTCAAGAAATTACAATTCATTTAATATCTACTAATTTGTAGACATTAAAAAAACAAACAAACATGAGTGGTCAAGAAATTACAATTCATTTAATATCCACTAATTTGTAGACATTTAAAAAAAATAAAAATAAAACATGAGTGGTCAAGAAATTACAATTCATTTAATATCCACTAATTTGTAGTCATTTAAAAAATAAATAAAAATAAAACATGAGTGGTGAAGAAATTACAATTCATTTAATATCTACTAATTTGACAACGCTAAGGTTGTCAATTGTAGTCAAACTGAATTTAAGTTATCTTATCTTGTAGACATTTTCAAAAAATTAAACGAAGCAAAAAGAACTCTGTAGTGTAATTGTATCCAATTAGTTTATTTTCCTTTTAAGCACTTGGCATTTGTCGTTGTCACTTTATGGCAACATGAACAATCTTTCAGGAAATTGACTTTGAAGCAATGCTATGTTCCCAGGTAATAGCAAGTAATTAGGCAAGGCAAGCTAACATAGGGTTTTATACAGCTGCCCTGTATGCCTTATGTATTTTAAAAAAAGACTGATCAGGGAACAGGTTAATCCCTCTCACGACCATTTTTTAAAGGTCTCCTTGAGATGTAAGAGGGCTACTCTGGCATCATCAAGGTGGCCCTTGGGTCTGTTAGAGTCATTCTGGGATAGTTAACCAAGCAAAGGTACTGCTGTAGCACAATTTTCAGGGTTCTGTTAGGAGGGTTATGTGTAAATTATTTCAGGATAGGGGTGTCGATTTAAGATTCTTTTTCCTCTCATTACGAGGGGTTTAAAAAAAAATTAATAAATAAATAAAAAATAGTTAATTTGTCTTAAAATATTACATTATTCATAAAAGATTCTTGACTTTCAATTGTCTGCCCTTGTCTATATTCTTTAGGATTATTGGTTTTGGTTATTTTTGTTTCTAGTCTCTTCGCAGGCTCCATTCAGTTGCGTCTTGTTTTCTTGTTCCTTTGTTTCCCAGTATGTCTAGGATGAGGCTGCCGCTAAGATATAGACATTGTCATAGTGTTATTGTTACGTTTCCACGGGCTTGCCGTGTTCTGTGAGTGAATTACAGACACAGTTGATGTTGACTTGTGACATGCTCTCCGATCATGTGATCAAAGAGGACGTAACCGCGAGGGAGAAATAATTCTTCAAAAGTGTTGACTTCCCTTTACAAGACAGTTCTTTAGTAGTTTTCCATAGATAAATAAAGTTCAATTTGATTCCTATCCCGCATCTCTCAGCCCAAACTCTCTTTAACCCAGGTACATACACACTCTCACACACTCGCATAACCACTTCAACTAATTGACATAATACCAATAGAGTAGCTTTACAGATTGATTACAGTATTTAGATTTTTATATCTGAGGTCTGACAATTTAGTCAAGGACAATAAATTATACAATAATTACAATTTCTATCTAACCAGTATAGTTATCAATTCTATGTTCAATTATTTTTCTAAATATTAACTCTAGATTATAAGGATTTAAAGATACATTGTTATTAACAACTTTAATTCTACTGTGCCACACAAGACTTCTGTATTCACTCACTATTATTAGATTAAATTTATGAATCATCTTACTTTTGATTTTAGGCAATTTATTTAAAACAATAGCTAGGTTAAGATTAACATTGGTGTTACAGTTTGCCTCTAGTAGGTCTTTCATAGTGCATCTAACATTATCAAATATTTTACATTTTAAAAACATATGGCTTTCATTGTTACCATTATCTGTGTGACATAAAACACATGTGTGTACATTTCTTTTCTTCCTTCCTACATGGGTCGTCCCGAAGATTAGTCTGTATGTTATTTCTCTGGCTTTGGGTGTAATGTGTTTGCTGTGTAGATTTATAAAAGTGTCTCTGAAATCTATTACACCTAACTCTCTACTCCATTTGATCCTATTGAATAATCTTTCTTGTAACTGTTTCTTAAGTGTTGTATATGTGTCTTTTAATTTACTGTGTATTAGATGTTCATTGCCGGGGAGTATTCTTGATATGGATCTGTAAAATGGATGTGTGTTTGTACCAAAATGGTGTGGGGTGTCATTTTTTATTGGAATTATTTTATTTAACCTTAAGCCGTAGTAGTATATTGTTAATGGAAAATTGTTTGGGTTCTTGGCTACTTGTCCTATGTATTTTAATCTAAGTGCTTGTATTTTGGTTCTGATGTCCTGTAAGTTTATCCCCCCATCCTCTTTGTTTTGTATAAGTGTTGTGTGTTTAATGTTTCTGATAGTGCTTTTAAATATAAAATTCCTAATGATTGTGTTTATGCTTGGTATAAAAGTTGGTGGAGGTTCTGTGATGTTTGCTAAATAAACTATCTTCGGGATGACCAGGTTGTTTACTAGTATTGCTCTACCAAATATAGTAGTTGCTGCATAGTGAAATCTTTTAAGTGTGTTTTTGGTTTTCTTTAAAATATTTTCCCACTGCTGTGTGTGGTAATATGTTGGGTTGCTTGTCCACGTGATGCCGCATATTTTAATTTCCTTCTCTATTTTAAGGTTAAAGGGGATGTTTGAGGGGATTTCCCACCTGCCCAATCCCATAATACAAGATTTATTTATGTTGATTTTTGACCCGCTTGCCCTCCCAAATTGAATAAACTTATCTATGATTGCGGCTATGTCTTTTTCTGAGGAGTGAAAAAGAGTGGTGTCATCAGCGTATGCTTTAACTTTAACTACGGGCGTGGGGCCTGGGATTCTTATCCCCGTGATTCCACAATCTAGCCTGATGGTTTCTAAAAGGGGTTCTAGGCAAAGGGTGTATAAAAAGGGAGAAAGGGGACACCCTTGTCTTACAGATCTTCTAATAGGGATACTGCCACTAAGGGTTTGGTTTATTATGAGTTTGCTTGTGGCATCAGTGTAAACTAGCTTTATGTATTTCTTCATTCTTCCATCTGTCTTCGTCTTGTCTAGTATTTTGAAAAGGTAGTCATGGTCTATTCTGTCAAAGGCTTTTTCTTGGTCAATAGAAAAGAGGGCTGCTTTCAAGTCCTTGTCTTTACAGTAATATATAATGTCTCTTAAAAAATGGTTAAGTTCGTCGATGTTTTTGTCTGGGTTGCTACAGTATTGATCCTGTCCTATTAAGTGTGGCATGAGGGGTTTTAGTCTTAGAAAAATCATTTTCGTCAGGAGTTTGTAGTCGGTGTTTAGAAGTGAGATCGGTCGAAAGTCGCTAGGTGAGGTGTTGTTTTCTTGTTTTTTTGGTAGAAGTGTGATGTATGCTAAGTTGAAATCTCTAGGTAACTGTTCTGTCTCTAACATGTCGCTGTATAGATTTAATAGTAGGGGTCCTATTTGGGGAAAAAAGGCTTTGTAAAATTCAAACGTCAGACCGTCTGGGCCAGGGGATTTGTTGTTTTGTGTTGTATCTAAAGCAGCTCTCAGTTCGTCTAGCGTAAAGGGAGCGTCTGTCTCTATCTGTTCTGTCATTGGTATTTCTTTGCAGTTCTGTAAAAATACTTTTTGTGCGTTGTCGTCCGTCTGTTCCTTGTCATACAAATTAGTAAAGTGTTTAGTAAATGTGTCTGTTATTTTGTCCATGTCGTGTATAATAGTTTCTCCTTTACTATCAACAATGTTGTCAATAGTTCTGTCAATTTGAATGTTTTGTTCTGCTGATAAAAAAAGTTTGTTAGGCCCTTCGGTTATTTTTTTACTTTTGCACCTCAATTCCGCTCCTTTGTATTGATAGTTAAATAGTTCTTCTAGTTGTGTTAGTATATGTGTTATAGCTGCTTCGTCTTCTTCGTGTGTTAGTATATTTTTAAGTCTTTCCTCTTCTTTTTTCCTTTTTGAGTTGACTAGTGTGGCCAGTATTTGGCTTTGCTGCTTAATGGAGCTTTTAATTAGCGTCCATATTTCTGTGACTTTGAAATAGAGTGTGTTTGAGTCATGTATTATATTTTTGAGGAGGTTTGCGATTGTTTTTAAATAGAGCGGGTCATTTAGGAGGTCGTTGTTAAGTTTCCAGATCGGTGTTTTTTGTTTTTTAGTTTTGGGTTCAGCAGTTCCACTAAGACTCCTTTGTGGTCTGTATAATGTAACGTCTCTACGAGATGTGTTACACTTTTTGTTTTGCACGCCCTTGGCACATACACTCTATCTATCCGTGTTTCTATTGTTATATGAGGAGCAGGACCCTCTGTGTTTGTGTTTTGCTTGTCTAATTGGGAATCAATGTAATTTAAATCACCCCCTACTATTAAATTTTCTCCTGCGTACTGAGTGTGTAGAATGTCACTTAGCATTCCAAAAAACTCGTGTTTCTCTTTTTTTTGAGCGGGTGCATAAATGTTGACTAACGTGTATGTGTGTTTTTGTGAGCTTGTCCTAATTATTACTATCCTCCCGCTATTGTCTTGATATGAGTGTGTGATTGAAAACCTATTGGATGTTTGTAAAATGGCTGTCCCTCGTGGCTTTCTACCTAAACTAAAATAACCCTCCCGGAGGCCCATAAGAGAGACTGCTTTTTTGGCCTTGTACTCTAACTGTGTGTTGGTCTCTTGCAGAAAGATAAAATCTGGCTTGTATTTCCTTGTGAGGTGTGCTATGTATGTGTGTTTATTGTTAAGCCCTCTGATGTTGAGTGTCAAAATTTTGATGTCTGCCATGAGTGTGTGAGATTGGTTTGCGTGTTTGTTATTCTATTGTGTGTGTATGCATTTTATCTTTAAGAGTTGCTTTGTTGTTTATGTGTTTGAATGTGTGTTAGGGTCCTCGCCCTCATCTATGACTAGCACTGACGGGGAGTCTGGAAAGTTCAGCTCGAGCTTGAACTGTTCTTCCTCTCTTTTCTCCTCCTCTACCCGGGGATCCTCGTTTAGATCCTCTGATGAGGAAGAGAGAGAGAGGGCCCTCTTTCTTGTTATTTTGGTTGGGGTGGTGGGTGCTGAACTTGCCCCTCCGGATATTTTAATTTTTTTACTTTGCTTAGATTTGTTTTCAGGGCTGTTAGGTGGGGGGAGACCACTTGGAGTAGCTCCCATAGCTTCTATTTGCTTTTTTCCCCCTCCTTTGCTGCTTTCAACCATTGTGAAGCCATCTTTTTTAACTGTTGATCAATCTCGGATTGCTTTTTCTCTCCCTCACATTTAAGGGCCATGGCATAGGAGATTTTCCCTCCTACCTCCTTTGCACCTTCTGTGGGGTTTTGGTCCCGTCTGGGGTTCGCCTTATTTGGACACTGGTTTGACCAGTGCTGATCCTGTCCGCAATGCCAGCTCTGTTGTCTACGTCCCGGGATGGTCACGAGGACCTTGTAGGTCCTCGGATCGTCCTCGTATCGTAACTGAATATAATGGGGGAGTTCAGTCTGTTTGCGGATTTTTATCCAAGCCGCCCACTTATCTGAGTTGCCTAGCTTGATTTGCTCTATCTTGGAGCCTTCTTCTGCAAAGGCTCCAAAGATTTCTACTATCTTTGATTTGTTTATGGTTGGTGCTACCCAGCGAAGGGTAACCCTGATTTTTTCGTCTTCCAAGGTACAGACATCTACCTTGAAGTCCTTATCATTCCCGAATGATTTCCCTAGTATACGGGTTCTCACTCGGGCGGATGTTGGGAACAGGAACCAGACAAAGGGGTTCTCGAAGCAATAGAGAGAACTCACTTCGTCCGGTGTTAGTTTCAGGCACTCTATTAGGCTCGCCATAGTGGCCTTAACAGCCCCTTGGCCTGACAGCTTTAGAAGCAAGGTACCTGGGGCGTGGACAAGTCCACCATCCAGGTCCTTTTTTTCAATAAAAAATGTCTAAACTGACATTTGTACAAGGGTTTATCACAAGTACAGAGACAGAAAAGAGACGATAACTACACTACAAACTACACAGTACTTTACTACACAACCCTCGCGCCGTCCACTCTAAACAGTAACACACAAAAATCCACAGAATCACAAAAAACCCCCACAGAAACACAAGTAATCCACAGAATAAATCCTCAAGTGTTAGCTACTTAACCAATCTCTTATTCGAATGCTCAAAAAAATATAATATTTTCGCAATAAAAAAGAAATTTTTTACGAAAATGAAGTTTACAAGATTACTATTCGTTTTAATTTAGGTCTAACTTATAATGCATACTAATTAGCTTTTTCTTTTAAAAAAAATGCCTGCATAACTGATTTTAAAAATTAGATTTTTCGCTTTCAGAAAAAAAAAGTAGCCGTTGCATCAGAACTTTGAATGGTCTAAAATATTGTGATGTCGGATTTTCAATATCTTTTCTAGTTTACGAGATCTAAAAGGGACAGACGGACAGACATTTCGCACAAAACTAATAGCGTCTTTTCCCCTTTCGGGGGCCGCTAAAAAAGGGGGCAAGATTGTATAGGTCTAGATCTAGTCATTCACGATAGACTTTTTAGAGCCTACAATTTCTTGGGATCGTTAACAAACCTTTAAATGCACATTAAAAAGCCATATTCTATATATATTTTCTATATTTCATTTTTTTGTAAACCACCAAATTCAGGAGAGAGTTCTTATGAGATAAAAGTGAGAAGGGCATAGATTTTAATAGAAGGATTGTTAGTTAGTAGGCCTAATCTTAGCATGAGAAAAGGAATTAAACTGTTTCCTGACTTGCAGAAGATATCTTCTGTGGCAGATCTAAAGCCACTGTTATATTTACTAGCGACTAGCTAGTTTCCATTACTTATGAAGGCTGAGTGTGGTTGCAAAAGAAAAGCTTGAATTAGGCTGACAAAAATATTAAATTCATGATTCCTTGCACCCTCCTTCAACACATCTGTTTGTTTTATAAAACAACTTCAAGCATCAGAAACCAGAATAAATAGCTGTATCTTACAACAGCTATTCAGCAGACTCAATAGTCCAGCTTTTATATTAGAAACAAGTTCAATGACTAATTAGGATTATCTGCCTGAAACAAAAATCCTTAAAATGTTTCTTATTAGTGCTAGTAGAGGATGCCAAAGTTCTTATCTTATCTTATCTTATCTTATATAATACAGACGTTACTTCAAAAAAGAAGATGATTACGTCCTACGCGTCATGCATTTAGTCATGCATATTAACCAATGACTTAAATTCTGCCAAGTCACTGGTTTTTCTGGCTAGCTCAGGCAACCCATTCCATGCTCTAATAGCACTAGGGAAGAAGGAGTATTTGTACAAATTTGTCCTAGCATATGGGACGAGGAATGTGCCTTTATTTTTGTGTCTTTCAGAGTATTTTATTAAATTTTGTTTTTGTATTTGAAGATTATGGTTCAGTGTTTTATGTATAATTGCTACTTTACTTTTGAGTCTTCTGTCCTGAAGGCTTTCTAAATTTAGTGATTTTATTAATGGTGTTACCCTAGTCAAATGTGAATATTCGTTTGTTATGAATCTCACTGCTCTATTTTGTGTTTGTTCCAGTTTCTTAATGTTTTCTTGAGTTGAGGGGTCCCACTCGGTGGATGCATATTCTATTATTGGCCTAACCAAGGTTAAATAACATTTTAGTTTTATGTTCTTATTTGATTTATAGAAATTTCTTTTAATAAACCCTAATGCTTTGTTGGATTTTTTTATAGTTTCATCAATATGTGGATTCCATGACAGTTTTTCATTTATTATAACACCTAGGTATTTTGAGTTTTTAGTCTGTGTTACTGGTTTGCCATGAATAAGATAAGTGGAATTAATTTGTTTAATTTTTTTTGTTACTCTTAACAACTGACATTTTTCTGGGTGGAAAGACATGCTCCAATTTGATTCCCATTTCTGTAATTCATCTAATTCTCTTTGTAAAATATCTGTGTCTTGTTTTGTTTTTATTGTTCTATATATTATGCAATCGTCTGCAAATAATCTGACTTTTGTTCCTGAACTAATGCAATTTGGTAAATCATTTATGTAAATTAAAAATAGTAGTGGACCCAAGACTGTTCCTTGAGGTACACCTGAGTTTACTGTTATTGGTGTTGATTTAGAGCCATTTATTATTACAGTTTGTTCTCTCCCTATCAGAAAATCTTTAATCCACTGATACAGTGGACCGTTAATGCCGAAATATTTTAATTTTTTAAGCAAACTATGGTGGTGAACTTTGTCAAAAGCCTTGGAAAAATCTAGTAAGATAGCATCTATTTGTTCACTATTATCTAAACCTTTTGAGAAATCATCAATTAGTCCTATTAGTTGTGTTTCACATGATCTATATTTCCTAAAGCCATGTTGGTATGGGGTGAGGACATTATGTTTGTCTAAGTGGTTTATGATGTTGCTACATATTATGTATATGAGTTACTTTGTACATAATTAAGAGTCTCATCAGCTCGTAACACTAACTCTGCAAAGAATGATTTGAAAGAAAATCGGAATTCTTTCAAAATAAGAACATGTAACGTTTCTGGATGCCTTGCGAAATGTAAAGAAAATGCTTATAAACAAAACTACTTTTATAAAATTAGATGTCACTGATCCAAATAAGCATTACATCTGGTTTAAGTCTAATTTCACTTGTAACAAAATTCCCATTCTTTTGAATGAATTTTCTGTTATCGCTATTATGGAATGTGGAATACACTAGAGACATTATGATCGTAAAATCATTGCCAAGTGACAAGAACGGCATCATTCTAACATATTTTAGAAAGGTCTTTGCTAAAAAACTAAAAGTGTAAATATTTTAACAGATGTACAAAATGTCTTATACCGGTATAACTCTATGTTGTGTTTACTTTAGGCTTTTTCAAGGCCTTGAAATCAATAATGAATTTCAAGGTGTTTTCCAGGTTTTCAAGGTGGCAAACCATGAGAACAGGCTGAGATGTTGGGATTTAAGGGCAAAATGTTTAAGAAATAAATAAATGACTAGCACAAAAACATGAAATAAACAAGAAAGACATGACTGTTAACAGCAATCCCCCACAGAATAAACAAGAAAGACATGACTGTTAACAGCAATCCCCCACAGAATAAACAAGAAAGACATGACTGTTAACAGCAATCCCCCATAGAATAAACAATTACTTCAAATGCATGACAGAAAACGAGGAATGTTATTCTACTTAGAGCTTATCTGAAACAAGTGCTAATTTGCAACATTTCTCAGACAAGATATTAGTAGGGACCCAAAACATATTTTTCAAAACAGTGACGTGGCTTTTTTTTTCTCTATTTAATTGAATAGAACTCACGATTCTGAGACAGGGGATACCAAATGTATGCATATTGCATACATACATATATATATATATATATATATATATATATATATATATATATATATATATATAAAATTAAGAAAGTTAATTAATTAAAAAAAATAATTAAACAAATATTAAGAAAGTTACACATTAAAAAAAAATTATTTGTGACATTCAAAACCTTTCTTTTTGAAGGACATTTATTAAAAAAGAAAAACTATAAGAAGCACGTAGACAAAATTTTTTATAAACTTTAAACAAGGAGATACATATCAAGCTCAATTTTATTTCAAGGGCATTAAGTGACTTATGATTTTATTTCAATGTGGTGAATGTTGCATTTCATGATTTCCTGCACTTTTTAAAAAGGGAGGTTAAAAATATAAAAATTACGTATTAAAAACAATGTAAAAAAAATAAAAACAGAAGATATAGTCAAGTATTTTATGTCAAAATGTAGGGCATCTTTATTTCTTCAACAATACACTACTATAAAACAATTTGCAATTTTTATCAATGCATAGAAATTGAAACACATCATGGTATACTAATTCATTAAAAAAGAACAACGTTCGATGGGACGCACAATGTCAACAACTGTAATGACAGTTATAATATTCTGCTCACACAGTGGACCAATGTCCATGCTTTGATAAAAAAAAAAGGTACTATATTTTTTTGATGCTAAGAAGTCTTTCAAAGCATTGTTTATAAAGATGTATAAAAAAAATTAAAATATCTTAATATTTCAACTATAAAGACTGATATATTCTATTATATAAAAAGCAATACACATTTTATAAACAAATTACAGCAGTCAACAATCTATGGATGCATATTAGTATCCAATGAAATGGACAGAAAGACCACAATGTTAAGCCCTGACACATACACACATTAGTCTGTGTTTTGTTGTTTTTGTAATAAGCAACTTTTCAATAGATCTTTTAAATGGTTAATGCCACCTTTCAAAGATAACTTTGTAGTTTTGTTTAGTAGTTTGTGTAATCTAATTTAATTGTTTAAATCTTCTAACAATTTATTTTCTTTAATTGTTTGACAGAGTAAATCAACGTCATCAGAACTTCAATAAGGACCACTACGTTTTTTTTTTTTACAATGGCTGTGATTTGAGTTATTTTATTAAATTTAGATATTTCATTTTTTTATTTTTATTTATTTAATATCATCTCTTCTTTAATTTCCATTTGAACATTGAACTCTGTTTGTTTTATTGAATGTTTCAGTCTTTGAGAATGCTTGCAAGCAAATTTAAACAACTTAGCTCTCTTCGCCAAAGATTTACTTTTTAAATATGCTGATGTTTTGTTTCTTTTGGTGCAATGCATTGTGGATCTTCTATGCAATGAAAAGATTATTCTCCTTGTCATGTCATGTACGAAACGTGCTGAGACAGAGACACAGAGCAGCATTTTGTATGGGCACCAGCATTTTAGGTATGATTTACTAACTGCTCCAAATATTATAAATCCATAATCTAACTTTGATTGGAATAGGCTCCGATATAGCAGCAGCAAAGTATCTCTGTCAGCTCCCCAGTCCGTATTGGTTAGTACTCTGATGGGGGATCTGCCTTACATTGTCAATAGCCAATAAATCATCCACTGAACACTACATGCCAGAATTTCAAAATCATGAAGGAAAGACATTTGATTTCAGATCAGAGAACAATGAAGACTATGACAAACCATTATTTCATTACCTAAACTGAGAAGAGATGGGTCTGACCCAGCTAACTGTTGCCCAATAGCACTAACAAGCTGCATCTGCAAAACCATCGAAAGGATGATAAATAATAGGTTGGTCTGGTACCTTGAGAGAAATAAAATAATCTCCAACTACCAGTGTGGATTCCGGCAGGGGCGGACAAAAACTAACCACCTGGTAAGGCTGGGAGCTTTCATCAGGAATGCAATTATTAGATGAGAACATCTAGTAGCTGTATTTTTTGATACAGAAAAGACCTGGAAACACGGCATTCTACGTGACCTGGAGCTTACAGGGCTTAAGGGACACCTTCCCTGCATTGTGAAAAAATTCTTAGAGGATCAGAAATTTCAGGTTCGAGTGACCAGGAAATGGGGGTACCCCAGGGCAGCATTCTTTCAGTAACTCTGTTTAATATTAAAATAAACAGCATTATAAAGGCTCTGTCCCCAGGCATAAAATGCTCTCAGTATGTTGATGATTTTGTCATCTTTGCATATGAATAGAAAATTTTAATGTTTAAATAAAATTCAAAATCGGGCAAATAATAATGGTTTTAAGGTTTAGGACTCCAAAACCGTTGGAATGCATTTTTGTAATTTAAGGGAAATCCACCCAAACCCTGAATTATTTTTGGACAAAAAAAAAAAAAGATCCCTGTTATAAAAACTACAAAATGTTTAGGTCTTACCCTAGATTTAAAATTTAATTTTCTCCTCCATATTAAGGAACTTAAGAAGAAATTAGAAAAGTCATTATAGTTAGAGGACAGTAAAATCCGACAAATTATTATATTATATGTTTCAATGGCTTTAAATAAAAATGCAATTACTCATGGCATTTTAAGTGAGATGACTGAATAAAATCTTTCTGACAAATTTTACAGTAAAATTGTTTTATACTAAAATACATGGTTTCATTGCATTTTACGCTTGTAGTGTTACTGAGTTGATTTTCTGCGTGCGTCCAGCGTGTCAGAAGGTCATGAACAGTGCGTGTTTCATGTCCAGAGTGTGTGTGTGTGTGTGTGTATACACTGCATCAGTGTTATGCGAGACGTACTGGTTTCATTCACTGTTTACTGTAGTCTAATTTTGTCGAATTAAGCCATGTTATTGGTATACTAGTATTTGTTGTTTCATTACAATTTATTCGACAAAATTATGTATCTGGATTAGTGTTGGATTCCTTAATCTACAATGGATAAATTACTCAGACCGAAAGAGTTGGACATTGATCCTAATGCTCCTCTGGCCTCAGAAAAATGGACTTACTGGTATGACACATTTCAGAATTTTCTTTCGTCCATCAAGGATATTAACGAAGACTTTAAACTAAAGTAGTTGAAGAATCACGTATCTGCTACGGTTTATATGCTCATCAGTGATGTATCGTCCTATTCAATGGCCATAGACACACTCAAGACAACTTATATTAAGGTAAAGAATGACATTTTTGCAAGACACTTGGTTGCTACATGTAAACAGCCAAACGGTAGAGTTCTTTATGCTAAAGTTGCGAAGCCTGGCCCGGGACTGTGACTTTAAAGAAGTAACTGCAGAACAGCACAGAGACATTTGCATTAGAGACGCCTTCATAACTGGTCTGGCATCCAACACTATTAGACAGCGGTTACTGGAAAAGACATCTCTTACTCTACAAAGCGCTTTTGACGAAGCTAGAGTGTTAGAAACAGCCACAACGCATGCTCAAGCTTACAATTCAACGAACGAAATCACTTGTGGGGGAATGAAAACGCCAACTAACTCCCATCTAAAAAAAATACATTTCTAATGAAGACCAGGAATTGAATGCCATTAAGTCGCTATGCTACTTCTGTGGTAGGAGGAGACACTCTAGGACTGAATGCCCTGCTCGAAATGCATTATGTCATCAGTGCGGTAAAAAGGGACACTTCCAAACTGTTTGTAAATCAAGTAAAACAACAGTCACCAAAGCTGCCAGCACACTATCACTGACCAGTGTGATAACTCCAACTACCTTGTCATCAACGCATTTCTCTGGGCTTACACAGTCTACGGCCCCAGTGAACGTCAACGGGTTGGTGTTACAAGCTCTCATAGACACTGGCAGCTGTGAAAGTTACATATCAGAAGCCATCGTCAAGAGAAATAAATGGACAGTACGCCCGTCTACAAACAGAATATTTATGGCCACTACACATCTTTCTGAAAAGACATTAGGACATACATTTGCCGATGTCCAGTACAAGGGAGAACACTACGAAAAGGTCAAACTTTCTATACTTGCTGGATTGTGCTCGGATGTAATACTTGGTGTAGATTTTATACGTCTTCATAAGGAATTGACCATACCGCAATCTCTTGCACATCTGTGGTCTTCAAGCAGCACGAGTCGAAACACCGAGCCTATTCAGTAATATAACTTCTGACTGCAGACCGGTGGCTACTAAGACCCGAAAGCACTCAATAGGTGATAACAAATTTATGAAGTCTAAAGTTAGAAAACTCCTCTCGGACAAAATCATTGAACCCTCTAGGTCTCCCTGGAAAGTACAGGTGCTTGTGACAACAAAAGAGAGACATAAAAGAAGGATGGTCATTGATTACAGTCAAACAATAAATCGCTTCACCTTACTGGATGCATACCCAATGCCCAGAGTCGATGAACTGGTAGAACGGATATCCAACTATTCCGTTTTTAGTACTCTAGACCTCAAAAGTGCTTACCATCAAATACCAATCAAGACTGAGGAAAGGCCGTTTACTGCATCTGAGGCATGTGGCAAACTCTACCAGTTCTGTCGCATCCCTTTCGGTGTTACCAATGGGGTTGCATGCTTTCAGAGAACAATAAATCAAATTATTGAGAATAAAAAGTTGCAGGACACCTTTGCATAAGTGGACAATGTAACGGTATGTGGTCATGATAAAGAGTCACACGATGAGAATACGCAAAGATTTCTAGATGCTTCTAGAAAGTATGGGATCACATTTAATGAAGACAAAAGTATGATAGCCACTGACAAAGTTTGGGATACGAAATTTCTAAAGGCCTACTCAAGCCAGACCCTGAAAGATTCCAGGCTTTAAGAAACCTTCCTCCTCCTCATGATATGCGCTCACAAAAACGGATCGTGGGCATGTTGGCGTACTACTCAGTGGATCCCAAAGTTTTCTAACAAAATAAATGTTTTGGCAAATAACACGTCGTTCCCTCTTTCAGAAACAGTAAAGACAGCCCTTAACGAATTAAAGCAGGAGCTGGAGAAAGCTGCCATCTTCACCATCGACTATACTCGACCTCTGACGGTTGAAACAGACACTTCAGGTGTTGCAATAGTAGCCACCCTCAACCAGGATGGCCGCCCCGTGGCGTTCTTTTAAAGAACACTCTCTAAAAGTGAAAGGCGGCACTCAGCAATAGAAAAAGAAGCCTACGCCATTGTAGAATCTTTAAGGAAATGGCACCACTACTTAGTAGGAAATCGCTTTACCCTTGTCACGGATCAACGCTCTGTGGCCTTCATGTACGACAAACAGAGCAAAGGGAAAATAAAGAATGAGAAAATTCAAAGGTGGAGACTGGAACTGAGCTGTTTCCACTACGATGTCTTGTATAGACCAGGCAAACACAATGTAGCGGCTGGTACGTTTTCTAGAAACGGGTGTATGTCAGCTATGAGTCGAAATGAATTGAAACTACTCCATGACTCTGTGTCATCCGGGAGTAACAAGACTATGGCATTTAGTACGAGCGAAAAACTTACATTTCTCTTGTGAAGATGTCAGGCTGGATGTCAACCAGTGCAGAATCTGTGCCGAAGTAAAACCCAGATATTTCAGTAATTCTTATGGAACTTTAATTAAGGCGATGCAGCCTTTCCAGAGACTAAGTATGGACTTCAAAGGACCGCTCCCTTCTACATCTCGGAACACATACCTGCTAACCATAGTTGACGAATTTTCAAGATTCCCGTTCGCATACGCCTGTTCTGATATGTCGGCTTCAACAGTAATCAGATGTCTAGATAATTTATTAGGACTATTCGGAATGCCTGACTATGTACACTCATTCATGTCAAGAGAAGTGCAGGAATTTTTACACGAGAGAGGGGTGGCCACAAGCAGGTCGACACCCTATAATCCAAGAGGGAACTCTCAAGTAGAAAGGCTAAACGGTTCATTATGGAAAGCTATAACTCTGGCCTTAAAAACTTAAGGACTCCCGGTTACCAAATGGGAGCAGTTGTTAAACCAAGCCCTGCACTCTCTTCGTTCTCTGCTCTGTACCGCTACAAACAAGACACCGCACGAGAGAATATTCAAGTTCTATCGCAGGTCCGCCTTCGGCAAATCACTCCCGACATGGGTTAACTCAACCAGGAAAAGTGTTGTTAAAAAAGGGAGTCCGTACATCAAAATATGACGATGGTACAATAGCTGTGGACTTAATCACATGCAACCCACAGTATGCCATGGTAAGACTTCCTGATGGAAGAGAAGAAACAGTGTCACTACGACATTTGGCCCCCGCTCCAAGAGAGGGAGGAGAATCAGAGGTGTATCAACATATGGAACATGAAGACCTTGAGCCGGAGACAAACCCTATCACACAGATGCAGGTGCCTACTGACCATGTGACTATGGAACCAATGGCTGCTCCTAACACACAGGTACAACAGGGGGAAATGGACATCAAGAAGAAGTAAATACAGGGGCTGAGTCTCCAGTTAGAGAGACGCCAACGTCACCAACTCAAAGCGACGGCAGTATTGGTCCTGGTAGATATAACCTAAGACCAAGAACAAGCAGACCTAATTATATGGTCTAACATTTTTTAAATTATTTTTCCATATCACAAGTTCTAACTCAGTATCTGTAGGCTTAATATGACACACTTAGAACTGATCATTTTACAGTGTATAGCTTTTCTAGTTAGACTTTTGTATTGTATTACTTATTACATTATTATTCAAGACTACTTTCTCTACTGGTCTAACCTAACATTTGTATGGATGATATGACACTTAGGGACTGATCATTTTATAGTGTATAATGCGTTTGTTTAGAGTTATACAATGCTTTTCAATAGAGTAACTATTAGAGTAACTATGTAAGTATTCTGTAGGGATACTAAGGCCTTCTATATCGTTGTCCTTCGCTATTATTTACATGTTCATGTTTCTATAACTTTTAGGCGGGGTGAATGTAGTGTAACTAAGTTGATTTTCTGCGTGCGTCCAGCGTGTCAGAAGGTCATGCCCAGTGCGTGTTTCATGTCCAGTGTGTGTGTGTGTGTTTGTATAGACTGCATCAGTGTTATGCGAGACGTACTGGTTTCATTCACTGTTTACTGCAGTCTAATTTTGTCGAATAAAGCCATGTTATTGGTATACTAGTATTTGTTGTTTCATTAGAACGCTAAGGGAATGAGTGAATTTTTTTGTTTACAAATTTTACATTTAAATTTTTTTTTTATACCAGAATGTATTATTTCATGCCTTTTTAAGTAAGAGGACTTGGTAAATTTTGCCACTTCAATGGATTTTTATGTTTTATTTCATGTTTTTTCAAACTACTTGACTGAGTGAATTCTTTCTGACAAATTTTGCATTAAAATGGCTTTTTACCAGTATGTATAACTATATGCAATTTTAAGCTAGATGGCAGAGTGAAATCTTTCTGACAAATTTTGCATTTTAATGTTTTTTTTACCAGTATGTGTTTTTTCATGGCGGTTTAAACTAGATGACTGAGTGAATTCTTTCTGACAAATTTTGCATTTAAATGGCTTTTTACCAGAATGTATATATTCATGGCCTTTCAAGTGAGAGGACTGAGTGAACTCTTTCTGACAAATATTGCATTTAAATGGCTTTTTACCAGTATGTATATATTCATGGCCTTTTAAACTAGATCGCTCAGTGAATTCTTTCTGACAAATTTTGCATTTAAATGGCTTTTTACCAGAATGTTTTTTTTCATGGCGGTTTAAACTAGATGACTGAGTGAATTCTTTCTGACAAATTTTGCATTTAAATTTAAATATTTTTTTACCAGAATGATTATTCTCATGGTATTTTAGACTAGATCGCTGAGCGAATTCTTTCTGACAAATTTTGCATTTATATGGCTTTTTACCAGTATGTATTATTTCATGGCGTTTTAAATTAGATGACTGAGTGAATTCTTTCTGACAAATTTTACATTTAAATAACTTTTTACCTGAATAAATCTTATCATTACATATTTTTGATGAAGTAGGAACT
Source organism: Biomphalaria sudanica (assembly GCA_036873155.1). Classification (NCBI taxonomy): domain Eukaryota; kingdom Metazoa; phylum Mollusca; class Gastropoda; family Planorbidae; genus Biomphalaria; species Biomphalaria sudanica. The sequence continues at coordinate 2,064,848 of JAZGLO010001986.1, forward strand.
GTTTCTATACTTCTTTGAAATTGATCAAATTTTGTTTCTGCAAACACCAGCTGCTGGTTTCTATTTTTATAAGAACAGTTGTGTGCTTCACTTTTTGAGTTCTCTGCATAGCCATCTTTGTTATGAGTGTTTCTCGCATGCATGTCTTGCATTAAAATATTTTCTTCATTCCAATTCACCATTTGTTTCTGTAAAATAAAAAACATAAATACTATCTAAAACAATATAATAATTTAAACTGGTACTAGAGCTGTATTTATACATGTTTATTTCTATAGAAAAATAAAACAAATAAATAATATGTCTAAATTTTCTTGCTGGGATGCAAAGATGGGGGGTGGGGGCATGGGGTACAATAGGGGCCATAAGGGGGCGCTGGACATAAAGGTGGAAAGAAGAAACTAAAGTGCACTGAACCAAACAAATAAACAATTTCTTCAAAATTAAAGCTGGCAAACTAAACATAGACAAATTATAGATAGCTTGCTTCTAATTTAAGAACAGAAACAACATAATAAATTGAGTTCGGGAATCCCATTTTCTATTTTTAAATTGTTGCTGTAATAGAAGGGTATCTATTGTCCTTAGATCTTACTGAAAAAAATTGCAGGATTTGATAAACAAATTAGGTTTTATGCCTTTTAGATTATAGTTTATTTTATCTATGTGACAAGAGGGACAATAAGGGTAGCTACTTTTTTTTCAATAAGAGTTAGTCCCCTTTAATACCTTATTTAAGTCCCTGTTAACTGTTTACAATTGCCACTCTCTCTTGAGTCTTTGAGCTGACCAGTGTTGTTTGAACTAAATCTATATAATGTTTAACTAATACTTGTGTTGTTCTATTATTGTGTTATTCAAGAGGAGTGTGCCACTGTTATGGGAAGAGTGTTTCGATAATGAGCTAAGTAGACTTTATTTATTTGTTAGTAATAAGTTGGTTTATGTAAATATTATATGTCTCTTATCCTCTCCTGTATATTTTTTTTTTGTAAAAGACATTTTTGCTTTGCTACGAGACAGTAGTGTGTTTCATGGATGACGTCATTTCATTGTTAATGAATGTATGATATTATTGTAAACCATCTTTTGGGTTTTGACATAAGACATTATTGTACCTCTATGATGGTGGTTCTTTAATCATTTGGACCTGAACCTGTCTTACTACTTTGATTTGTTTCTTTATTTCATTTTCTTTTGTGAGCCTTTATTTCCATTTATATTTTCCATGATCTTTTTTTTTTGTTGTTTCTAAATAAATACTTTTTTTTTGTTGCAACTGATTTCTCTGAATTATTACTTGTCTGTCTCAGTAGTTTTGTACATCTAGAGGCTATAGTTAATAGCCTAGATAATATAATTTGGGACCACAAAATACCACTGGACTAACTTGCCAGTACAGCATAAGTCACTGGTCTTATAACCTATCCTAATACAAAGTCACAATCTACATATGTTAAAATATTGATATGTAAATGTAAAGTATAAAAACATACTATTCAAACAATATTAAAAATAAAAAAAAAGGCAAAGCAGGATATGTTTAAGTGGCCTCTTAGAAAAATGTAAGATTTTTTAAAAAAGTCTAATAATGTTGAAAATTGATTAAAACTAAAATTAACATTTTTTGAAATGTCAAAACAATAAATGTAGAAGATGGGCCGTTCCCTCAGTTCCTTTAGTGGAGGGATGAAGCTCAGGCTCACATTGGATCGTAGCTGACTTATTGACAATATCTACCTCATCTGAGGTTATTAGAAAACTGAAAGCTCACTTTGCCAGATTCAGAGTCCCTAAAGTCCTAATCTCTGACTGCGAGCCTCAATGCACATCTCATGAATTCACAGTATTCACTAACAGATGGAACATATCGCACAACATATCGAACACCCAAAAGCCAACCGAAAAGCTGAGGCGGCAGTAAAAACAATCTCCTTCTATAATCATGTATATAGTTATACTTATTTTTCTATGTTCTAATTATATTTATGATTTTCTTTACATGCCAATGTTGTCGGTTGAAAATGTAATCTAAGTACATAGTATTGGGTCAGTGTATGTGTATAGGTTATTGTCTATAATGTATCTCAGTTTGTGTTGAAAGAACGATGTTTCTGCCATGTGTTTGTTTTTGTTTCACTTCTCCTAGGTCAACTAGGTTATCGTTGGTAGTCTGTACTTGAGAGACCAAATTGGTTTCCACGACAATTCGTACACTGACATTTTGTGCATGCGACAATTTGTTCCACCAACTATTCATTCACGAGACATATCGCTGGTACAGAAAGCTGGTTCACAACTAATCATTCATGCCACAAATTGTTCACTGACAATTCGTTCACTGGATAGTTACATATTGCTAATGTTAAATATCTCGGTCACATGTTTAAATTGTTTACATTATAACTTTGTAGCTATTATTTCCAAAGAAACAAAAAACAAATTTGATTGCTAGAGATCGGGCCTAATCCGAGTTTCTTTGTTAATTTTGTTGTTGTTAATATTTTATTAATGAAGACAGTATGTGATAAAAATTAGACTTGAAAGATAAAAGAGATCTTACAACTTACAAGCTAGCTGAAAAATTTAAACGGGCCCTCACTTGACTCTAGGTAACATTTTTACTTTCATCATGTAGGCCTTCTTCTCATGTCCGTCATGCAGTCTTGTTCGCCCTACCCTATATTTACTTATCTTCTTAATAGCGGTCCAGATGTTTAATTAACATACCTATTCCATCATGCCGTTATAGTGAACTCTCTTTAGGGCCTTCCTCTATCTATACATCCCCCCACCTTTTTACCTACCCATTTAGCTGGATACTCTTAATAACACCTAGTTGAATGCTAGATAGAATGGTGGCTCTAGAAGTAATTAAACTTAATTGAACAGGGAACCATTACTTATAAAAGGAGAAATAATTAATTGATCAGTCATTGTTTTTTACGCCTTTGCAAAACATTGGTGAAAGTTTTTTTATAATTGTCATCTTTGGATTTTGCCTGGTGAGTATTTTTCAAATATTTTGTATGTATAATTTTCTATTTATTTATTTTCATTTGTTTTCACCTATCTTCTAGAAACTGTCAGGTCAAGTTGAGCCTTCGGCTCTTGGAACTCTAGGCCAGCAAAAGTGAACAAGAACTCCCTCTCACCTGCCTGTTCTGTCTGACGAGTGGGTAAGACTCACGGCAAGAGGCCGCATACACTAAGACCCCTGCCATTTTTCTTTTCTATACCAGGCTAACTGTGCGGGTCACACCATTTATGTAACGGCCACTTGAGGAACAGCGCCTGGGTTGTGACAAGGTTGTGGGAGATTTTTTACAACTCTGCACAGTGTAATGAGGATGCTCTCGCACCCCTTTAGGCACCCCCACAAGAGTCTTGTTTTGCTAACATGCCTATTGGACATTTTCACTATAAAGTAAACAATGACAAAGACGCTAAATTATAACTCCAGGATTGCCAACTAAATAAAAGTTACTAGATGAAGGCTTAAAAATGTGATTAAGCAACGTTAAAAGGCATACTATACAGTCCCATCTTTCACTTAACAAAAGAATCTACAATTTTTTTGATTTTGGAAAGGGGAGGGTTATCATTTGGCAAAGGTATATAATTCCTTAAAACAAATACTTCCAGGTCTTTAACACTATCTCATTATTTTTCTCATATCTGTACCAAAAAATTCAATCTATTACACGAAACATAAAATAATATACCGGTAATCTATTATATCTTAAACTCAAGTTTCTATACAAATCATACTGATACAATCAATATTTTTTTCAGCATGGATTTTAATAGCTCTTTCAAACTTCACTGGTTTTAGTGTATACAATTGTGTAAAGTACATAAAATGCCAAATTTACACTTTCAATCAACTCACAGAAATGGCGTGATTTTAAATACTCAAGATGCTACTTAAGACACTGAGCGGCAAGTAAACAAGGAACTGAATATTGGACTTGTGAGCTAAGACTAGCTTATCCTGCACGTGGAATCACCATAAACAAAAGAAATGATTTTTGAGCAGACAAAACAACATAACCATCTTCCAGATGCGTTAAGATGTGAAATTTGTCAGGTCAAAAATAATTTGAAATGACTTGTTGCTGATGCCATAGGATGTGACACTACTACCAACATTTTGCAAACTTCTTTGATGATAACTTCTGCAGCTGAAAAAGCAAGATTACCTGTAGTTGATCAATAAAGCAAAATATACAGAGAAGTAGAAACAGGTGCCAGAACAATATCAATTAAGAGGTAACATTAATCAGCCCAATGCTTTTTGCTGTGGGATTCTGGACCAGCTACTAATGGCGAAGAAAGGATATTGATGTTTGGGACTGATTTAAATCTAAACTTTTAAAAAAGTTGTAATGCTATTCTTATGGATGGCACATTCCAATGTAAACCTCAGCACTTCCTTCAACTTTACACATTGCATGGAACCAGAATGGAAGGTGATGATCCAAACCAGAATGCAAGGTGATTATCACAAACCAGAATGGAAGGTGATGATCCAAACCAGAATGGAAGGTGATGATCACAAACCAGAATGGAAGGTGATGATCACAAGCCAGAATGGAAGATGATGATCACAAGCCAGAATGGAAGGTGATGATCACAAGCCAGAATGGAAGGTGATGATCACAAACCTAGTCAAGCAGTGCCTGTAATTTTTTTAAATTTCCAAATAAATCAGAGGACACATACAGAAGAGGGTTTAATCGATTAAAAATGTTTCTTTCTGGTTGGGAGCCTCAAAGAATTATGATGGACTTCGAGAGAGCTGCAATAACCAAGGAAACTTGGATTAGGCCCGACCTTTAGCAGTCAATTTTTTTTTCTGGAAATAATAGCTACAAAAGTTTTAATGTAAACAAATTAAACATGCGATGAGAATATATAATTTTAACAATATGTTACTATCCAGTGAACAATTTGTCCGTGAATGAATTGTCATTGAACAAATTGCCTTGTGAACAATTAGTCGTGAACAAACTGTCAGTGAACAAGTTTTCAGTGAACAAGTTGTCTGAGAGAATAGTCGGTAAGTGATATGTCGCGTGAACGAAAAGCTGGGTAAGCGAATTGTCCGGTGAAAGAGTTGTCGTGTCCCCACCAAATTGTTTTCGTTAAGTGTAATGAGTTCCAGTTCTAGACATGTTTTCAAGCCTAGGAGGCATTGAAAATTATTTCCAACAACAACAAATTTCACTACAGTTGTTTTCCCAGTTTTTGTGTTGGTCATTGGTAAATTAGCAACTCCTCCTGCCTTCTGTTCAGTCATGTTCCACATTCTTAGGGTTTGTGCAGTCTTTACAGCTTGGCATTGCTTGACAAATTTTTTACAAATCATGTTAACGTCAGCTCCTGTGTCTAACTGGAATTTCACTCTTTCATCATTCACTACGAATTTCCCTTGTTCACTATCCATTACGTATTTCCCTCTTTCATTACAAATTTATAAGTGAGCCTTTTCGAATTGAGTGCATTGATTGTGTTTAACCACTTTGGTTCGTATCCTGATGCCTTGTTTACATTTGTGCTTACCCTTGTTCGGTTACACTTCCTTGTAAAGTGTTTTTTCTCTCTGCATCGATTGCAAATGATTAGCAACATTGTTAAACTCTTGTAAACTGAAGTTTGCTGGATTTTGAAAGTGTTTGTTATTGTTCGTTTCATTAAGCTCTTAAATACAATTTTGGAATTAAAAAAAATATTTTTTTTTGAGAAACAGGAAGATTCAACAGTTGGCGATGACTTAAAGTAGGCTAAAAAAATGTGTTTAACATGGTAAGCATCAAACGCAAAAGAATGAAACCAATCTCCGATTGCAAGGAAAGAAATTGATTAAATTATTTTCTCTTTTATCGTAATATTTAATCAATTTTAAAGAGTTTTACAATCTCACATAACTTGTTTGATGACAAATGAATTACTGCCCAAGGACATTTATATCTTTGCAATTCACCTAAAAATGCTCTATGAAGAAATAACGATTTATCGGATTTGCTTCTAGGATGTAAATTAAATTTTTTTTTTATATAAAGACAATTATTAAATATGATACTGATGTTGAAATTGAGTTGCAGGAAAAAATAGATTTACCAACTCATGTCTTCAGTAAAAAGAATGTTAACACAAAAGTCACAACAGAGATATAGCTGCACTTAAAGGTTTCAGTAAAATTCCATAACATACGTTGTTAAACTGAATTTAGAGCTTACAAACAAACTTAATGAGTAAGCAAAGAAATAGGCTAAATGTAGCCTTGCTTTGGCTAATTTAAAGCCTGAAATTTCTAATATTGTCATACAACAAGAGGCACAAGGTTCCCATTAGCTTAATTTCATTTTGTAGTAAATTAAGCACAAATAATGTTTAGATTTAAAATAAAACTAAATTTACAATTAAATTAAACCTAAAAACAGTAGGCCCTAATATTCAATAATTTAAAAAGGGACTATTCTTGAGATTTGAAAGAAAGTCATGACAATAAGATTAATTTTTGTGTGTAATCACTGCAAATTATTTAACACAATTTTTGTATAATGATAAAAATGTCAATGTCTTTGATTAAAAAGATTAAAGACCAACTAAAGATGTTTTGGGGTCAAACACAGAATCCGGTGTAATAATTTTTTTTTAGTTAATAATGCTTAAAAAAAACCATACATACGAAATATTATACACATTTTTTTGTAATTATTTAGATATGTGCGGTTAGTGACTATTAAATTTCACAATCTCAAAGCCACTCGAGATCAGTATCTTCGATAACGTAGTAACTGGGAAACTATGTCAAATTATTCAATTTACGGGTTAGCGTGTTTCCTGATTCCTTTTTAGAGGAATACTAATTTCTGAAAACAAAAGCGACTTCTTCTTCTTCGTTCTCATTGTTATGTTGGAGCGTTCAGATGACTAGACCAATATATGAGATGAACTGAGCAGTGATTTCCAAATCAGGGAGCTCTCATATAGTTTTCTTTCTATTGGGGGTGTTTTGGGGCCAGTGTCATATATGGGCCTCTTGGTAAAGAGAGCAGCTTTGGAAGACGTGGTCGGCATTCTCTGGTGATACACCACATGGGCAGATTTCACTGGTTCCAATTTTTAGCTTCCGGCACATGTGTTGTCGCAATCTGTTGTGTCCGGTCCTGAGTCGAAAGATTATTTTATTTACAATTAATTTCTTCAATTCTTCTGGAAAGGCGACTAAAAACAGACCAATTTATAACAAGTGAATATTAGAGTTGGAGAAATTAGGTCAAATTATCCAATTTATGGCTTTGCATGATAATGCTTGTAGACTTTTTCCACATCTAGTCAAACGAACAGCGTTTCAGTCCACACACAGTACCACGTGCCTCAGTTCACATGTTTCATCTTAGTAAAGTTACGCAATTTATGGCTTTGTGTGTTACTGCTTTAGGATTATTCTAGTTCAAGATCTACTGCTTTTGAACAAGAAGTAGTTGTCTCAGATCTTTAATGATGTATGAAGTAGACCTAAATTGAGAACTAAATTTGATTAGATCAAGCCTAGATCTAGTAATAGTAGTATTTGGCCTATATAAATATCTAGACTGATCTGATCGAGGTGCTGGGCCTAAATTATAGACTTTATCTATCCATTTAATAACTTCATAGTGATTTTTAACCTAGTAGTCCCTAAATAGGCCCAATATGGGGGAAAAAACATTAACAATGTTAAGTTCATGAAAAGTAGTTATTGTAGTACATGGTTTAATTTAGATTGAATCTAATTAATCAACACCCTGTACTACACTAGCAAATAGCTTTAACCTTAACCTATTTTGAAAAAGTAGATAACCATTATTTTTCTTCAGGGTCATTTGGGTCCATCCCATCACAAGTATAATTTAAAATTGTTTGACAGTTACAGCTAGAGTCTATATAAAGATACATCATTATACCATTGAATCGCTATCAACAACGTAATCCAGCTATGACCATGTCCTATTTTTTATAACATTTTTTCAGTCCCTAGACTATGTCACTTCCACTTTTGGCCTTGAAGCTGATTTTCAAATCTCATTATTTTTGACACTTTCAAATTATTTTTTCTACTATGAATGAATATGCTTTTCTATAATCTCACATTTTTACGAACTAATATGAATGAATATGCTTTTCTATAATCTCACATTTTTAGGAACTAACTTTAATGCTATCTACTATACAAATCAATAGCTATCTCAATTAAAAAAAAACAAAAAACTCATCAGTTGGTCTTTAAGACTGAGTGTAATGTTTCACATAACTACGCAAACCCAGTTTTCACTTGCACATTTTCCCAAATTTTGTGCAGGCATAGCCGCGGTCTTTTCAAGTTTTCTTTCTGTCTTTTGTGCATGTTTTTAATAATGGCTTTTCTTTGAGTCTCAAATGTTTGTCATGCAGCTTTTGTGAGAGCTCTTCAACCGTCTCTCTCAGAGGACATCTGCAGCATGCTACTTTCCTCTATGCCAGTCAAGTCGAAACGGAGTGTGAGTGAATCTTTATAGAGCTTGGGGGGGGGGGGGGGGGGGGGGGCACATCCGTAATGCCATCACCCACTAAGCTCGTCAAAGAAGATCTCCTTCCGAATGCAACCGGATAGGTGTTGTCAGGGTTAGTAGCACTTTTCCATAACAAAATTTTAGGGGAATTTAGGAGGTTTTTTAAGGATGAAATGTATTAGGTGTGTGTGTGTGTTTCCTATCCATTTGTGTGATACATAGTAAAATATACACAAAACTAAGCATTTATCAAATCAATTATTGTTATTTGATTTTAAAATAAATATCTTGCCAATGTGCCACAGAAACAATGTTATCAGCTGTGGTATGTCCACAGAAAATGTAATGAAAGTTATCATTTAATCAAGTAACAACTTGACTGTCATCCCAAAACCTTAAACAACCATTTTTTTTTCAAAGATTTATTTAAAAACATTACAAATGTTTACTATTCCATTTTTTAAAATAAGAAACATTCTTAAAGATGCCTTCATAATGTGTAGTCTCTATGGTGGAAATGTAAATGTTTAGTTCCTATGTGTATCTTATAGATACTAGAGTCATGGTGTGCATTTCAGGTCATGTTTTATTCTTTTATAATCTAACTTAAATCCTTCTCATAAACATAGCCAACGATATATAGGGCAATATTGGCCTATTTGAATGTTTAGTTGACATTTGCTTACTAAAAATGGCTTTTGGATTGGGGGGGGGGGGGGGGCATTAGACCTATTCGCGTTTTTTTTTCTAGCAGAATCTTTTCAACCATATAGTTTCCCTGGCTAATACGAGTGAAATAATTTTTACGGACTTTTCACACCTGTATGCGAAATATTTTCGTTAAATCTACAGTAGATCGAGACTCTTGATCTAAGTCACTAAAATGTGAGGACTTTTCACGCTGTGAGAGAATTATCTTCACTGGATTTATAGTAGATCTAGACTCTAGATCTAAGTCACTAAAATTCGCGGACTTTTCAGGGCTGTTAGAGAAATATCTTCACTATATATATTCTAGAGTTAGACATCGAGCTGACAAAAAGGATAGGAAAAGCTACCACAGCATTGGCAAAACTCTCCAAGCGCGTCTGGGAAAATGGTAAATTGACCACAGCGACCAAAATCCTAGTCTACAACGCCTGTGTTGTGAGCACTCTCCTTTATGGCAGTGAAAGCTGGTCAACATACATGTACCAAGAGCACAGATTGAATAGTTTCCACTTGCGTTGCCTGAGACGCATAATGGGCATCTCTTGGAGGGATCATGTCTCCAATCAGGAAGTTTTGAGATTGGCCAATATGAACAGCTCTCCTGACACAAAGAAGATTACGCTGGCTCGGACATGTCACCTGCATGCCAGATGGTAGAATCCCGAAAGATATCTTATATGCTGAGCTTGTGGAAGGAGTCAGACCCAAGGGCCGCCCAAGACTAACATATAGAGATGTCTGCAAGCGAGACATGAGAGCCACAAGCATCAGTGAAAGTATGTGGGAAAACATAGCCAAAAGCCGGAGTGCATGGAGACAGACTGTGCGTGCTGGGACAACCCTTGCTGAGAACAAAAGAATTGAAGCGGCCTTAATCAAGAGGGAAAAAAAGAAAGCTGCCCTGTCCGCTAGCCCTAAATCAGAGGCATACACATGTACGAATTGTGGCAAAGTCTGCCGTTCTAGAATTGGCTTGATTAGCCACACCAGATTCTGCCCGTCTCAAGATAAAACCAAAACCAGTGACTCATTTGGCCCCATCCATTGCCTTTCGAGACAAAAGGAGCTATATATATATATTCTAGTGATATAGCTTAAATCTAGAGTCTAGATCAAAGTCATGAAAATTTGCTGTGTGAATATTATCTTCACTAAATTTACAGAAGATCTAGACTATAAAGCTAATTCGCTAAAATCCGCGGACTTTAACTCTAAGTCACTAAATTTTGCGGACTTTTCACGGCTGTGTGAGAATTATCTTCACTAGATTCTAGTGATTTCGAGTAAATCTAGAGTCTAGATATAAGTCACTAAATTTTTGGGCTTTTCACTTCTTTGTGCCAATTATCTTCACTAGACTCTAAGTGATTCAGCGTAAATCTAGAATCTAGCGTATTTCTAGAGTAATCTAGACATTAGATGTATCGAGACCATTAAATTGACTCAAATTCACTTAGTTTTCAGGTTAGGTGCGAATTATTTTCACTAGATCTAACTTAGATCTAAATCTAGATCTAGATACTTTTACTAGATACTAGCTAGATCTAGAAGATTTACCGAGTTTCCACGCGAAGTCACTCTTACACTAACAACAAGAAGATTTTAGGTAAGGGAGGGCCCGGAGGGGTGTAGCCTACAAATTAGTCTGGTAATTGCTCTAATTATAGGCAATATAGTCACTACAGACTAGATCTAGCGCGTCTTTAGTGGTAACAATAAATGGAAACAAACATTTCTACGCTGACTTCAGAAAAATACTGCCAGGTGAAATGCTTGCTTGAACCAAGGCCATCTTCAATCACGAGTGGGTGAAAGGAGGTGTAGACGCGTCACTGGGCAGCTCATAAACACAGCGAGCTGTAAGCTGTAGTTACGATGTTGTTTTTCCCCCGCATTTTTAGCAAGAAATAAGCAAAATTTTATTTAAAAAAAATATTGGGTAAAAATTTTAGGAGAGTGGACAAAATTTTAGGAGAATTCTGGCAATTTTTAGGAGAATTTTCATTTTTTAGGAGATTTTAGGAGCGCTACGAACCCTGTTTAAAAACCCAGCATAAAAATTATCAAATTTTGCCTTCTTGTAAGTATTTTTCTTAGAGGGGGCATTGGCAGATTTTTTAATAATTACGGAAAGAGGGGTGGTAGGTCAAAATAGGCTGAAGACCACTGATTTATAGACATGCATAGAATAAAGGAATTAAATCATCTTCTTTTTTTAGTAACGTCTGTTTTTTATAAGATAGGAAGTCATCATCTACTAAGTACAATGTAAGGAAAAGTTAATCAACACACCTGTGACGATACGAAACTTGCATACAAAAGGTCATTTGAGTTTTCCCAGCAATTCATGAGAAACATTTATTTTTAACTTAACACATTATTTTTTTGTCCACCCATGACTAAATTCTTCTATGACTTATCTCCCCTCGTCTGGACAAATGTACAGGCTCTCACAGGATGAAACTCAACTTCAAACATAAACTAGCTTCTCTAGAGTTAAGTTTTAATTATTGACTGCTGGACGGGTGACCAACAGCACAATAGACACTGCTCAAGCAGCTTATTAACTATGCACATCTCACCCCCACACACATGTAGGATACACACCACCCGGAGCATAGAGCCGCAACCACACCTTTCCACCGAACTCTGAGCAGCTTTCTTTAATTTGCTCCCATGTCATTCCAGTACCCTCAGCTTCACTGATGACTGACCTCTTCCAGGTTTGCTTGGGTCTGCCCACTTTCCTCTTTCCTTGTGGGTTCCAGTCAAGTCCCTCCTTGCAGCATTGGTAGCTGGTTTTTGCTGGGTGTGTCCTATCCAGCTCCATTTTCGTTTTGTGATGTCTTGGGCTATGGGCTTTTGTCTAGTTTTCTCCCACAAATCGATAGTAGTTATCGTTTCTGGCCACCTTATTCATAATATCCGGCGTAGGCATCTGTTAACAAAGGTCTGGAGCTTTTCCATATTTGTTTTAGTAACTCTCCAAGTTTCTGAACCATATAGAAGGACAGACTTAACGTTTGTATTATAGATTTGTATCTTGTGTAGAGATAATGCCTTAGAGCGCCAGATAGTTTGAAGAGTTGAAAAGGCAAACATAGCTATATTGATTTTATCCAACAAATGATCTCAATGATACTTACTTGAATCATATTTTTCCCTCTCATACATTTTATTTTAATAGTATTTATATGTAACTTAGTTTTTTGATAACTCTAACACAAACAATTTTATCAATCTGGCAGTCATCTTAATGAAGGGCATCAAAAAGGTGCATGAGAGATATTTACTTATTTAATTTAATTATACACATACTGTTTTCATTGATCATTTGAGTTTCACACCACCTCAATTTGTATGCTTATCATTGCTTATATTTCATTTTGGATTCTATTCCTCAAATGATCTCAATGATGCTTACTAGAATCATATTTTTCCCTCTCATATGTGTTATTTTAGTAATATTTGTATGTAACTTAGTTTTCTGATAACTCTTACACCAATAATTGTATCAATCTGGCATAGTCACCTTAATGCAGGGCATCAAAAAGGTGCATGAGAGATATTTACTAACTTATTTGTGTTTCCTTGACAGGATCCCTCAGGTTATCAGCCTACTACTGTTGCAGGAACAGTTACTTCTTCCTACTAGGTACTAGGATTACAATTACTAAACATACTGCATATTTATGTGCCACTGCTACTACCATGTGTGCTGTAAACATTATTTTTATGTATTTTTTACAATTGTATTACCTGTCTTTCAGCTAAAAATTCTTCAAAAGTATGACCAGTGGAGGTAATTTCCAGTGTCTCTGAATGTAAGGAAGATTCTAGCTTTTCTATTTTCATGACATTTTTGAGATCATTGGTGAAGTCTTGCTCTGTGTCTGTCATCATGGATAATATTAGAATTTGGTCTTGAGATGTCTTTATAAATAGAATGTTGATTCATTATAATTTATTATCATTCATTAAAAATATTAAGAAACTTATTTTAAAGCTACATAATAAAGAAAAATTATGTTTAGGGCGATCCCTGACTATATTCATCTCTGACATAGAAATATTTCAGAATATTAAAAAGTGCCAACTTATAAATGGGGGAATACAATTTTTATCATTTCTATACATAAAAAATAATATTTTAAAAAAGCAAATAATTTAATTTAGTTTTCACCCTGATAAACATTAATATTACCTGTGTCTCTGGGTCAAAAGATGATTCTAACATCTCAATTTTTATGACATTTTTTAGATCGCTGGTAAAGTCTTGTTTTATGTCATCCATCTTTGATCTTTTTTTAATCAGTTCTTCAGATGTCTACATCAACAGAATCTTGAGTTTTTTAATTAAAATTTGGAATGTCATTAAACATAGATATTAACCAAAATTTAAATGAATTAAAAAAAAATGTCTTCATAAGGCATCATTCAGATTGTGTGACTATGATTCTAACATCTCAATTTTTATGACATTTTTTAGATCGCTGGTAAAGTCTTGTTTTATGTCATCCATCTTTGATCTTTTTTGAATCAGTTCTTCAGATGTCTACATCAACAGAATCTTGAGTTTTTTAATTAAAATTTGGAATGTCATTAAACATAGATATTAACCAAAATTTAAATGAATTTTAAAAAAATGTCTTCATAAGGCATCATTCAGATTGTGTGACTATGCAACTACAATAATTGCTCCTCTGAAAACAACATGAAATTAAATAGTAATCATTTAAACAATTCTGTAAACATTAAGAAAAAATATTTAAAAGATGTTATCTTTTTTCTTGACTTTTTTTTAGATCATTGGCGAAGTCTTGCTCTGTCATTAATGACATAGAGTGAAATTGGTCTTTAGGTGTCTTTCTAAATTAATAGTATGATGATTCTTTTCTTAAACTAATTAATGTCCTTCATTAAAGATACTAGATTTTTTAAACCTAGTGATTGAAAAAAAAAAAAATTAGTGAGATGTCTAATTACATTAATCGCAGATATAGAAATATAACCCAAAATAAAATATTGAGTGTCAGTTTATAAAAAGGGGAGAAATAATTTTTATTTCTATATTTAAAATAATATATTTTGAAATTTTGTAATTAATTAAATTTAACCCTTATATAAGAAATTGATCTTACCTGTGTCTGTCTAGTTTTAATTAAACTTAGTTCTTTAAATGTCAACACAATTTGATTCAATGCTTGATCTGATTAAAAAAAAAAATTACGAGAAAAATATCCAATATCTATTATAGCAAATAAACATTAAAACTATTAATCTTTTGAATAACATTTTAAATTAAGATTAAAAAGTGTGAAAATCAATTAATATGTACAATACATTCTTAAATTACAATTATTAATGTTTAATTATGTGTTTAACGCATAAACAAAATTATACTAACCATTATAACTACAATTACTGCACAATCTATTACTTCAAAAAAAAAATGTTCACCTCTAAACAAAATAGTGAATCCATATTAGATTTTGTTTTTTAAATCTGAAAAATGTTTGGTTAATTATCTAAGTGTTAATCTAGGTCACCCATCTTAATAGAGATTAACAAGATTTTTTCATTTTAATGGTTTTTCAAGGTGTTATTTTTAAAGTTTATTGTAAATGTGTATTAAAAAAACATAAACAATTATTTCAATTCTATTTTGACTTATAAAATAGATTTTACATCTAAATTCCCACTTTTTATCAGTATATTTATGTAAATAGCAGGGCCGGACTTAACCATGCTATATCATTTTTATAATGCACTATATCAGTAACTATTTCAGTTATACGCAAATAAAGACGAGAGAGAGAGAGAGAGAGAGAGAGAGTTTTTAGGGGGTGTTTGATTCTAATGGGTATTTTGATGTTTAATGGACATTTTATCGTAACTGGAGTTCTCGAACATACTATTTTTAGAAAAAAAAATCCCAACTTATTAAAAAATAATGAATCTTTAATTTAAAAGATACAGATAACATTGTGAATTAAAACTTAACTTATTTTTTTTTAGACTTGTCACTACTCCTCACGTAGGCCTAGATTTTGGATTCTGCATGATATTGAAGTATTAAATGCTGCCATTGCAGATATTAAATTAATTAACATTTCACTGAGAAAAGCAACATACAGGCACATCAACACAGTACGAAAACATTGCTACTATAGTGAGAACAATATTGCGGGGAAAGGAGCCAATTAGGTCACCAACACCAAGCATATTAGGCGACAAGAAATATATATAATATATATAGCAATGACAAAGGGTCCCATTTTACAATATTCCATATATCTACCATAGGGTCTTAGTCTTAGGGAAAACTTAGGCTAACTTAACTTATGACCTTTTCAAGTCCAAAAAACACAGCACTGGCTGGAATTTAGTATGACTCTGTAAGGTTATTTTTTAACTAGATGGGTGATTTGTAAAGTATGAAAATGACTTTAGAAGACCTCTCTGTCTTGACATTACGTAAAAAGAAACTATGATATAAGATTATAATTATGATTAAGATTATAACACTTTTAAAACACCATTCTTCTCATGTGTTCGATAGTTTCTTAAGATGTGGCGCTAGAAAAATGTTCAAAACTTTAAGCTCTTGGACTTGACAGCATTGACCTGACCCACTTTAACATCGAATATAATTTTAATTATAGGTATTAATACAAAAAAACATATCTCTACTTTTTAAGACAAATGGATGAGGAGTTCATAGATACAATCAGTTTTTTCCTAGGTCTAAGTTTTAATTTAAGGAGATACACAAATTCAAACATACAAAATGTCTGCGACTTAGCTTTTACTTGTTCGATAGATGTCAGTTTACTCTATATAGACAGATTTTAAAATAGATATTACTGTCTAGTATTAATAATTAGTATTAATTATTAGATCTAGATACTATGATACCCAAAGAATTTTGAGACTTCCACTTTAAACTTTAATTTTTAGCCTGAAAGTTAATTAAAAGTGATTGTGACACCTTTGAATACTTTGATACCTGGCCAGTACTGGAAAAACACTCAGAAACTGAGAAAGATGTAGATAGATCTAGTCTAGGACTCTATATATTTAATAATATTGTAAAAGTAAAAAAAAAAAGTATACATACTTTACTAGATCTACTCGTCTCTATTATTAATAAATTAATTCTATATAAAAAAAAATTCAATATTAGACAATAACATTTGTTTACAGTTTTCTCAGTTTAGTTTACAATAATTTACATCTAAGTGTAACTACAAACTAGCTATATTAGTATAATTAGTAGGCCTATTAGTATATAGATCTAGATTATTCTAGATGATCATGATGATTGATCAGATCATCTAGACTCTCTGCTATCTCTAGTCACTAGTTTACTACTACTGTGATTACTAGTCTAGACTCTAGTCTAGAGTACCCTAGACTAGAGTCTAGTAGAGTAGGGTCACTTTCCATCTGGATCTATTATTATATTATAGATATGGAATAATAGATATGCAGAGATAAATACTTCTTAATATTTTTTTTTAGTTTAATTTCTAATTACCGTGTATTATAGATCTAAATCTAGATCTACAATAGATCTAATTCATATTGTTATTTAAAACACGCCCATAGACATAAATAAATATAGACTGGCCGATTAAAGAGTTTTATGAAACGAAAATTTGACTTGCAATTTTGTGTACTTTATTATACAGCATTTATAAATTCATCTATTTCAGCCACACACCTATATATATTGTAAATAAGGAGGCAGTGTAGTTTTGTTTAATCTCTAAGAATGAAGATCATGCAATTTTTCATAATTCGGAAATCCGAATAATAATAGATGTACATGTTTTCAAGTTACATGAAGTTACTACCTTCGGCCAGTCTATATTTATTTATATCTATGAACACGCCTAAAACTAGACTATCTCCCTTGAATTACTTGCCAACTTTTTTTCTGTTGGTGTTTACTGTTTTGTCTTAATTTCTCGAAGCTATTAGATCTATGTGCAAAAAAAAAAAAAAAAAGCTTTTGTTTTAAGAAATAACCCAAAAACTAAATAAAAATCATTTAGTAAAAGTAATAACATACAATTTCATATTAAATAATAGAAAAATAAAAAAAAAAGAATAAAAGAACTTTTCACATTACACTCTAAGATCAACAAAAGATCTTTTATTGGCAAAGGAAAAGCAATTAAATAAATAGATACCCTGAACTGATTCAAAAAAGATCAAAGATGGATGACATAAAACAAGACTTTACCAGCGATCTAAAAAATGTCATAAAAATTGAGATGTTAGAATCATCTTTTGACCCAGAGACACAGGTAATATTAATGTTTATCAGGGTGAAAACTAAATTAAATTATTTGCTTTTTAAAAATATTATTTTTTATGTATAGAAATGATAAAAATACATGCAAATAATGGATATAAAAATTTTTATTTAATTACGTAGCATCTTTAAAATGTAATAAATTACAAAAGCAAAAAATAATTTCTTTAATAAATTTAAAAACATATACGTTAGACATGAAATAATAATAATATAGGCCTAATAATAATAATAATAATCTTTATTGTCTGTATGGAAATTTGTCTTACAATTTGTGCATTATACCAAACAAAAAACATTTTAACTAATAGAAACCAAAGTGTACATTCACACCAGCCTCACTCATAATTTACATGTGACAAAGTTTATATCATCATCATCTTCAACTGCCCAAATGGGGTTTGTTTTTTGACAATGATTTTACTAGCAGCATTTAGGATTCTATTAAGTTTATTTTTATTTTTAATGCTCAGATTGCCGTACCAGGCAGTGATATTGAAACTTAAAATATTGCAGATGTGAGCGTGAAAAAACATAGCCAAGGCCTCTTCGCTGACATTAAACGAGGACAGTTTTCTTAGTAATCGTAATATTTGCTGCCTTTTTCTTTTCTGATATAGTCAGTATTTGCAGTAAAATTTAGTTTATTGTCTAGGATAGTACCAAGTTATTTAAATGTTTGCACAATTTCAATAGTCTCTCCGGCTAAAGAAAAAATATAATTTTCCTTCTTTTCCCTACGAAAATCGATTATCATTTCTTTGGGTTTTTTTACATTTAATAATACAAAAATTATCTTTACATATTTTTAAATGCGTTCTATTTCTCTGAAATACTCATTTAGGTCTGAGCTCTCTGAGAGCAGGGCAAGAAAAGCCGCATCATCAGCGAATTTTGTGAAGGAGGAAAAAGGACTACCGGGTTGAAAATCATTGGTGTACAAAATGAACCACAATGGCGATGTCACAGCCCCCTGGGGCGCCCCTGTGTTAACTATGCGTGCATTTGATATAACATTGTTTACCCTAACCCTCTGAGATCTCTGGGTCAAAAATTCATTAGCCCATAGTATTATGTATGGACTAAACATTTTAGTTGTTGATGTGTTGCCAATAGTTTTGGCTGTTATCTACTTATTCACTCATTATTATTAAAATACCAGATTAATTAGAGCTCTTGTTGTCAAGTTCTTGATGTGTTAGATGTGCTGTGTGGTGTTTAGCAGTGTTTACAGAAGGCCTGATTAGGAGAGAATCGTAACAGTATATTTTATCCGTAGGCTATGGGCTATCGGTGACGTTATAAAAAAAAATAGCAACTATGATGATTCTAACTAAACAAAAGCTGACAACATGGGAAAAAATGACAATCATGAGAATGTGTAGAAAAAAAATTACTCTTGAGTCATTATAGCCTATAATATAGATATCACAGGATTCAGGGGAGAGGAGGTAGAGAGGATTCTCCGCTCATTGCTTCCCTCCATCACCAACCCGTAAGGTTGACTGGTGTGTTTTATAAATTGATAATTACGCAATTTGTGTAAATATTTAGTTACTTATATAAATACTTTAGATTAAATAATATTATAAATATTTTATTATATCGGGGGAGTGTTGGCGATAAATATAATCGCTATCGCCATCTGCTTGTGGGAAAGGAAGGGGTCTTAGGCCTCTTTTTAAAATAGGATAGGCGGGGAGCATTTTGCAGACATTATGAAAGGTTACTAATGTCCCGTATGTGCAGTCCAGACTTTTGTTGTTTCTTCTGAACTATAATTGGACGCAGGAGATTTGACCAGAATTACAGATAGGTAAACATTTTCTTAATTTTCCACTGCATGAAGACGATTCTGTGCATTGCTTCTTGAGTCCATTCTTTCAGTTGTTGATTCAAAAAGAGCCAACAGTTAGATGATTTTGAAGGAAACTGTCGACGTAGCTTCCCTTGTATTAGGCCTACTCTTTTTTTTTAACTCTAGACTTCGTCTTCTTTCAGTTTGGCCCATCTCTGGGGTTAGTTTTGAAAAAAAAAAGTTGAACAATTCATGTAAAGTTGCAAAAAATGTGACAATTGTTGGATCTATCTCAGCAGAATGAAACGCTGCCAGGTTGAGTGAGTGATTATCACAGTTCAGAAATGTTACCTTTGGATTTATGTCTAACAGACGTATCAGCAGGCCAGACAGACGGCCACTCATTGTGGCTGCGTTATCACAGGTTTAGCCTTTGCGCCACGCAACTCGGCATGGGGGGAAGATCCCATAGAAAGAATAAGATTCTTTTAATTTCACAAATAAAAAATATGCCATGATTGTGAAATTTCCTCTGACGAAAAGAACATTTTTTTATTCATTTTCCCACCCTTGCAATTCACTCTTTTATTACTCTATAAGAACAGTTTGTTTTGTTGTTTTTTTAATTTAGAAAAAACATGTTTCCATTGGATTGAGGAAAGATGAATAGAGGGGTAATAACTCGAGTGTGAAGTTTAATTCTGAAATTATAGAAGACAAACCCGAATAATGGACAATTCTAGCATTATTAAGAATAACTATTGGATCTGTTATACCCGATTCTGTAAATTTTGCTTCAAGGTAAATCTAGTAAATCTAGTTTTAGTAAAGGTAACAAGATAGGCATACCTGGAATTCGATGTATATCATACAGTTTTATTCGTGGCAACAAAGAAAGAAATATTCTTAGATTTTGCAGCAAGCAGGGGAAAGGGGGGTATATAGTACCCCCTAAAGGGTGAAAATAATTTTTTAAAAGTTTGGCAAAAACAATGTTTATTTTTTGCATGCCATAAAACTATACATACTACAAATGTACAAGGTTTAAAGACTGAGTTATTTATATTAAAATAGAAAAATACAAAACAAAACAAAAATTGAAGAGTACTATTTAGCCTTTCAAGTGTCTAAATAGTAACAGCATGGAGGGTAATAAGTACCAAGTATATATATATACATAACAATGCAGAAAGATTCACAAATATAACTCACAAGTATAAGTATCAGCATTTTCACAACCTGCACATGCTTAATGCACCCAAGAAGCACACATTAAACATTGTATCATATCTTCTTTAAGATTTTCTTTGCATATGAGACAATAACAATTTTGACCTTTCTCCCTCTCATTCTGACTAAACTGAAGAGACATTTTACTTTTTTTTTCTTTCGTGTTGCAGGAATAATTTGAGTTTGTTGTTTTTACTATTTTTTTTTTGCGATTGCAGCATCTACAAGAATTGTTTTATAGGGACTGGAAGTTAAAATTTCAAATTTATAAGATTTTTTTTTCTGTTTGACATTGGTCTTTTCTTTCACTGGTGTGGGAGAGATTGCAGTTACAGGGATATATTGAAAGTTTGGTTGTCGGGAAGGAATTAAGCAATCATAATGGCCTACATCATCTCCAATTTTTGTAAATCGAATAACTACTGCAGGGGAGGAAGGAAAATCATTCATGCCATATTTTAAAACAACATTATTAGTTTCATTCATAATGACAATTGGCTTTCTGAGCAGCTTCGTAGTTGCTTTTATTTCTATCTTGCCAACTATAGTATTTAGTCTAGAAATACTATCTAGCCTTTCAAAAATATTGTCAAATTTTGCATGTGGCATGTCAACATACAATGTTGCATCAAGGTCTGTAAAATAATCAATATTTTTACAAATATAGTCAACAACTTGTGCTCTAAGAGAGTCGGCCATTGCCTTTTCTTGCATTTTAACTTGCAGGCTAATACAACTCCACTTGAATCTCTTTCAGTTAGCTGGAGATGTTCATGTAATGAAATGCAAATGCTTCTAAAAAACCATCTGCCGTCAGGCTCTGTTGGGACTGCATTGTACGCAGAGATAGAAAGTTCTAGGTGAGAATAATTTGAATTTATGAAACTTTGAGCAGTTGTACCAAACTGTGGTTCATTTGATGAAGTGAGTGGAGATGTTGCAAACATTGTTGAGGAGTTGCACTAACAACTGAATTTGAGGTTGAAGGGGTGGGTTCTACAGCAATATTTATAACTGAGCAAATGGAGGTTTCAAAATCACTCAGTGAATATATGCCACATTAAAAAAAAAACTATTAGCAAAATTTGCGACAGAAGCTGCTCTTGGGTATGCTCTCCCTAAGATGGTAGCCACCTGAAATACAGTAATTCCTCTTCCTGGATGATTAAAAAACCACTTATCTGACTCTTGTAAATAACAGCTTTGCTTCAGGTTGTTGCAAGCTCAGATTGTGACGTTTCTGAAAATCTCTAAACCGGTCTTTTCCTAAAATTCCTTCTGTTTTATTAAATCTGTGAGACAAGCCATTTATTTCTGCTATTTGATATGCAAGACATCCTATATCATTTCTGGTCAGGCCGAACAGCATTCCTTCCAGTTGATTGATGTGACTGACAAGTTCATTCTCAAGCTCCGCTAGGAGAACTGTCATTCTATCTCTTTGTACTACTTTCCCATTCGCAAACTTGTTTTTTTTCCATCTAAGTGTTTTTTCAGGGTTGGTTTAGAAATACCATAAAGTCTAGACATTTCATTGAGACCATATTTATTCCTCAATGCCTCTAATGCTTACCGAATGTAATATCCTCATGAAACCAATTTAAGTTGCAGCTCTGCCTCTTGTTTTGTTTGTTTTACATGTTTCGGATGTCCTTCACAGTTGATAATTGTGACGATCACACATGCCGGGGGATTATATTATCAAACTTGACAATTCAATGAAATGAAGAAAGAAAACATCTCTCTGTATTTTCTTCAAACTTCTTTAATAACTTCTTCAACTTTCACATCAAATTAACTTCTTAATTCAATAACAACTTGACTTGATACTTCATAAATAAAACTTAAATGATACATGAAACTTCACTTTAACTTTAACTTCAACTACTAAAACTTTACTTAATTAACCCGCTAATATCATAAAACTTATTACTATTCGAGGACTGGGCGAGGACCAACGCTCTACAAGAACTACTACTATGCGAGGACCCCGTCTGACTGACTTTCACCTAATTTATACTTTCTTTGATCGTACGTTCCAGAATCCTGGAACCTTCTCCGATAATTATTTTAGTAACTTTGACCTTCTAGAAGCTGGCGTGTGCTATTTTTTTCCCTTAACCTCTTTCTTCGATTGGATATCTAAAATTAACTTGTTTACGCTGGACACTTTCAATGGTTTGAACTCGAGCTTCTAGAAAATGGTCGAAATAGGTCACAGACTCGACTCGTGACAATAATTACTTCCTAATCAAAACCTCCCGCAGGACGACGGGGGATTGGAGCGGGCAGGGTTTGAACCCGGGACAATCGATAAATTTGAATCGCACGACCAGGCAGCCATCCAATGCTTACCGAATAACCTCCTGGGACCAATTTAAGTTTAAAATAATGAATGTAAATGATTATTAAATTGATTGCTATAGTCTATATGGTATTTTTTTTTTTTAGATGTGGATCTGCTTATAGTTAAGGGCTAGATTATGCTTAGTCTAAAATTAAGATATAGCCTTAATTTCCTTAAATCTAAATCTACTAAATTTAGCGCTTAATCATCTTTCTAGTCTAGACTCTATAGTCTATAGTTATAAAGAAAGTTATAGTTATATAGAATATGATTCTAGATCTAGATCTAAAGTATATTAAAATCTTTGAAAGTGTTTCTAAGCACCCTGCATTCGTAGTGGATGTGTGTTACGGTCTCGTCTTCCTCGTAGCAGTGTCGACATCTGTGGTCGTGATTCTCACGGATCCTAGCGAAATAGGCTCCTATCGCACAGTGTCCAGTGCGGAATCTTGCCAAAATTGCTTGATCCTTTCTGTCAAGCTGTCACCATTCATCTTATCTGTTTGGGCTTTTGAGAACATTCCAAACTTCCCGTCCCGTGCTACAATGTTGTACCATTTGGATTTGATCCATTCACAAATCCTAGCTTTTGCACTTTCATATGTTTGCGGCTACTCTGGTGAGTCTAAAAGTGTTCCTAGCTACGCCAAACTGTCGGCCCTTTCGTTTCCATTCAATCCACAATTGATGGCATCACCATACATTGTAAGGCGCTCCACGCACGCTATAGTTTTTGCCAGTTGTGTAGGTCATGTCTCTGAGCTCTCGAGAGCTTGCACCGGAGAAACTGACAACCTATAGGCCTTCCAAAACATTTGCTACACACATTTCTGTTAAAACCATCATAATATTAGTAACAGTAATACAAATTAGAATATAAGGGAAATGCAGATAGTTTTAATTTCATTGGGCAGTGTTGAAAGTTAGGGAAACCAGTGTTTTTTTTTGTTTCAATTATGTGTGTGTTTGTGTGTTTAATAATGCTTGCATGAGACTTTATTTTTTTTATTTGAACTTTTTTTTCCATTGTAAAGAGCAAACAATAGGTACTGACAACATTGTTTTGGCATAAACAGTAAACATAATCATCATATTAAGAACTTTAAAGATTTCGTTTCATCTGTTATAAGCAAAATATGTATTCTGTTTAGAACACATGAAAATAGACAATTATTCCAAATAGAATTTTCAACTCATTTGTCTTTTCCATAAACTCTGTATTTTTATTTTCAAAACATTATATTGTATCGTGATTTCTAGCCATTTTGAAATGTCCAACCATATATATTTTATCTAAATATTATATTACATAAATTTAGAGATTTATTAAATATATGCGTAGGTATCTGCCGGTCCCAAGCCCGGGTGAAAAAGGAGGAGGGTTTGGCGTGGGGCTAGCGACCCCACCCTGTAAAACCACTATTGCTACAGAAACGGCAAACTCGACACATAATGAAAACCATAACAGATCTTTATGGAGACAGCTTGCCGCCCAATGCGCCGAACGGCGCGGGAGGACCTAAGTCTAAGTAAGTAAGGTATAGGTAAAAATTAATTACCACAAAAAAAAAAAATTGAAGGAGGTAACACACCTATACACTGACACAATAAATCTTCCTAAATGGGTTCACCATTAATAATATAAAAAGGGGTGTTGATAATAGTGATTAATGCAGCTATTTTAAAAAATGAATACTACTTTAGTTTATCAATATATTTAATCCCTATAGGTAACGCGAGCAAAGCCCTCCTCCTCATTCCCATACCCACTATAAGGAGACAAGTTTCTCCAGACTTCCAATTTAGCACCTATGCTGTTCCTTACCCTTGACCCCGGTGAGCCTTAAGATCCACTACGTAACTTTTACGACCAATTTTACATCTACATACGAGAAATCCTCTCATTTAAGTGGTAGTGTGTGCCCACCATGCCATTTTAAAAGAACGACCCCTCCCTTTTCCACAAGCAGAGGGCGATTGTGATTATATTTATCGCCAACACTCCACGACATAATAACATTTTTTATAATATTATAATCTATTATTTAATCTAAAGTATTTACATTAGTAACTAAATATTTTCACACAAATTGCGTAATCATCAATTTAAAAAACTCACCAGTCAACCTTAGGGCTTGGTGATGGAGGGAAGCAATGAGAGGAGAATCATCTCCACCTTCCCTCCCCTGAATCCTGTGATGTCTATCTATATATATAATTCTCTTCTTCCCTCAAGAGTTTGGACGAGAAGCAAGAAGTAGGAACATCCAAAACATGTAAAACATTTTACAAACATTAAATAGCAGGGCCGAACTTAAGCATTGTGGGGCCCTATTCGAAAAGGATTTCGCGGGGCCAAGTTTGGGTAGGGAAGCGGACAATAAGTGAAATTTAAGAAAATAAATTCGTCTATGCATTTTATTCATTCTTTACTACGTACAAAACTACTTTACGAGCCTTGCGTGTAGTAAAGTCATACAGTATATCATTGGTCTTCAACCTTTTTTGGCCTATCGCCCCCTTTTCGTATTTTTTCTATAAAAAAATCCGCCAGCGCCCCCTCTAAGATAAACACTTATAAAGAAGCGTGAGAAGGCACATTGGAACAAAATGTAATTAAGTTATTAATTTTTATGCCGTCAATAACACTTATCCCGCATGGGACACGACCGTATGCCAAAGGCGATCTTCTTTGGCGAGCTTAGAGTTGGACGGAGTTACAAAAGCCGCGGAACAATCATTTAAGACTCAATGAAAAGCCATTGTTGAAGACAGGCGCAAAAGACGGACAACGGCTTTGTCTACCAAGGGGTTTTGAGTTTAAAACCCCCTACCAGCGGGTTTTGCATTTAAATCCCCCTCTTCAATAAAACAAAAAAAAATGCAAAAGACAATACCTAAACTCCAAGAGCACATCCAAAAGCACATCTAAGGAAGATTTGTTGATTTTAAACCCCTCTCCAAAATTTACTCTTCAATATAAAAATGCAAATTACGCACTTAAAATTGTATGAGCGTAGCCAAAGCGGTTTTGAGTTTAAACCCCTCTTCAGCTGGGTTTGAAGCTAAAAATACCTCTTCAATATAAAAAAAAAAAGCTAATTACGCACTCAAAATGCTATGAGCATAGCCAAGCCTATTGGATGTTTTGAGTTTAAATTTCACTTCAGAGGGGTTTGATGCTAAAAAATACCTCTTCAATATAAAAAAAAGCACATTACACAAAAATTCTTTGAGCGTAGCCAAGTCGATGGGGGGGGGGGGGGGGGGTTGAGTTTCAACCCCTCTCCTCCAGATGGCTTTTTAAAAAGTTTTAAACCCCTTAAGATAGTTTTGAGTTTAAAATCCCCCTAAAGAGCGTTTTAAGGTTATTTCTAAAGCAAACTACAGTCACTAAATTCTATGACCGGAGCTAAATGTGGTTTTGAATAAAAAAACAACAACTCCAGATATATTTTAGTTTAAAACCCCCCAACAGATGATTTTGACGATAAAACTTTCCTTTTCGATATAACATCTAAAGCGAAATAGTCACCTAATTCCAAGATCGTAGTCAAGAGAAGTTACACGTCTACCAGTGGCTGGGCTCCATTAATAAAGTGCAATGAAATTGAAAAGCACTAAATGTGGCTCTACAAAGATGGCTAAGACGGATTTTAGGAGTCAGCTATAGAGATCGGGTCTAAATCAAGGCCGAAGTAGGAGTCGACCCCTTAGTAAGGTTGTGAGAGAACGTCGCATGAGGTTTGCGGGACATGTTCTCCGGCAAAATGAATTACGCATAATAAGAGTTGCGATGATATCCTAGTACAATTTTGCGCCACACTTTCATGGAGGTCATCAGAGTAGGTGGGAAGAGGCTTCAGTCATTTGCCAGTGACAGATTTTTGTGGAAACAGCTTGCCAGCAAATGCGCCGAACGGCGCGGGAGGATCTAAGTCAGTATGAATAGAGCATTAGGTTTTTGAAATAAAACTTTTTGATAGCAAACTAAAGTTCTGTAACGTTCTGTAAGTACCTCAGAATATGCATTCAGTTGGCTTTCAATACTAGAAATAGTGCTTGGCGGCGGGGCTCCACCTCGCGCTGGAGGAGCTCTCAGCGTTCCCCCAGACCCCATGCTGGCAATGACGAGGAGTCTACAATTTTTTCACTAACTCCAGGTAGAACTTATTCTAGGGCCCAATGAACGTCTTCCAAAAGTATGAAGGGTCAGAAGGTCATAGAGATTAATTATGTACACACACATACAAACGTCCATCCATTCAAATATTTTTTTTCGGGGGGGGGGGGAATCCTGGCTACGCCCATGCGCCAACCGTTGATTCTTTCTGTTTCTCAAAAAAAAAAAATCATAATTGTATTTAAGAGCTTAACAAAACGAGCAATAACAATTTCCTTTCGAAATCCAGCGAACTTTCAGTTTGCAACTAGAGTCTTATCTCAATGTCATCATTTGTTTCACAAAACTGTTGAAAGATGAGATTATTTATGTCATGGGTTTGTATTTTATTTACATTTTTATAATTAAATTCAAATAGAAATGAAATTGCGGACTGCAATTTTAACAAGATATGCCTGTTTATCTTAACTCACAAGGTGAATATTGAATAGATCTGTTCTTTATTCTATATTACTTATGAAGCGTCCAACCACTGATGGTTTCCTATATGTCGTCGTAAGCTACATTACTCGACAATTTTGAAATAACATTTCACCACTAACAGAAAAAAAGTATTTTTGTGTAACATGTTTAAAAAAAAAATTAATTTGAGTCTTAATCAATTTCCAATAAGACTTTTTAAAAAAGCTATGAATCTTTCTGAGAGGTCACTAAAACATATACTGCTTTGCCTTTTTTTGTTGTTAATATTGTTTTAATAGTAGATTTTTAAAATTGTACATGAATACTCTTAAATTATTTTTGGATATTGCTATATGTTTGTGAAGCCGTCTTAGTTTCATAACCTCATCTGAAAATGCCGTCATTCAACGTAGAACATACTTATGTCTGGTGATAATTCACTAAAACGTTTAGTAATATTCCAGTACAATACCAGTGCGTTTTCGTAAAAAACTTTATCAATTATTCTATTTGAATGTTAGCTTTAACGTTGTTTTTTTCAATTAAAATTTACATATCAATATTGTTATAATCCTGAAAAGCACACCGCCATTCAGGTTAGTGCAGAAGGTTCGCACTGCTAGAAAATAGACTGAGAAGGATGTTGACATTAGAACTATGAGAACGAGTTCCGCCCAAGTCTAGAGCCGATATGAAGAGACTGTGCTAAAGATAGATGTTGTTTTATGTACTTGTAAATAAATATCATTGCCTCGTTTTTTTTTCAATCAACATCTACATATCAATATATTAACATATGTAGATAAAATAAACTATAATCTAAAAGGTGTATTACCTACTTTGGATATGGAATCTTAAACGTTTATGCGCACAAGATCTAAGAGCACTAGATACTCTCCGATTACAGTGAAAGAGTAATAATTTAAAAATAGAAAATGGGATTCCGGAACTCAATTTCTAACGCTGTTTCTGTTCTTAAATTAGAAGCAATCTAACTATAATTTGTATATATGTAGTTTGCCAGCTTTAATTTTGAAGAATTTTAAAATTTGTTTTGTTTCAGTGCACCATTAGTTTCTTCTTTTCCGTTTATACACAGCGCCCCCTTTTGTGCCCAGCGCCCCCATACCGCCCCTTTGGCTCCCAGTGCCCCCCAAAATCTCGAAAACGCTCTTAAGGGGGCGATAGCGCCCCGTTGAAGACCACTGCAATATATCATAATAATTCTGTTTCCTACATAGATTCCGTTAAATAGCAAGAATTACCTAATGTTTCAATTTATCTTTAAGAATTGTTGACCTCAAGTAATTCTTTATTAGTTTGAGGCGTGAGAAGCTCCTTTACCTGATTACACAATTTGGGATGATTTCCAGAAGCTTCAGGTAAATCAACAGAAGGGCGCTGGAAATCTGTTTTAAGTTATAATATGGTTAAAATTAATAATTTATACATCTAGAATAAGAGCGGGTCCTGTGAAAGTACAGGACCTATGAAAGTACGGGACTCAATGCGGTCGCATAGATTGCAGTGGCCTAAGGCCAGCCATGCCAAATAGCATCGTATGCTACGCCGCCGGTCGACTAGTATTATATAATGACTCTTAATAAGGAGTCATTTGTTTCCACACATTCTCATGATAGTCATTTGTCCACACATTCTCATGATAGTCATTTGTCCACCCATTCTCATGATAGTCATTTGTCCACACATTCTCATGATAGTCATTTGTCCACACATTCTCATGATAGTCATTTGTCCACCCATTCTCATGATAGTCATTTGTCCACACATTCTCATGATAGTCATTTGTCCACACATTCTCATGATAGTCATTTGTCCACACATTCTCATGATAGTCATTTGTCCACACATTCTCATGATAGTCATTTGTCCACACATTCTCATGATAGTCATTTGTCCACACATTCTCATGATAGTCATTTGTCCACACATTCTCATGATAGTCATTTGTCCACACATTCTCATGATAGTCATTTGTCAACACATTCTCATGATAGTCATTTGTCCACACATTCTCATGATAGTCATTTGTCCACACATTCTCATGATAGTCATTTTTTCCCCATTTTGTCAGCTTTTCCTTTAGTTAGAATCGTTCTAGTTGCTATTTATTATAACGTCACCGATAGCCCATAGCCTAAGGATACAATATACGTTAACATTTTAAAATTGTTTTAAAAATTAAGGTCGCTAATTTAAGAGTGCCTAATTTTCCGCCTTGTCAAAAAGTGCCTAATTATTCGGTGCTTAAATTTCCGGGTGCCTAAATATGCGGTACCTAAATTCTGAGGATTCCCCTCCACTACCTGTTTGATAGGTTGTGACACTACACGCTTAGTGCATATCTCTCCTTACCGCCAGTTCACCTGGCGTGATCACCTGCAGTGGGCTTGGTCTCTGGCTTCAAATTAGCAGCCCACATTTTTTCTTTCATTCATAAATTATATATTCTAGATATCTTGATCTAGGTCATGTTTATTCATTGAAAAAATCATAGATTTAATAATATTTCTTATTACGATTTTGCCGTGTCCAATGAAGGAGAATGAGTTAAATTCATTTTTATTCGTTGGGATACCTCCTTTTAAAAATTTTATTTAACAGCTAACAGTATAAATGTGATTGGAAAGTCTTTCTAAAGATGTTTGGAAGCTTATTTTGATATGCCTATCAGTCTACGATCAAACAGGCTCATAATAAAGCCAACATCCCTAAAATGGGTGTGAATTGCCGGGGGAGGTTAAAACAATAGCTTTACATACTTGGTTACCGAGAATCTAAAAAACTGCCATCTGCTTTGGAAAAGCGTAACAAAAATACCGGAACTTATCGTAGATCTAGAATCTATAGCTACAATATACTCTTTAGATTCTAACTATAATTCACAAAAATTCTCGGACTTTTCACGACTTTACGGGTGAGTAATTATCTTCACTAGATTCTATAGTGATTTAGCGTAGATCTAGAGCCTAGTTTAAAGTCACTAAATTCGCGGACTTTTCAAGGCTGTGTGCGAATTATCTTCTCAAACTCTACCGTAAATCTAGACTTTAGATCATTGTTTCCCAAACTTTTTTGTCTCGTAGACCCCTTGCCATGTTTTCTGGATTGCAATAGACCCTCTGCTTAACTTATATTCCATTTTTTTAAAACTTTTTTCTAACTGCAGTGAGTCAAAGAAAAAAAAATTAATTTAAAGCTACATTTAAATTTAAAGCGATCTTTTTTATAAGTAAAATTCTAATTTAAACCGATTAATATAACAATTAATATATAGTACTGGAATTACCAAACACACTGGAAATACATTATATTATTGCAGGTTCGTCATATGTTGCTATGGATATTATGTTTCATATACGAATTTGTTGTTCTCTGAAGTTGTCCTTCAAACATTAAATATTAATTAAGTTGCCTTAATGTAATATTATAAAAGTTTTCGCAAAGAGTTTCTCGTGTATTTCTTGATCTTCCACGTCTGGCTCAAACATTGGGTACTTTTTTAAAGCTGGCAAGCAGCCATTGAGCCCATTGATGTCTAGACGCTTTAGATAATCTAGATCTAGATCCAAAGTAGTCAAACTAAAGAAACTAGATATCTTATCTAGAATACATCTATCTAGAATGATTCAAACCACCCTAGACCTAGATGATAGATCTAGATCAGTGGTCTTCAATCTTTTTTGGCCTACCGCCCCCTTTTCGATTTTTTTCTTTAAAAAAAACCGCCAGCGCCCCCCCCCCCCCCCTAAGAAAAACAGTTATAAAGAAGCGTGAGAAGGCCAATTTGAACAAATATCATCTATCTAGTCATTTTTTGCTGTCAATAATTCACAGGCCTGCATTTTTTAACTTTTGGAAAATTGTTTTAATTTTGAATGCTGAATATTATGTAGTTTAATGTGCTGATTTCAAAATTGAGACCCGTTTTTTTCTATCACGTAATATTTTTTTGCAAAACACGAAAAAAATGATACGAAAATGAGAAATTTAACAAATTGTCATGAAAAATATATGAATTTTATCATAGTTTTCACGTCATTCAATGTGTATAAAAATCACATAATATAGATTTAACAATTAATAAATGTAATACAATTCAAATTTATTTTATTCTTTTCCATTATGTCTTGTTCTCTTTTTTTCAAAACTTCTTTTTTTGACATTTCCGTTTATAAACTTGTTCTGTTAATTCCCTTTTCAACATCCAGCAGTAGTCAGCAATCATGTTGACATTCCAACGCTCTTGATATCTTCTTTCCATTTCCTTGACATCCTGGTGAAACCTTTCACCCTGTTCTTCACTTACTGCTCCGAGGTTTTCTGGACAGAAATCAATGTGGGAGTTGAGAAAATGGAGTTTCAAACTCATTGAGCAACCCAATGTTTTTAGTTTTCTGAGCATGCTTTCAACAATATCTTTGAACTTTGGATCCTTATAATTCCCAAGAAATTTTGCTACCACTTCTTTAAATGATAACCATTCATTGTAGCTTCAAATGTAGTATCTTTCATCATCTTGCGAATATCTGGACCTACAAAAACTCATTCTTTCAATTTTGCTTCAGATAAGTTAGGGAACTTTTTTACCAAGTATTGAAAACAAGGACCATCTTTTGGCAATGCCTTAACAAACTGCTTCATAATTCCAAGTTTAATGTGAAGTGGAGGTAAAATAACTTTTTTCGGATCTATGAGATTTACATTTAGAATATTTTTTACACCAAGCACTAGTTCTCTTCTTGGCCATTCTTTTTTTAACCCAATGTTGGTTTTTATCTCTACTGTCCCACTCACATAAAAAACATGGATATTTTGTGTACCCTCCTTGTTGCCCTAATAGCATTGATATTACTTTCAAATCTCCGCAAACGGTCCATTGATGTTCATTGTATTTGATTTTAGACAATATCATATCCAAATTTTCATAACGCTCTTTTAAGCGGACTGAGTGGGCAACTTGTTACCATTATGAAGAAGCACTCCCTTCAAACTCCTTTTTGATGCATCAATAAACAACCGCCAGCTGCTGCAATCATATTCAATATTAAACATGTTCATCAACTTTGCTACATCGTTACAGTAAACTAATTCCTCATCCTGACTAAAAAATGAAGTGAAGTCTTTTTCGCGGTTTCTGTACCAACAGAAAGATGTGTTTGCAGCCAGAAGATTTTTCTCTTTCAGTCTAGAACCCAGCAACTCGGCAGATTCTTTTGATAAATTTAAATCCCTGACTAAATCATTTAACTCCTGTTGTGAAAATTGTTGAGGCTCATTGTTAGGAATACTAAACTCTTCTTCAGATATATCATTTTCTTCATCTGATGCATCTGATATGACAATGTTGTCTAGTGATTCAGGAACAGAAGGTATAGGAACATCTGGATCATGAGGCACAGGACGAATAGCACTTGGAAGACTTGGATAGAAAATTTCTTTTTTGTTTTTTAAATTGTAACCCTCCACATTGCATGTACAAAACTAACAATCATCAGAATGATTTCGTGCTTCTCTCCAGATCATAGGAATACCAACACGAACAAATTTCTTTTTACCTTGAAACCATTGACGAAGTTCTTCTACACAAATAGACCACACTCTATGCGGTGCCCATGACTTGTCTTGGTCAACTAGTTTAACACAACTAGAACACACTCTATGTGGTGCTCATGACTTGTCTTGGTCAACTAGTTTAACACAACTAGAACACACTCTATGTGGTGCTCATGACTTGTCTTGGTCAACTAGTTTAACACAACTAGAACACACTCTATGTGGTGCTCATGACTTGTCTTGGTCAACTAATTTAACACAACTAGAACACACTCTATGCGGTGCTCATGACTTGTCTTGGTCAACTAATTTAACACAACTAGAACACACTCTATGCGGTGCTCATGACTTGTCTTGGTCAACTAGTTTAACACAACTAGAACACACTCTATGTGGTGCTCATGACTTGTCTTGGTCAACTAATTTAACACAACTAGAACACACTCTATGCGGTGCTCATGACTTGTCTTGGTCAACTAGTTTAACACAACTAGAACACACTCTATGTGGTGCTCATGACTTGTCTTGGTCAACTAATTTAACACAACTAGAACACACTCTATGCGGTGCTCATGACTTGTCTTGGTCAACTAGTTTAACACAACTAGAACACACTCTATGTGGTGCTCATGACTTGTCTTGGTCAACTAATTTAACACCAATAGAACACACTCTATGTGGTGCTCATGACTTGTCTTGGTCAACTAATTTAACACAACTAGAACACACTCTATGCGGTGCTCATGACTTGTCTTGGTCAACTAATTTAACACAAATAGAACACACTCTATGCGGTGCTCATGACTTGTCTTGGTCAACTAGTTTAACACAACTAGAACACACTCTATGTGGTGCTCATGACTTGTCTTGGTCAACTAATTTAACACCAATAGAACACACTCTATGTGGTGCTCATGACTTGTCTTGGTCAACTAATTTAACACAACTAGAACACACTCTATGCGGTGCTCATGACTTGTCTTGGTCAACTAATTTAACACAACTAGAACACACTCTATGCGGTGCCCATGACTTGTCTTGGTCAACTAATTTAACACCAATAGAACACACTCTATGTGGTGCTCATGACTTGTCTTGGTCAACTAATTTAACACAAATAGAACACACTCTATGTGGTGCTCATGACTTGTCTTGGTCAACTAGTTTAACACAACTAGAACACACTCTATGTGGTGCTCATGACTTGTCTTGGTCAACTAGTTTAACACAACTAGAACACACTCTATGTGGTGCTCATGACTTGTCTTGGTCAACTAGTTTAACACAACTAGAACACACTCTATGTGGTGCTCATGACTTGTCTTGGTCAACTAGTTTAACACAACTAG
Organism: Biomphalaria sudanica; assembly: GCA_036873155.1. NCBI lineage: Eukaryota > Metazoa > Mollusca > Gastropoda > Planorbidae > Biomphalaria > Biomphalaria sudanica. The sequence continues at coordinate 2,099,308 of JAZGLO010001986.1, forward strand.
AACACACTCTATGTGGTGCTCATGACTTGTCTTGGTCAACTAGTTTAACACAAATAGAACACACTCTATGTGGTGCTCATGACTTGTCTTGGTCAACTAGTTTAACACAAATAGAACACACTCTATGTGGTGCTCATGACTTGTCTTGGTCAACTAGTTTAACACAAATAGAACACACTCTATGTGGTGCTCATGACTTGTCTTGGTCAACTAATTGAACACAAATAGAACACACTCTATGCGGTGCTCATGACTTGTCTTGGTCAACTAGTTTAACACAAATAGAACACACTCTATGTGGTGCTCATGACTTGTCTTGGTCAACTAATTGAACACAAATAGAACACACTCTATGCGGTGCTCATGACTTGTCTTGGTCAACTAATTTAACACAAATAGAACACACTCTATGTGGTGCTCATGACTTGTCTTGGTCAACTAATTGAACACAAATAGAACACACTCTATGTGGTGCCCATGACTTGTCTTGGTCAACTAATTTAACACAAATAGAACACACTCTATGCGGTGCTCATGACTTGTCTTGGTCAACTAATTTAACACAACTAGAACACACTCTATGTGGTGCTCATGACTTGTCTTGGTCAACTAATTTAACACCAATAGAACACACTCTATGTGGTGCTCATGACTTGTCTTGGTCAACTAATTTAACACAACTAGAACACACTCTATGCGGTGCTCATGACTTGTCTTGGTCAACTAATTTAACACAACTAGAACACACTCTATGCGGTGCCCATGACTTGTCTTGGTCAACTAATTTAACACCAATAGAACACACTCTATGTGGTGCTCATGACTTGTCTTGGTCAACTAATTTAACACAAATAGAACACACTCTATGTGGTGCTCATGACTTGTCTTGGTCAACTAGTTTAACACAACTAGAACACACTCTATGTGGTGCTCATGACTTGTCTTGGTCAACTAGTTTAACACAACTAGAACACACTCTATGTGGTGCTCATGACTTGTCTTGGTCAACTAGTTTAACACAACTAGAACACACTCTATGTGGTGCTCATGACTTGTCTTGGTCAACTAGTTTAACACAACTAGAACACACTCTATGCGGTGCCCATGACTTGTCTTGGTCAACTAGTTTAACACAAATAGAACACACTCTATGTGGTGCTCATGACTTGTCTTGGTCAACTAGTTTAACACAAATAGAACACACTCTATGTGGTGCTCATGACTTGTCTTGGTCAACTAGTTTAACACAAATAGAACACACTCTATGTGGTGCTCATGACTTGTCTTGGTCAACTAATTGAACACAAATAGAACACACTCTATGCGGTGCTCATGACTTGTCTTGGTCAACTAGTTTAACACAAATAGAACACACTCTATGTGGTGCTCATGACTTGTCTTGGTCAACTAATTGAACACAAATAGAACACACTCTATGCGGTGCTCATGACTTGTCTTGGTCAACTAATTTAACACAAATAGAACACACTCTATGTGGTGCTCATGACTTGTCTTGGTCAACTAATTGAACACAAATAGAACACACTCTATGTGGTGCCCATGACTTGTCTTGGTCAACTAATTTAACACAAATAGAACACACTCTATGCGGTGCTCATGACTTGTCTTGGTCAACTAGTTTAACACAAATAGAACACACTCTATGTGGTGCTCATGACTTGTCTTGGTCAACTAGTTTAACACAAATAGAACACACTCTATGCGGTGCTCATGACTTGTCTTGGTCAACTAGTTTAACACAAATAGAACACACTCTATGTGGTGCTCATGACTTGTCTTGGTCAACTAGTTTAACACAAATAGAACACACTCTATGTGGTGCTCATGACTTGTCTTGGTCAACTAGTTTAACACAAATAGAACACACTCTATGTGGTGCTCATGACTTGTCTTGGTCAACTAATTGAACACAAATAGAACACACTCTATGCGGTGCTCATGACTTGTCTTGGTCAACTAGTTTAACACAAATAGAACACACTCTATGTGGTGCTCATGACTTGTCTTGGTCAACTAATTGAACACAAATAGAACACACTCTATGCGGTGCTCATGACTTGTCTTGGTCAACTAATTTAACACAAATAGAACACACTCTATGTGGTGCTCATGACTTGTCTTGGTCAACTAATTGAACACAAATAGAACACACTCTATGTGGTGCCCATGACTTGTCTTGGTCAACTAATTTAACACAAATAGAACACACTCTATGCGGTGCTCATGACTTGTCTTGGTCAACTAATTTAACACAAATAGAACACACTCTATGCGGTGCCCATGACTTGTCTTGGTCAACTAATTTAACACAAATAGAACACACTCTATGTGGTGCTCATGACTTGTCTTGGTCACCTAATTTAACACAAATAGAACACACTCTATGTGGTGCCCATGACTTGTCTTGGTCAACTAATTTAACACAAATAGAACACACTCTATGCGGTGCTCATGACTTGTCTTGGTTACCTAATTTAACACAAATAGAACACACTCAATGTGGTGCCCATGACTTGTCTTGGTCAACTAATTTAACACAAATAGAACACACTCTATGCGGTGCCCATGACTTGTCTTGGTCAACTAATTTAACACAACTAGAACAGACTCTATGCGGTGCTCATGACTTGTCTTGGTCAACTAATTGAACACAAATAGAACACACTCTATGTGGTGCTCATGACTTGTCTTGGTCAACTAATTGAACACAACTAGAACACACTCTATGCGGTGCCCATGACTTGTCTTGGTCAACTAATTTAACACAACTAGAACACACTCTATGCGGTGCTCATGACTTGTCTTGGTCAACTAATTGAACACAAATAGAACACACTCTATGCGGTGCTCATGACTTGTCTTGGTCAACTAATTTAACACAACTAGACCAGACTCTATGTGGTGCTCATGACTTGTCTTGGTCAACTAATTTAACACAACTAGAACAGACTCTATGCGGTGCCCATGACTTGTCTTGGTCAACTAATTTAACACAAATAGAACACACTCTATGCGGTGCCCATGACTTGTCTTGGTCAACTAATTTAACACAAATAGAACACACTCTATGTGGTGCTCATGACTTGTCTTGGTCACCTAATTGAACACAAATAGAACACACTCTATGTGGTGCCCATGACTTGTCTTGGTCAACTAATTTAACACAAATAGAACACACTCTATGCGGTGCTCATGACTTGTCTTGGTCACCTAATTTAACACAAATAGAACACACTCTATGTGGTGCCCATGACTTGTCTTGGTCAACTAATTTAACACAAATAGAACACACTCTATGCGGTGCCCATGACTTGTCTTGGTCAACTAATTTAACACAACTAGAACAGACTCTATGCGGTGCTCATGACTTGTCTTGGTCAACTAATTGAACACAAATAGAACACACTCTATGTGGTGCTCATGACTTGTCTTGGTCAACTAATTGAACACAACTAGAACACACTCTATGCGGTGCCCATGACTTGTCTTGGTCAATTAATTTAACACAACTAGAACACACTCTATGCGGTGCTCATGACTTGTCTTGGTCAACTAATTGAACACAAATAGAACACACTCTATGCGGTGCTCATGACTTGTCTTGGTCAACTAATTTAACACAACTAGACCAGACTCTATGTGGTGCTCATGACTTGTCTTGGTCAACTAATTTAACACAACTAGAACAGACTCTATGCGGTGCTCATGACTTGTCTTGGTCAACTAATTGAACACAAATAGAACACACTCTATGTGGTGCTCATGACTTGTCTTGGTCAACTAATTGAACACAACTAGAACACACTCTATGCGGTGCCCATGACTTGTCTTGGTCAACTAATTTAACACAACTAGAACACACTCTATGCGGTGCTCATGACTTGTCTTGGTCAACTAATTGAACACAAATAGAACACACTCTATGCGGTGCTCATGACTTGTCTTGGTCACCTAATTTAACACAAATAGAACACACTCTATGTGGTGCTCATGACTTGTCTTGGTCAACTAATTTAACACAACTAGAACAGACTCTATGCGGTGCTCATGACTTGTCTTGGTCAACTAATTGAACACAAATAGAACACACTCTATGTGGTGCTCATGACTTGTCTTGGTCAACTAATTGAACACAACTAGAACACACTCTATGCGGTGCCCATGACTTGTCTTTGTCAACTAATTTAACACAACTAGAACACACTCTATGCGGTGCTCATGACTTGTCTTGGTCAACTAATTTAACACAACTAGAACACTCTCTATGCGGTGCTCATGACTTGTCTTGGTCAACTAATTTAACACAACTAGAACACACTCTATGCGTTGCTCATGACTTGTCTTGGTCAACTAATTTAACACAAATAGAACACACTCTATGTGGTGCACATGACTTGTCTTGGTCAACTAATTTAACACAACTAGAACACACTCTATGCGGTGCCCATGACTTGTCTTGGTCAACTAATTTAACACAACTAGAACACACTCTATGCGGTGCTCATGACTTGTCTTGGTCAACTAATTGAACACAACTAGAACACACTCTATGCGGTGCCCATGACTTGTCTTGGTCAACTAATTTAACACAACTAGAACACACTCTATGCGGTGCTCATGACTTGTCTTGGTCAACTAATTGAACACAACTAGAACACACTCTATGCGGTGCTCATGACTTGTCTTGGTCAACTAATTTAACACAACTAGAACACACTCTATGCGGTGCTCATGACTTGTCTTCGTCAACTAATTTAACACAAATAGAACACACTCTATGTGGTGCCCATGACTTGTCTTGGTCAACTAATTTAACACAACTAGAACACACTCTATGTGGTGCTCATGACTTGTCTTGGTCAACTAATTTAACACAACTAGAACACACTCTATGCGGTGCTCATGACTTGTCTTGGTCAACTAATTTAACACAACTAGAACACACTCTATGCGGTGCTCATGACTTGTCTTGGTCAACTAATTTAACACAAATAGAACACACTCTATGCGGTGCTCATGACTTGTCTTGGTCAACTAATTTAACACAAATAGAACACACTCTATGCGGTGCTCATGACTTGTCTTGGTCAACTAATTTAACACAAATAGAACACACTCTATGCGGTGCTCATGACTTGTCTTGGTCAACTAATTGAACACAAATAGAACACACTCTATGCGGTGCTCATGACTTGTCTTGGTCAACTAATTTAACACAAATAGAACACACTCTATGCGGTGCCCATGACTTGTCTTGGTCAACTAATTGAACACAAATAGAACACACTCTATGCGGTGCTCATGACTTGTCTTGGTCACCTAATTTAACACAAATAGAACACACTCTATGCGGTGCTCATGACTTGTCTTGGTCAACTAATTTAACACAAATAGAACACACTCTATGCGGTGCCCATGACTTGTCTTGGTCAACTAATTGAACACAAATAGAACACACTCTATGTGGTGCTCATGACTTGTCTTGGTCAACTAATTTAACACAAATAGAACACACTCTATGCGGTGCTCATGACTTGTCTTGGTCAACTAATTGAACACAAATAGAACACACTCTATGCGGTGCCCATGACTTGTCTTGGTCAACTAATTGAACACAAATAGAACACACTCTATGCGGTGCTCATGACTTGTCTTGGTCAACTAATTTAACACAAATAGAACACACTCTATGCGGTGCTCATGACTTGTCTTGGTCAACTAATTGAACACAAATAGAACACACTCTATGTGGTGCTCATGACTTGTCTTGGTCAACTAATTGAACACAAATAGAACACACTCTATGTGGTGCTCATGACTTGTCTTGGTCAACTAATTGAACACAAATAGAACACACTCTATGCGGTGCTCATGACTTGTCTTGGTCAACTAATTGAACACAAATAGACCACACTCTATGCGGTGCTCATGACTTGTCTTGGTCAACTAATTGAACACAAATAGAACACACTCTATGCGGTGCTCATGACTTGTCTTGGTCAACTAATTGAACACAAATAGACCACACTCTATGCGGTGCTCATGACTTGTCTTGGTCAACTAATTTAACACAAATAGAACACACTCTATGCGGTGCTCATGACTTGTCTTGGTCAACTAATTTAACACAACTAGACCAGACTCTATGCGGTGCTCATGACTTGTCTTGGTCACCTAATTTAACACCAATAGAACACACTCTATGTGGTGCTCATGACTTGTCTTGGTCACCTAATTTAACACAAATAGAACACACTCTATGTGGTGCTCATGACTTGTCTTGGTCACCTAATTTAACACAAATAGAACACACTCTATGCGGTGCCCATGACTTGTCTTGGTCACCTAATTTAACACAAATAGAACACACTCTATGCGGTGCTCATGACTTGTCTTGGTCACCTAATTTAACACAAATAGAACACACTCTATGTGGTGCTCATGACTTGTCTTGGTCACCTAATTTAACACAAATAGAACACACTCTATGCGGTGCCCATGACTTGTCTTGGTCACCTAATTTAACACAAATAGAACACACTCTATGTGGTGCTCATGACTTGTCTTGGTCACCTAATTTAACACAAATAGAACACACTCTATGCGGTGCCCATGACTTGTCTTGGTCACCTAATTTAACACAAATAGAACACACTCTATGTGGTGCTCATGACTTGTCTTGGTCACCTAATTTAACACAAATAGAACACACTCTATGCGGTGCCCATGACTTGTCTTGGTCACCTAATTTAACACAAATAGAACACACTCTATGCGGTGCTCATGACTTGTCTTGGTCACCTAATTTAACACAAATAGAACACACTCTATGTGGTGCTCATGACTTGTCTTGGTCACCTAATTTAACACAAATAGAACACACTCTATGCGGTGCCCATGACTTGTCTTGGTCAACTAGTTTAACACAAATAGAACACACTCTATGCGGTGCCCATGACTTGTCTTGGTCAACTAGTTTAACACAAATAGAACACACTCTATGTGGTGCCCATGACTTGTCTTGGTCAACTAGTTTAACACAAATAGAACACACTCTATGCGGTGCTCATGACTTGTCTTGGTCAACTAATTTAACACAAATAGAAGCAAAATATACTTTCTTTACAAAATCTGTAATATTTCGCTGCCACATATATAGCAGAAACTATCAGACGAAACACGACAACCTCTAGCAGCCATTTTGACTAAGAAATTTAAAAACTATTCCTCGATATGTACTTCAGACTTTTGCTCAACTTATATTAACTTAGATTTGTTTATAAGCTGTCTTTTAAATACTTATTACAAGTATGATATCATCAACTAAGATGACATCAGACTCAGGAGATATCAGACTTGAAAAATGTACAACATCAAAATTGTGTTATGCATGATGTAATACGTTGAGTTCAATGTCAACTTGGCAAATTTTTTCGCATGGATTTTTACCTTTTTATACTGCTTAGTGTTTAATATATTTTTAAATTATAATAATAAAATGAAAAATAATGAATATGATATAATGGCATGCAAAAAAATATTTTTTTATTAGCGAAGCGGTATAAGACAATTTTCTCCTTTTAGAAGACAAATGCTGATTTTGGCAAAAATCTGAGGGTGATGGAATTTTTTACTTATTTTTACTGAAATCAGCGACCAAAGTTACATAAGATTCAGCATTTAGTTTTTAAACAATTTTTTCATTGTAGGCCTGTGAATTATAACACTTATTCCGCTTAAGAGACGACCGCATGCCAAAGGCGATTGTGGTGAACTCCTTGGCCTATGATTGACGAGCTTTGAGGTGCCCCTCTCCCCCGTGAGCGCTATAAAGATTTATTCAGGCGCCATTTCGCTTACACTGGCATAGAGGAAAGTACCTGGCAGCATTCTCTGGCAGCAGATAGCCTCTGAGAGAAACAGTTCGAGAGCTCTTACAAAAACTGCGGGACAAACATTTGATACTCAAAGAAAAGCCAGCATACAACGGCTTTGTCTGCATAAATTTCGGGAAAATATGTAGGTCGCAGTTGGGTTTGCGTATGTTGCAGTTATCTATGTAACTGTGTAGTAGAATTATTTCTCTAATTGCTAGTGCGGCGTTGATCACTATATTGATGACGTCATTACACTATTAATATTTTACTTTGTAGACTAGGGGATTGAGCTTTTGTTGCTTGTCACAACTTCTAGTGACGTAAAGTTAGGTGTGTGTGGTTTGCGTCATTTATCGTCCAGTACAGTCTCTCCATTGTTTTGTACGTTGGTACAGATAGACGTGTCTTGAGAGCTCTTGAATTTCTCCTTGGTAATTGTTACTGGATAGCCTTAACATTTGCCTTGGACATTTTCTTGTTGGATTATCTTGACCCCTGTTTAGGGTGAGTTTTATTTTTCATTGTATAGTTTTTCTATTTGAATTCGTTCGTATTTGTAAGTCTATAATTAGACTAGATCTAGATGATTAGAAGAATCCTTTCTTTTATCTTCTATAGGGTTTTAACGACAAGTCTAGGTTTTGGTCGTAGTCTCAGTTCAAGACTCTATTTCAAGTTTTAGCGTCAAGTCTAAGTAGTGATCTTAGCTTGGTGTCAAGTCTATGTGTTACACTCAGTGTAAAGTCTTGGTGTCAAGACTTGTTTATCCAGTCTCAATTTTCTATATTGAGAGTACAACTTTAGGTCTACAGTCTACAGGACTGAGGTCTTCATCTCACTAATCTCAGTTGGTCGTCTGGTGTTCAAGTTGGTTTTTCATGAGTCTGAGGTTCAAGATTCCAGACTGCGGGTTACCTTGGTCAGACCTGATGTTATAGTATGAACTATAAACTTTTAGAATTGTCGTCAGTGAACAGTATCGGATCTAGAGGCTAGATCTATGTGGATTACCAGTTGTTGTGTTGGAAGTCTATTTGAACAACTTGTAATGAATATATTAAGGTAATGATTTTGTTCAAATAATGATCATTTATATGTCGCAAAGAGAATAACTGGATCATTTTAGATTACATATTATTAGACATATATCTATTGATATTGATACTATTATTATCATTCATCATACATTAGTTAATTTGTAAATATATCACTGGAATTAAATTAGCCAAGGCAAGGCGAAGGTCTCCTCTATTTGCTACATCCAGTCTATTTCTTTGCTTATTCATTAACTTTGTTATACACTAAATCTAGGTTAACCATGTATGTTGATGGAATAGCTAAAACATAATTCCATTTTCGACCAAAGTTTGAAATTTTACTGAAACATTTGAATGCAGCCACATCTCTGTTGTGCCTCTAGGGGCGTAGCTAGGAATTTCCATCGTTTGGGGGCCAGGGGGCATGAACATCTTTGGAGGCCGGTGCATTTTGCGTAATATTTAATTTAATTAATTAAAAAGCAATAATTTGCCCCCCAATTCTTGAATGGGGGCCCGGGGAATTTTTAAATTCCCCCCTCTCCCCACCCTAGCTACGCCACTGTGTGCCTCCTATGTTTACATTCTTTTTTACTGAAGACATGATTTTGTAAATTTATTTTTTCATGCAACTCAATTTGAACGTCAGTAACAGATGTTTAATAATTGTCATTTAAATATATATTTTTTTTTAATTTTAGAAGCCAATCTTAATTTCTTCATAGAGCATTGTTATGTTGAATTGCATAGATATCGGTGTCCTTGTGCAGCAATTCATTTGTCAACAAACAAGTTATGTGAGATTGTAAAACTCTTTAAAATAGATTTAATATCTCGATAAAAGAGAAAATGCTATTATCAATAAAAGTTAATCTCTTTCCTAGCAGTTGGAGGTTCGTTTCATTCATTTCTGTTAGATGCCTTCCATGTAAAATAATTTTTTTAGCCTTCTTTAAGTCATCGCCAATCGTTGAATCTTCCCGTTTCTGAAACAAAAATAAATATTTAAGAGCTTAAAAAACGAGCCATAACCATTAACAAACCTCACAACAAGAGTCTAACACCTTTTTCATCATTTGTTTCGTAAAACTGTTAAAAGATGCGCTTATTTTCGGCATGGGTTTGTATTTTATTTACAGTTTTATAATTAGATTCAAATAGAAATGAAATTGCGGGCTAAACTTTTCTTGTGTATCATAACTAACAATGCGAATAGTGAAAAGATTTGTTCTTTATTCTATATTACCTATGACGTCATTGTAGCGTCCAACCACTGATGGTTTCCTATATGTCCCCATAAGCTACATAACTAGACAATTTTGAAATAATATTTCATCTCTAACAGAAAAAAAGTCTTTTTGTGTTACACATGTTTTAAAATAAATTTAGTTTTAATCAATTTTTCAACAATATCATAAGCTATGCATTTGTCTAAGAAGCCATTAAAACATATCGTGCTTTGCTGTTTTTGTGTTTTTAATATTGTTTTAATTGTAGATTTTTAGAATTGTTCATGAGTATTCCTAAATTATTTTTGGATATTGCTATTTGTTCGTGAAGCCGACTTGGTTTCATAACCTCATCTGAAATGCCATTAAAGTAGAACTTACTATTTTTCTAGTGGCCATTCCCTAAATCTCAAGGAAATATTAAATGACATATCAGTGAGTTTTCGTAACATTTTATCAATGTTTTTTGTTTTTAAAAAGTTAAATTATTCTATAAAATGTTACCTGGAATGTTTTTTTTTGCAATTAACATTTACATATTAATATATTAACATATGTAGATAAAATAAACTAGAATCTAAAAGGCTTACTACCTACTTTATTTATCAAATCTTAAACATTTATATGCGCGAGATCCATGGACTATAAATACTCTTCAATCATAGCAAAACTGTAAGAATTTTAAAAATAGAAAATGGGATTCCTGAACTCAATTTCTAACGCTGTTCCTATTGTTAAATTAGAAGCAAGTTAACTACAATTTGTAGTTGGTATATGATTTTCTATAATGCTTTTAAGATGGTTTTTAATGAACTTCCAGAGGTCATCGACTGGTTGGTTAATGTCTTGTTCTAATAAGAATGTTTGTTGAAAGTTTAATGCAGCTTGGTGTAGTTATGTTAGGTTACATTTATTCCAGAGTAAGATTTTTCTTTGGGTTTTGAATTGGCTACTGCTTTTATCTGACTGTGTATTTTTATGATCTCATGGTCTGATAGACCAGGGATAATATCATAATCAACTACTAATCCAGGTCTGTTGGTTAAGAAGAGATCTAATGTGTTGTTTAATCTAGTTGGCTTTTTAATGATTTGATCTAAACTTAGGTTGTGTAAAGTTTCTATGAAAAGCTTATTTATGTCCTTAAGGTTTTGGTGTTTATCTATGGTTAGTGTTTTCCAATTTATATCAGGTAGGTTGAAATCACCCATAATCCAAAAAACTGCATTTTTATTTGTCTCTTTAAATGTAGTAATCTGATTACATAGTTCCTGCATGTATTCTAAACTAAAATTTGGTGTTCTGTAAATGCTGCCTATTATTAGGGATGTTGAGGTGGTATTAATTTTACAAAATGTAGACTCTATATTTTTTGAGTTAGGTAAGGTAATTTTTTCAGCTATAAGAGTGTTTTTTATTGCTAGAAGAACTCCTCCATGATTATCAGTTCTATCTTTTCTAAATTTTTTATAATTACTATTGAAAATTTCTGCATTATAAATTTAAGGATGTAGCCAAGTTTCTGTTCCTGCAATTATGTCTGGTTTCTCACATTCTAATAAAATTTCTAAGTCTGCTGTTTTGTTCCTAATGCTTTGAAAATTTATTACTAAGATTATAAGATATTTTGGTATTACTTCTTTAGTAGGTTTGTTTAGTGAGGATGTTGTATTAATTTTAGTAGATTTAGGTTTAACAGGAGAGGATCTGGCTAGTGGTTGGTGAGTTTGGTTTGGGATGGTGTTTAGGATATTTAAGAATCTTGTCATATTAATATATTAATTAGTTCTAACAGTTAGATTATGAGTCTAATAGATAGACTTATTAGAACTAGATGATACCGGTATAGCTAGATCTAGCATTTTTTTTACCTACAAAAAAACAAAACAAACAAAAACCCAAATCTGAGAGAAAACCCAAGACATAAGATTACAGTCTAAACAATAACAAAGATGGCTGCCCCTTGAAATCCTGCAGAAATACCGATTTTCTAATTATAAACTTGAGTCATCATGCACCTTTTTACAAGCTATGGCAAAAATCCGAGCGCTCATTAATGAGAAGTCAAGTGGTTAAAGTCCTGGGAGGAATCTGAGTATGCGTCACACAGATCACGACTATCTGTGGTGGCGGTTAAGAACAAGCAATCATTGCACAGTGTAGGACTGAACATTATCATGATGTGGCATTCTTCGCTCAGTTCCGTCCGAACTACGACTCTCGATGCCGTCACTGTTAAGAGAGTGTCAAAACAGTACCACTCAACATGTATGGTAGCTACGAGGCACTATGCCAAATGATATAGTTCTTGTAGATTCTATTTTTTTTGAGTTAGGTAAGGAATTTTTTTCAGCTATAAGAAACAACAGGCATAGCGCCATTAAAAGATGAACATAACATAATACATAATGATAATGAAACTAAAGCAAACATCCTAAACAAATACTTTGCATCAGAATTCTCAGCCCCAGGAGACAAAGACATGTTACTGAATTTGAACCAAGTAGACAACATAGAAGATATAGTAGTACAAGAAAATGGAATTAAAAAACTATTAGCAAACACCAAACCAAATAAAGCGTCTGGACCTGATGGTATTCCAGCTAGATTACTCAAAAAACTAAGCAATGAGCTAGCCTCAGTGTTCATAATACTCTTTTAGGCTTCACTTAACCAGGGCAGAGTACCAAAGGACTGGAAAAAAGCTAATGTCACCCCCTATTTAAAAAAGGAGAAAAATCTAACCAAGGAAACTACAGACCAGTATCACTTACCAGCATCACATGTAAAATCCTAGAATACATAATATGTAGGAACATAATAAACCACTTAGACAAACAAAATGTCCTCACACCATACCAACATGGCTTTAGGAAATATAGGTCATGTGAAACACAACTAATAGGACTAATTGATGATTTTTCTAAAGGTTTAGATAATAGTGAACAAATTGATGCTATCTTACTAGATTTTTCTAAGGCTTTTGACAAAGTTCACCACCATAGTTTGCTTAAAAAATTAAAATATTTTGGCATTAATGGTCCACTGCATCAGTGGATTAAAGATTTTCTGATAGGGAGAGAACAAACTGTAATAATAAATAGCTCTAAATCAACACCGATAACAGTAAACTCAGGTGTACCTCAAGGAACTGTCTGGGGTCCACTACTATTTTTAATTTACATAAATGATTTACCAAATTGCATTACTTCATGAACAAAAGTCAGATTATTTGCAGACGATCGCATACTATATAGAACAATAAAAACAACACAAGACACAGATATTTTAGAAAGAGAATTAGATGAATTACAGAAATGGGAATCTAATTGGAGCATGTCTTTCCACCCAGAAAAATGTCAGTTGTTAAGAGTAACAAAAAAAATAAAACAAATTAATTCCACTTATCTTATTCATGGCAAACCAGTAACACAGACTAAAAACGCAAAATACCTAGGTGTTATAATAAATGAAAAACTGTCAAGGAATCCACATATTGATGAAACTATAAAAAAATCAAACAAAGCATTAGAATTTATTAAAAGAAATTTCTATAAATCAAATAAGAACATAAAACTAAAATGTTATTTAACCTTGGTTAGGCCAATAATAGAATATGCATCCTCCATCTGGGACCCTCAACTCAAGAAAACATTAAGAAACTGGAACAGACACAAAATAGAGCAGTGAGATTCATAACAAATGAATATTCACATTTGACTAGAGTAACACCTATAGTAAAATCACTAAATTTAGAAAGCCTTCAGGACAGAAGACTCAAGAGTAAAGTAGCAATTATACATAAAACACTGAACCATAATCTTAAAATACAAAAACAAAATTTAATAAAATACTTTAAAAGACACAAAGATAAAGGCACATTCCTCATCCCATATGCTAGGACAATTGTGTACAAATACTCCTTCTTCCCTAGTGCTATTAGAGCATGGAATGGGTTGCCTGAGCTAGCCAGGAAAACCAGTGACTTGGCAGAATTTAAGTCATTGGTTAACATGCATGACTAAATGCATGACGCGTAGGACGTAATCATCTTCTTTTTTGAAGTAACGTCAGTATTATATAAGATAAGAAGATAAGATAAGAAAGGTCAATTATATTTTGGTAATAAACTGTGCTGATAGATCTATTTATTGTAGGTCTAGTTAAATTTAGATTCTCTATGAAGTTTTATTTATTGTTTATTGGTAGGCCTATTACAAATTACAAATTATTGAAATAACATTGAAAATTTTAAGAAACATATATATATGGCTCCTTCTGACTCGCAAGACAATGGATGCACATTGATGAGTCACTGGCTTTTGTTATGTCTTGAGATGGGGCAGAATCTGTAGTGGCTGATCAAGCCAATTCTGGATCGGCAGAGTTTGCCACAGTTCGTGCATTTATATTCATCTTTTCTAGGACTAGCTGACAGGGCAGCTTTCTTTTTCTTTTTCTTGACTGCTGGCTCCTGATTTTTCTTCAGGGTTAACTCTGAAGCCTTCCATACAACTGGATTTAACTGTAAGGCATCAGAGGTTTGATTTCATAGTTTTCCTTTTCCTATTGGATAGCCAGCCATGGCTAACAAGCCCCTACTGCCTTAAAACAAAGCTTACTGGTTTAGGCGCTCGTCACTCGCCTTTGACCCCTCTATCAGACTAAATATCTGAGCCACAAGTGAGTGGCTGAAGTTGGACTGGGCTGATGAGATGCATGCCATTAGGAAGTATTTTATAGGTAGTGGAGTGCTTATATATCCATTACCACTTTAGGCAATGACATATTTGCAGAATGAATTGCCTTTATTATCATAATGAAATAGTTAAATCTCCCCCACCCCCGACTGAGGAATAAAAAAAAAAACTGCTACCAGTACATCCAATCCCTTAAAAAAACTAAAAGAAAAAATAGACACCCCTCACCCTCTGTAAAAGTCACTGAGCTTCATTAATAAAGTGTAGTGAATAAGAGCCATTTGATATTTGACCTTCACGTTTTTAATAGCAGTGTAGCAGAATATTGCACTGTAAAATGCTTCACTCCTAATGGGGGAGGTATCAGTGCTCCCGCAAGCCTCATCCCTGTTTTGCATAAGGTGAAATTCACAAAGGCTTAGATTTACATTTAAAACAAGTTAATAGAAAAATGAGTATTAAAAAATACAAATATTTGTGAAAAAACAACAAATATAACAACATATTAGATCTATACAAATATAATACATATATATAGATCTAGATTTATAGATCTAAATTTATAGATCTAGAATTTTTTAGATTTAAGATCCATACATTTAGATATTATGGGTCATTTCAAAAGACATATAAATGACGATTAAAATACTTGAATAGTGAAAAAAAATTCAGAATTATTCAGAACAGATTATAAATATAGATCTAGAATCTAGACAATATTTAACAATTAAAAAGTAGACTTAGAAGACAGAACAATACAATAAGTTTGAATAAGAAACGTGTATACCCGATTGTATTGACACCAAGTCAAAATTAAAAGAAAAAAAAATAGAACATATTTTAATTTATCACATAATATTTCATGATATAATTATGAGTATTCATTCATAATTAATTGTATCAATTGTATCAAAATCATGTATGTAAACTATTACTAGACTCTAGATCTAGACTATGTGACAATCAATAGTGATAAATATATTTTGTAGAAGTCTAGATCTAGACTATGTGACAATCAATAGTGATAAATATATTTTGTAGAAGTCTAGATCTAGACTATGTGACAATCAATAGTGATAAATATATTTTGTAGAAGTCTAGATCTAGACTATGTGACAATCAATAGTGATAAATATATTTTGTAGAAGTCTAGATCTAGAGTCTATATTGAAATTGAATATTCTTAAAATATAAGAGAAACCTGATTCTGCGTATCTAGTCACGTAAGCTAATAAATTATACAGTACTAATATCGTAATTATTTTCTTTTTTTTAGCGGCCCCCCGAAAGGGGAAAAGACGCTATTAGTTTTGTGCGAAATGTCTGTCCGTCCGTCCCGTTTAGATCTCGTAAACTAGAAAAGATATTGAAAATCCGACATCACAATATTTTAGACCATTTAAAGTTCTGATGCAAAGGCTACTTTTAGAAAAAATTAAAATCAGTTATGCAAGCAGTTTTTTTTAAAAAGAATTAGCTAATTAGTATGCATTATAAGTTAAATCTAATTTAAAACAAAAATTTAATAGTAATCTTGTAAACTTTATTTTCCTGAACTTTTTTTTTATTGCGGAATTTTTTTTGTTTTTTTTTGTTTTGAGGATTCGAATAAGAGATTGAGCCTTTTCAAAACAATTAGATCAATTATAAGACATCAGTTAGGCTAGGGGAGCGAGGTGGCTGAGCGGTAAAGCGCTTGGCTTCCGAACCGTGGGTCCCGGGTTCGAATCCTGGTGAAGACTGATTTTCAACTTGGGAATCTTTGGGCGCCTCTGAGTCCACTTAGCTCTAATGACACCCTCGTTAACCGTAAGCCACAAAAAAACAACAACAGATGAACTTTACATCATCTGCCCTATAGATCACAAGGTCTGATAGATATAAATCCATTCGGATGTTCTTTCTGAAAATATTGAAGCCTGCCTGGGTGGACCACTTCGGGGGCCAATTTTGAGTTTGTGTTTCCACACAAACTGTCTTTTGTAACCTTGTTTTTACCCTGTAATCTATAAGATAAGAAGATAAACATGAGTCGGTATTGCTATTGGATCTAGTGTATCTAGTGGATGAAATCAGATTGTGACACCTAAATCGACCGACATGTCTTAAGCTTTTAATAACTTTTTTTAAAGAGAGTTTTTTTTTGTTCGTATGTTGTCAACTTATGTGTTTTAGGCATAGACATAAATAAATATAGACTGGCCGATTTTATGAAACGAAAATTTGTTACTTGCAATTTTGTGTATTTTATTATACAGCATTTATGAGCAGTATAAAAGTTAAGTATTCATACCTATTTCAGCCAGAACCTATATAAGTATTACATTATTTTCACTAGTGTTTTTTTTAAATCTCCAAGAATGAAGATCATGCAATTTTTCATAAATTCGGAAATCCGAATACAATAGATATACATGTTTTCAAGTTACATGAAGTTACTTCCTTCGGCCAGTCTATATTTTTTTATGTCTATGGTTTTACGTTTATTTGATGAAATGAAGGTCTACTATCGTCTACAGATCAGTGATCACCTGTGGCGTCACTAGATTGAGTGTCATCCCCGCACCCTCCTCCCCTGTTAAAAAAAAACTTTTTTTGTTTGCTTGTTTGTTGCGCTGTAATACATATAGTTTATAATTACCTATGTTATTTGATTTTTCGACAAGTATAAAATAAGTGTCTATTAAATTTTAAAATTCAGTTGATTATAACAATTTATGATCTGTCATTTTTGTTTGAATTTTGCCTTTTGGAAAATCCTCATATACGCCAATATTTTAAAACTGAAATATACAATACTTCGTTGGTTGTTGAACTAAAGATTTTTTTGGTTGGTTCGCTCCAAATTTATCTGCCACACAATGATTGCTTTTAGTAAGAGTTGAAGCTCAGAGTTAAAAAACGATCAATGCACCTTGGGATTGCTCGCCTGACATTTTCTTCTTGTTTTTAATATTTTTTTCTTCTGAATCGCAATGCTTTTTTTTTAAAAGAGCCTTTTTAAAAACTTTACGCTTTCGAGCTAGGTTTTTGTCAAAAAAAAAAAAAAAAGGTTTACTTATTCACCACTTTGCCATTAGTCTAAAGATAGGCCTACTCATGTGTATATTTGACCATCTATTACATCTTCCAACTGCCTCCCCCCCCCCTTTTTTAAAAAGGAAAGATAGGTAAAGTAAAATATTCTAGCGGCAATAATTTCAGAACGAAAAAAGTATTCCAATCGTATCAAAAAATGCTTAGCAAAAAGCTAATTTCTGAAAAAGAATATTGACAACATAGATTGAGTGAATGTTATACACATCTTCCAAATAGCTATTCTGAAGGTTCTTAATAAATGTCCTGTACTCCTCCATGGTTCTAGACATTGAAGCTGCATTTTCATATCTTTGAGCTCCACATATAAATTCAAGCTCAACATGTTTTTTTCTCCCTTAGAGTTAAGGTTGGTGCTTTTTATAAAGGTCTATGAGACGTGGAATCATTCTCATGTAGGTTGGGTGTTCTAGAAATGTTTTCGTTGGTTGTCTAAGTGGGTGTGTGATTTATATCTGAAATGAGCGTCTTGTATCTGAAGCTTATTACCTACTTCTCTTCTTATCACTTAAATTACCTTTTTTTATGATTATTATTACAGACGTAGAGGAAAGAGTTTGTTGAATTCCTGGAAGAGTTTTTGCCTTTAATCTGGGAGAGGTTTATCATCACATTTATTTATACCGAAAAACAATTTGATAATGTTAATATTCTCTCGTCCATTTGATCCGTTTGGCTCCTCTTGTTCTACCACTACATACACCTCTCAATTATGTGGGGTGTGCGAGTGAGGGAGTTGATTGACCTCTGGTGTTTGGTCGTGAGGTTGTGAATTATCTTTAGTAAACATTCGTCTCTTTGGTGAATCCTATTTACCGCCTGTGTTCACTTCATAATCAACATTGTCATGGAAGAGTATTTTAAGTAGGCCTATTTATAAAGTCTACCTAAAAATGCTTTATTTGTCTAGATTAGGGGTGGGTGAATTTTTTATGTGGCCCGCAAACACCTACAGAAATATAGTGTGCTTACAGATTATACAAATAAAAATGCAAATATATTTTTTAAAAGTAATTTGTAATATCTATATAAATAATTGAAACTTCTGATTCTTATCAATTATGATAAAGAGGCTTAGAAAACACTGCCTCTACATCACATTCTAAATCGTTGTAAGTACACGACAGGTATTCTTATTGGAAATATGTCTAAGTATTCAGTCAAAGACACAAACTCAGGCCACTATTTATTTAATACTATGAAGAACTGTAATGCAAGTGTTGAGTTGGCTCGGAACACAAAGAGGCAAATGTTACAACTGATCTTTTATCTTTGACTGAGAAAAACAGGTTTTTGAATAAATTAAAGTACGATATCCCAACCATAAATTCTAAACGGGAAAGTTGCATTGAATATCAAAAAGATATTATTGATCCAATTGTCTCATATGTCAGGAATCTTAAGCAAAATAGTATTCGCTGGCTGAGTATGGGTAAGGTATTTAGAAGAATATGGGATCTAATGGAAGAAATCGTTATGTTCATTGAAATCAAATCATTAAATAAGAACCATCTGGTATAAACTTTGTCACATGTAAATTATGAGTGAGTCTGGTGTGAATGCACACTTTGGTTTCTTATAGTTATGATCTTTTTTTTGTTTGGTGTAATGCACAAATTGTAAGACAAATTTCCATATGGACAATAAAGATTATTATTATTATTATTATTATTATTATTATTATTATTAAAAACATTGACTGTGACTTTTTTTTACACTAATGTTTCTGATAAATAGAGGAGACAGACTTAACGTTTTTCAGCGGAAGTATTGCAATAGGTTGTTTGCTTATAAAATGTTTGTTAAATCTTTTCAAACAAAGCTATTCCATTTCATCAGGCAAGCAAGTAAAAACAAATTTTTGTGACTTTCCTTATCTGAAAGATGAAACTTTTTTTTTAGTAAAATGGTTTAAAAAATACAAGACTTATTAACTCCTTGGTTGTGGGGTTTTGAGTTTAAAACCCCCTACCAGCGGGTTTTGAGTTTATAAACCCCCTACCAGCGGGTTTTGAGTTTAAAACCCCCTACCAGGGTTTTTTTGCAGTTAAATCCCTCTCTTCTGATAAAAAAAATAATAAAAGGAAACGACTATCCCAAAATTCCAAGAGCCACAGTCTCAGGAAGATTTTGATTTTATAACCCCCCCCCCCCATTCAATATAAAAAAAAGCAAATTACACACTCAAAATTCCATGAGCGTAGTCTAAGGGTTTTGAGTTGAACCCCCCCCCTCTCATCTTCAGTAGGGTATGTAGCTAAAAAAATACCTCTTCAATATAAAAAAAAAGCAAATTACGAACTCAAAATGTTATGAGCGTAGGTAAATGGGTTTCGACTCAATTTTGAGTTTAAACCCCTTTTAGCGGGGGTTGAAGGTAAAAAATACCTCTTTAATATTAAAAACAAAGCAAATTATACACTCAAAATTCAAAGGGGTTTTGAGTTTAAACTCCCCTCCAGTGGACAACAAAGATGGCTAAGATAGATTTTAGGAGTCAGTTATAGAGATCGGGTCTAAATCAAGGAAATCCTATGCGGAATTGGGAGTCGACCCCTTAGTAAGGTTGTGACAGAGCGTCTCATGAGATTTGCGGGACATGTTCTCCCACAAAATGAATTACGCATACTTAAGGGTTGCGATGACATCGTAGTACAACTTGGCGCCAGTAAGGCAGTAAAAATAGCAATTTAGGTTTTTGAAATAAAACTTTTCAATAGCAGGAAAATTTACTGTGGATACCTCAGAACATTCATTTTGTTGGCTTTCAATACCAGAAATAGTGCTTGGCGGAGGGGCTTCGAAGCGCTTATTGTTTTGTAGGTTATTTTACTGGCTTGTTTTGTAGGGTATTTTGGTGGATTATTGTGAATCTATAGAGTCTAGTGGTTATATTTGGGTTTGGTTTGTTAGATAGTGTTTGTAGTTGTAATAGTATAGATTAAGTAGGGTCATAGACTATATAATACATAGACTGCCATCTCTGCGCACTAAGCCTATATATTTCAATTAATAAGTCACGTTCACCGAGGCGTCCTTGGTTGCATGACAAATTGACTTCCGGTAGATTTTTTTTTACTATATAACGAAACCATTCCCGAAAATTTTTACCGCCACTTTTACAGCAAATCATGAATGAAAACTTAATTGTCATAGAATATGTTACAGAGTAAAGTGTGCACAAAAAAATTTGTGACTTAGATCTATAACTGTAAAGCTTTATAACTGATTTTCTTAGCCAATATAGACTAATTAGCCAAGCCTGTATATACATCAGTGTCTTTCAAAATAGTTTTCCTTGGCCTAATATGAAATCTTTTGCGTATGTAGAATCCTCCATTATCTCCCTTGATCTTATAAGATCTTGGATATAGTTGTTCCGTGATTATACCAGGATACCATCCTGTTTGACTTGGGTTTTAGTAATAAATAGTTTGCCCAAGATGGAGTTTCGGTAGATCCCGAGCTTGCTTATCATATTGTCTTTTTACTTGTCGTTTGTAATTCTCTTTCTTCTCAGCTACACCATGTTCATTTAAACACTTTGAAGTGCTGGGAATCAATGTCCGAGGACTTCTTTTGAGGCACATTTCAGCTGGGTTAAATCCAGTACATGACGAGGTGTGTTTCTCAGTTCCAGTAAAGCTTCATATGGATCATCACCATTACGTTTAGTTTTCAGTATTAAGTTCTTCATTATCTTTACAGCAGATTCAGCCTTCCCATTTGCACTCGGATAACCAGGATCTGATCTGATGTGAGTGATGTTCCATCGCCTTGTGAATCTCAAAAACTCATTTGAAGTAAACTGTGGACCGCCATCTGTTACTAACATATTTTGGGACACCAAAACGAGCAAATTGTCCTTTCAATTTTCTAATCACATCTTGTGATGTTGTTTTTGACAGATAATCTTACTCAATAAAATTAGAGTAATAATCAAGTTATTAGATACTGTCTTCTATCCACTTCCATAAGGTCAGCTCCAAGCTTTTCCCATGGAACATTTTCTTCATCATGTTGTATACGTGTTTCTCTCTGGTTCATAGGTTTTCTTTCGTGACAAGCAGTGCATGTCTCGGCCATCTGCCTATTTTATAAGCCATGCCTGGCCAGAATATCGTCCGTTGGGCCCTCCTCATCATTCCGTCATATGCAATATGTGCTGTGTGTAGGTTTTTCTTCCTTTCTTGATGCATACTGAAAGGTATGACTACGCTTTCTCCTTTCAAAATTACTCCATTCCTAAAGTATTAGCAAAATCAAAATATGGTTTTTATCGTGTTGTCTATATCTTGTTTTCTTTGAGGCCATCCATTCATATTTTGCTTTGATAGTTTACTTAATGTATCATCTAAGTCTGTTTCTTGTTTTATTCTTTCTAATAACAGATCCGGTATGTCCACAACTTGTGTCTGGCATATGTTAAAAACTTCATCTTGCTTCTCCTCTTGATTGCACTATCGTGATTATGTGTCAGCAATGTGTAAACTGTTTCCTTCTACGCACTGAAATCATAACGATTGCTCCTTAACATCAAGTTTTGTAATCTTTTTGGAGCCTGGTTTAGAGGCTTCCTTAATATGTTTGCAAGTGGCTTATGATCATTTATTATTATGACATGTCTTCAAAATGTGTATTGATTAAATCTTTCTAGCCCAGAAACTACGGCAAGTAGTTCTTTTTCAGTCTGAGCCCACCGTTTTTCAGTTGGTGTCAATGCTCTAGTGGCAAATTCTATTGGTTGTCCTTCTTGCATTAGTACAGCTCCAAGTCCATGTTGACTACTGTCCACTTGTATTTCCAGTTTCTTGTCAGGGTTATAGAATATAAGGTCTGGAGTATTGGTAATCATTGTTTCTATCTTGTTGAATGCCACATTCCACATAATTTTCTTGCTTCCTGGCTATTTTCTGGTTTCTTCATTTCCAGAATAGCTTTGATCTTCTTTATGTCAGGCTTTATGCCTTGCACACTAATGCAGTGTCCCATGAAACTTATCTGGTCTTGTTTCTCTACTGTTTTTGTTTCATTTAATTTATGCATTTCTCTTTGCATCTCTCTCCTAATCTCTTCAGTTTCTCAGAGTGATCTTTTTCTGCTTTTTCTTTGGACTGACCACATCCCACAATCACGATATCATCAGCCACATTAATGCATCCTTCTAGTCCTAACAATGCTTCTGTTAACTTCTTCTGGAACATTTCTCCACTTACACTTAGTCCAAAAGGGAATCTTGACCATCTGTAACACCCATATGGTGTTATCATGGTTGTTAGGAGACTAGACTTTTCATCTAGACTTACAGGCCAGTAAGCCTCCTTCACGTCTAATTTGGAAAATGTTGGATAACTTCCATAAACGCTTCCTCTACACGCCTAGGTTCCATTATTTGTTTGCCATGTCCGTTTTGTTATTGTATGATTTAGTGGCACAACGATGACAATAATGGAAGCGTTTTTTTTTTCTTTTTATAAATGAACAGCAGATTTGTCATTTTGTGGGTTAAAATAGACCTATCCCAGTATAGCATATGATCAGTCGACTCGAGAACCTCTTGTGGTGAGTATTTATAATAACGAGGTGTATCCTTACCAATCAAATTATGTGTCAATTATTATGTTATTATGTTTGAAACGAACGAGTATTCATTCTCTGGCGCTGCCAGGGTCACGTTTCGTTAAAGAGAAACACAATTTTGTGTAGTCCCTTTATCTGTGTCCGCTGAGGACTTTTCTGAAGATGTGGCAGGTCTGCAGCAGTGCCGCCCTCTGACAGGCAACAAAAGTGTTCCTAGGAATGTTAAGGGCCTTAAATGTAATTATGATGGTCATTATCCCCACAGTTGATATTATTATTATTGTTATATAATTTAGTTTTCTAGAGTTAAAAACTTTTTTAAGTTAGTTATTTGTCTTTAAAAGTTGTACAAAGAACCTGAAACACTTTAGTGTAACTTTAATGTAATGAATAGCTTACATTGCATCAAAATATTGCGCGAAATTATGCACATCCTTAATATTACTGCAGGTCTATCGTTTAGCATGTGGACATTACAATAGGACACAATAGGACTCTTCAAACTAAGCAGATACTCTCAGGTCCAAATTTGGAAATACTTTAATATTATTACAAATTGCGTAAACATTTTTAACTTTCTTCATTTCGGCTTCCTCTTTTTGACCTCACATCCCTTCAAGATCTAAATTGGCACCATTTGTCATTCCCACCATGCTGCGCTACGACCGTAACAACAATATAAAACATGCTATTAAAAGCATTCGTCTGCGATTACAAAGATTAAGTATAAGTGCAATGTTTTGCGTACTCGCGAAGACCAGTTGCAACCTACATATTTTGCAATAAATGATGTAGACTAAGTCTGTACCTGTTTCTATGCAATAATTTTCTTAGGATCTACATATATTGCATGAGTGCTTTTAAAATGTAAGCATGTTTTAAATCGAAAACACAATGTTACTATTTCATAGTTTTAAATTTATTTTGGTTGAACAACTCTACCGTAAAAAATGATTGAATCAAAATAAATCAAGCGTACAACATTGTTGCTTAAAAATAATTAAACAATAGTTTTCTGACTCACTAGCCGTTGTTAGAGAAAGGAAATAAAATACTTCAAAACACTTGAAAATGCTAACTGCATGAAGATCGTAGAAGTATGTGATTAGACGACGTTTGACCATGCATTAATGTCCTTTAAATTATATACTCTCTGGTATTACTAATAATGGAATGTTTTATTTTTCTCCAGTGTTGTAAGAATTTACATAGAAAGTTTTCCTGTATCTCAAACCCACAGCTGCGTAAAATAATAAATCCATAACTGTACACACTGAGTAGTATTTATATAGGCCTACTTGGTCTAATATACTCGAATGAGTGAAGTAGTTTTGACTAGATGGCTATTATTATTTTAAACCATTAAAAAAACTTATATACATATTGACTTTTATACTAATTTTATAACATTAATATTTAAGATTAAATGAAAATACGGGTTTCCCTGACTAGGGTACCACTATTCAGCACTAAGGTCTACTTCTCATTCGCAAGAAAGATTATAAAAGCAAGTAAATGCTCTTGCAACTGCATATCAAGTAGGTCCTAACAAGACGTCTTAGATATACCGTTGATAGATATGGGAAATCTCACCCTTATGGTGGTTAAGGAATTTACATAGCTTGGATTAACTATTGCCAGAAACCTAATTCTAGACACTGAGGTAAAAAAATAAGAATTCGAATAGCTTCAGCACCAATGACAAAACTAGGTTTGGGAAAATACCAAACTGACAGATGGAACCAAAATGCTAGTGTACAACACCTGAATAGTGAGCACTCTTCTTTATGGTAGTGATTGTTTGTCAACACACATGCACGAAGAGCATAGTGGAAAAAGTTTTCACTTGCACTGACAATAACGCCTTGTGTACTGAAGAGATCGTGTCTCCAATTTGGAAGTTTTAAAATTGGCCTAAACAGAATCTATGCTCTTTTTACACAAAGAAGACTACTTTAGTTTGAACATGTCACCCGCATGCTTGATAAAGTAATTCCCTAAGGACATTCTCTATATGCCAAGCTTGTGGATAGAGTCAGACCCAGGACCAAGACTTATCTACAAACTACTAAGATGTCTATAAGCGAGATTTGAGAACTACAAGCATCAATGAAAATATGAGGGAGGAAATCTCACCATCGGACATCATAAAGGAGACCGTGCGTAGTGGTAGTAACTTTGCCAAGAGAAAAAGGAATAAAGCGGATTTAGAGAAAAAATGATAATGAAAGCTTGTCTATTAGATATCTCTAAAACAGGTGCATTCACATGAAGGTACTGCGTCAAACAATGCTGCTTAATAAACAATAATTGGCTGAATATAAGAGAAAGAACCGCTTATTACTGCCATTTATCTCAAGATGGCAGGCTTTAACTCCTTTTCTTCTATGTAATACAAAATTAATTAACTCCTACAAATTGTTTAATTTTTTTTATTGTTGTTATTACTATGAATAAGTATGCACAAGTTCAAGTTGATCCGAGAATGGGAAGTGAGAGAGTAAATACGTCACACACAACTTAATAAGGGAAATGAATTCATGCATACATCCACATCTCTCATTAGGTAGCAGTTAGTTCCGTTATTTCAATAGGATTAATTAATTAATTACCAATAATTAATGAACTATCCGGTAAATTCTTTTATTGATTCATGTTTTGTCAGGTAGGCTACTATATATAATCGTACAAAGTTTCGTTTTTGATCCGATAGTGGGAAGCTGGAGACAAGAAAGTATCACATTTTGACTCGATAGACAGACAGACAAGGTCCGTGGACAGATGCTTTGTAATCACACAAAAATCTGCAAAAAAAAAAATAAAAAAATAAATTAACCTACATATTTCATGAAAACCCTTTTTCTAAAACAAGTCAGTGCCTCTTTGCTCAAGTGTGTGAAAAGTGTGGGTTCCGGTTTCCAAAGAGTGTGACGTTCTCTTAAGAAATGAGATATTATCTTATACTAAATGCGATTCAGCCTCATTCACTGAGAAGGGAGGGGGGAAAAGATTAAAATGAAACAAACCTACTTTATATCTTGGCTATTTTCAAAAGGCGCAGCCAAACGTTTTAGAGTGTGGCGGCTTATTTTGTTCTTTTTCAATTTAATATTTAATATAAAATATAACATTGAACAAAATAAAATGTATTAATCTAAGCTAATCATCTCTTTCATCGTTGTTACTAAGGTCTTCCTCTGTACTACACTTCCTTTCACTTGAACCCTTTGCTCTGTATTATGTGCCTTCTCATGTTACTAGTGAGGCCAAAGTGACGCAATGGATTTCTGAAATTAGTGAAGTAAAAGTGCTTGGTTATTGCGATTGCAACATGACATTCTTGTTAACCGTATTCTAAAAAAAAAAAGACTTTTTTGTGTTAGGTCTGCAAGAAGTACTTAAGTTTTTCTCTTTTAATTATTTCTATTTTTTGTTGTAAGCTTTGAAACCAAAATTGTGTATTAAATCTATATTTCCTATGTTTTTCAGTTATTTTTCGATAACCAGATGAGGACAATATTAGCCACGCCACTGGCAAATGCGAAATAGAATACGTTTGTGTAGACTGAATTGGATATTATAAATAGCACCAATAAACAATACCATAAATAGACAACGTTAATAGAACAACACACACACACACACAAACAAACATTTGTATATATTGGTTATATTTCTTCTTAACTCTTCGGTATATTTCAATATATTTGTAAGTCTATAATAAGTCTTTTTTTCATTTTAAAATTTATAACTAATTAAAATGTAAATATGTCATGCACTGTATACGTAATCCAGAGTATTAGCTATATCAGTTCACTTAGATATCTTACTGTTCTTGGTACAATGGGATCAACTTCATCAAACAAACAAAAAAACTGAAATACGAAACTAGTAAGTTCTGTTCCATTCTCGTTTCAACAATATATATCTATAAAGATAGAATTAGTCTACATGTTTGACACGATTAGTTTTTAAAAGCTATTAAAAAACTAATGTTATATTTTGTAACTTGCTTTGTTTAGGTGTCACGTGTGACAATTTCTGTTTTTAGTGTCTGATTTGTGACGATTTCAAATTTATAATATTTTGACAATATAATGATTTGTTGTCTGTTGATATTGAATGGCACAAACAGAAGAAACTTTTTGACTTCTTTTTTTCTTCTTTCTTGAATGAACTTCCTTTATAACGGTGCTCAGCAAAATAGTTCATCTCCTATAAGTGTTGATGGAAACAAACTTCTCACAGAGGAGGAGGAAATACTTGTTTGCCGCCCATCAAGCATTAGCGCCGAAGACATTGCACGCCTGGAGTAAGTCCAAATAAACCATTGACTCTCTGACCCTCCCCGGCGCAATGAAGTAATGACTGCAATATCCAACCTCTCCACTGGTAAGGCAACAGAACTATACTCTATACCTGCTGAAATATACTCACTTGTCAGTTCAGAGCTGACAGATAACATAACAGAAATCTACCAGATAATGTGGGAAACCACCACAAGAGTTCAAAGATGTCTCCATTACTCATCTCTATAACAGAAAGAGAAAAAAGCAGCTTTGTGATAACATCATGGCATATCCCTCCTATGCAGTGCTGGCAAGATTCTGGCTAGGGTGCTATTAAACAGACTACAACACCATCTAGAAACTGGTCTACTTCCGAAGAGTCAATGCGGCTTCAAGCAGAATAAAGGCACGGTTGGCATGATCTTTGCAGTCCGCCAACTCCAGGAGAAATGTAGAGAGCAAAATAAAAAAATCTCTATTCTGCATTCACAGATTTTACAAAAGCTTTTGATAATGTCAGTCGTGAAGGCCTTTGGCAAATCGTCCAAATGTGACTGTTCGGATCTATTCACAACAATGGCGCGCCTATTTCATAATGACATGCAAGCAACAGTCCAAGACAACGAAGACTACTCCAAGTCTTTTTCCTGTCTTCAATGGCGTGAAGCAGGCTGTGTGCTGGCTCCAACGCTTTTCTGCATAGTGTTCACCTCTATGCAGAAAGATGCCTTTCGCACAGAAAGTATTGAAGTTGGTATATATATATAGCACGGATTCAAGTCTATTCAATGCTGAACAGCTTAAGGCAAGGAGCAGATGACTGTGTCCTAAATGCCTCAAACAAAGAATACCTTCAAAAGAGCTTATTCTCTTCGCCAACGCCTACAAATAGTTTGGCCTCAACATAAATGTAAAATGTAAATGCTGCACCAACCTCCTCCAAATAAATCTGTTACAGAACCAGACATTCTTAAAGATGGCCAGAAACTAGCAAATGTTATAAAAAAATTGTCTATCTGGGAAGCACCATATCAGCCATAGCCAACCTAGATGTTAAGGTAGACTTCCATGTTTCACGTGCCAGTGCTGCTTTGGGCAGACTTCAAAGACAAGTGTGTCAACAGAGAGAACTCAGCAAATACACAAATCTGAAAGTCTACAGTTCCGCCGACCTCTTCGTGGTGGAGTAAGTTCATCCCTTTGCTCTCGGGCTATTTTGAAAAGGGCTAAAATTGCGGGAGCCTCAACTTTACTAGCAGACTCTCACGCTCTTTTGATGCAGAGCTCTCCTGGTGAGGTTAGGTGAAAATGCGGAGCTATGACTGACATAGCTCCTACACGCTCGTCTGGTGTAAAGACTGTGCCTGTTTGGAGTTTATAGCTTTTGCTGAACTGATCAGCCGCCGCCCTGGAGAATAGTGAAGGATCAAGCCATTAAAATTTGCGGGCTTTAAACTGGTGGTTAAAAAAAAGGTCTCCTGCCTCACTCGATTTCATGGATTAAACCCTGCCTATTCCAGTGAGTGTCTGAATCAATCGGATTGTGATCGTTTTATAGTCCAATGCTAATTGTGTGAAACCAATATTTTGGTCGTGAATAATGATCTTATCATGACACATAGTCGGCCATCAAAAATAGTATATACTAAGATGAAAAAAAAAACCCAAACAAATTCTTGTTCTCTATATAGTTCCCTTTCAATTCAGAATCCCGCACGTTCTATTCAGTCTTATAATAGAGTTAGGGCAAAATATATGCTAAATAGTGTTTTACAATCAACTCTGCAAATCTCAATCGATTCACTTTATTCCGGAAATTAAAAACTTTAATTTTTAGTAAATGTTTTGTATTTTATTAAGAAATACAAATAAATAAATGTAAACATAAAATTTAAATAATTATTTTTTCCAGGAAAGTACACATGTTCACCTTCATGTCAGTGATCAACTCAGAGTTGCTGGACTTAGTGGAAAAGATCTACATTTAGGTAGATATTTGGTTTTAAAATATTTTATATAGAATCTATATTTATATAATTATATATTTGCAATGTTAAGACTAACTAAACTTTTAGATCAATATTTAGTTTTTGATGTTTAGAAAAAGAAAAAAAAAAATTTGTCTAATGTTTATGTTGATGGAATGTACAATTTCAGAACAACAACAACAACAAACAAAACATTTCAGACTGCCTTAATTACATCGATGATCAATATAAGATGAATTCAAAGAACAATTTAACGACTGCAACACGTCATGTTCAGTCTGATGGTATTGAGGATCAAATTATTGGTAAATAATTGATTTTATTTTAGTTCATGAACAGTTGAATTTTATTAATAAATATCTTTTTTTAAAACTAATTCTATGTAATATACACATTTTTTCACCTCTGGTTCATTTACCTACAACCTATTCTCCAGGTTATCATGAAACTCAGGAATTAGAAGCTGGAGAGGCCGATCTACACAAATGTTTCATTGCCTGTAAGAAAAATCCAGGTCACAGACAGTTTATACCTGTTGATACATTTTCCTTAGATCATCTACCCGAAGATCTGCAAGACAATATTTTATATGAATACATCAAAGCTGTTGCTGATCTGACAGTCCGAGTAAGTGTTAAATTGTCTAGCCCAGGGAGACCAATGTTTTGGCCAAAGACAACTCAACCATATCCATTTTATAACATGAGTGACTCAACAAATGTTAGGACAGGAAGTGGAAGTGTGTGGAAAATTTACAAAATTCAAGATGGAGTCTTACAAGATGGCGCCAGACAAGAAAAAGGTATTGGAAAACGTGAATACACACATTGCTGGTGTAGAACATGTCAAGATTCAGACTCACCCAGCCAAGTGTGGTGGGAATTTTATGTGTATATAGCCACCCATGTTGTTTTCGATGACATTGAGGCTAATAACACGACTTTGAGATTGTTCTATGATAGAGAAGATAGCCCAGTGGTTAGTGTTGATAATGTCATGATTGAAGATGTAAGCGTTGAGGATGACTTGTGTAGGTTGAACTGTGTGTCATGTGACAAATATTTAGGGGATAAACTTACGAAAATATCACAAGTGTATTTTGATGTCTGGGAGAAAGTGACTAATAAATACTTTAACTCAAAAGATAATTACAAGATAAACTTTATAGTGTCACATCCTCATGGATGTTCTAAACAGGTCAGTGTAGGTCAATGGAAGGACAAACACAAAGTGGGAGATAGAATTAAATTTTCCTACACAACTTGTACATGTCCAGGAAGTAGTGGAGCCTTTGTACAGTGTGTAGGATATAGTGACAAGCTATGGTCTGATCTTGTTCACAGTGGAAGTTTAAGACAAGACTTAAATTACAGTGGCGCTGGTTTTGTTTTTTGAGATGTTTTTGTCGTGAGTTAAAAAGATGACATACAGTATGAACAACATATTGTAACGAATGTCACTATCAAGACTCTCTGCAAAAAGCACCACTAGAAACTGCCAACTCAAAGCTGTTGTTAACTCAGGGCTTCCAAATAACTTAAAGCTTTAATGTCAAATAGATCACAGCTCAGACTGAACAATTGGAAATGAACGTTTAAACGCTGTACTTTTATACCGGTGTATCAACTGTACTGACCACTCCGTCTCGTTCCGGCCTTGTACAGGGTTTTCTGTTTCTGACTTCTCACTGTACCGGACAGGTTCTTGACTCGTGACTTTCTCTCGTACTTGTGAAGATGTGAATCAATGTAAAGACAAGTGACTCAACACCATTTGCTCTTTATATAGGGTCCACAGCACCAGTAGACTTAACGAACCTAACAGAAACATTTAACAACATAAACTTCTTATCTTATATAATACAGACGTTATTTCAAAAAAGAAGATGATTACGTCCTTCGCGTCATGCATTTAGTCATGCATATTAACCAATGACTTAAATTCTGCCAAGTCACTGGTTTTCCTGGCTAGCTCAGGCAATCCATTCCATGCTATAATAGCACTAGGGAAGAAGGAGTATTTGTACAAATTTGTCCTAGCATATGGGCCGAGGAATGTGCCTTTATCTTTGTGTCTTTCTGAGTATTTTATTAAGTTTTGTTTTTGTATTTGAAGATTATGGTTCAGTGTTTTATGTATAATTGCTACTTTACTTTTGAGTCATATATCCTGAAGGCTTTCTAAATTTAGTGATTTTACTAACGGTGTTACTCTAGTCAAATGTGAATATTCGTTTGTAATGAATCTCACTGCTCTATTTTGTGTCTGTTCCAGTTTCTTAATGTTTTCTAGAGTTAAGGGGTCCCAAACGGAGGATGCATATTCTATTATTGGCCTAACCAAGGTTAAATAACATTTTAGTTTTATGTTCTTATTTGATTTGTAGAAATTTCTTTTAATAAACCCTAATGCTTTGTTTGATTTTTTGATAGTTTCATCAATAACAATTTAACAACATAACAATTTAACAACAGAACAATTTAATAACTTAACGATAGAACAATTAAACAGTTTGATTTGTTTGCCACAAAGCACAAAAGCTACAAAGGCAGTCATTGCAAATAATAACAGTATACATATAACATACCACAAAAAGACCTTTATCACGATTCTTGACTATAACCTGGCTTGAGTACTGTTCTCAACACGTACGTGATGTAGGCCACGTCGTCACTCGTCACATGTTGACCTCTTTTTTTGTGCTGGCCTGTGTAAGGTGTCAGCTGACTACATATACTGACCAAAATCCATGTGGCCACCAGAGTTATAAAAATGGACATTCTTAGCATGTAACTGAGAAATAAAATGTCATTTTATCATTTATATAAGCTTATATCACTCTGGTATGACTGGTACAATAATTGTATACGTCATTTCTACCAAATCTCAATCTCGAATCAAGTTGAGACTTTGCACAATTATTTATTTTCAAAGAGAATACATGAATAAAAAATAGTCAGTTAATTTATTGCTTTTAATTAATAGTTTTATATAGAAATAGAAGATTAATCGGAAGTATTAAGCGCAATAGTAGAAATTTTGCAAGTCATTTCCTATAAAGGTTTTATTTTTTTTTAAATATTTTTTTTTTTGCATTTTGATTTTTCTCGTTTATTATTTAAGTGATATTTATCATACAAGTTTTGTTACAAACTTTTAAATTATTATAGTAACTTAAAATGTTTTGAGTAATCAATTGTAAACTAATCATTACTAGTCGACCGGCGGCGTAACATACGCCGCTATTTTGCAGGGTCGGCCTTAGTTGACCGCAGTGGGCTCCGCACTTATGCGACTGCAGTGGGCCCCGCACTTTCATAGGACCCGCGCTAATTCTAGGTGTATAAATTATTCAATTAAACCATTGTATAAGTTATAACAGCTTTCCCGCAGCCTCCTCTCAATTTACCAGGAGCTTCTGAAAATCTCTTGAAATTGCAAAATATACGAAAAAGTTCTAAATATCCAGAAATTATTAAGATCTTTAGAAAACTCAAACGAATCTCCTGAAATATATAGACAAAAAATTGTCATTTTGGGGTGTCATTCCAAAAGGAAAAGCCAATCCTACGCGCGATAGAATATTTATGATATACTGTATAACTTAGCTACACGCAAGGCTCGTAAAGTTCATGGGATAACTCTATCCGCAGAAATAAAAGAGTGATCTTTCCTTTACTTCTTCTTCTCGTCCAAACTCTTCAGCGAAGATAAGAAATATATATAGAGAGAGAAAGATGATTTTGTAAACATTAGTCACATGATATTTTTGCTAAATTTTACGTTTTACTAGATATTTTATAAAATCCTAAACAAATGTAACAAAAAATATTAAGCAATATTCAAAGTAATGGAAAGAAGATTAATTAGAAAAACAAAGATTTTGAAAAGACAAGGACTGTACGTGTCTAACTTTACAACGAAATACTCGTTTTACTAGATTTAACAAGTTCATATGTTATTACCCCTTTATACCTAGAACAATTGTTATAGAAGGCCTAAACACTGACATGTAACGTCACAAGCTATGGCCAGTTTAGACCAATTGCTCGTTCCCACGTCACAGGAAAGTGTTAAGGTCTTGAATAACGAATGGTCTCGCTTATACACATACAACCCAGGATATGCTTCTCAGCCTCATCGTGACGCTCGGGTGGAAACGGTCGTTAGGCCTATAGGGAAGCAAAAAAGAACCCCCGTTGGGATGATTAAGGACCCAGTCCATTGCACTAGCGGCGATGGAAGAAAGCCCCAAGAAACATGTCACTATTTACAAACCGTTCCTCAAAGGACCGCTTTTAAGGCGACACCTGCAAGTCTAATATGGTACAGAGAACGGATAGGTAGGGGAGGATTCCCTGATGTGCCATTGGCCTCATCGACTGCCTCGCGAGCCATCGGTAAGTTGGATCTTTCCTAGACAGAAGTTTAACGACAGATGGAGACAAGCTTCCATAGGTCTAGAGTTCCAAGAGTCATATACTCATGACAATTACAAAAAAAGAACACTTAGAAACTGACTACAAACAACTGGATTAGAAAATAACTTACAAATGGTTCACCGAGAAATATTTTCACATGCAACTGGCTTTTCATTTCTTGGTTCACCAGAAATAGTCCATAGTACAAAATCTTACGAGCATTTCTTTTACAGGGAGAATAGCGCAACATCTCTAGAACTGTGGGTAGCGCCCCTTAGCTTGACGTTTTGAGTAGGGTGCACTAAGGTGTGAAATATATTTTTTAAAGACACAAAAAAATTTAATTTTTTTTTTTTAGTTTAAATCTTAAGAAAAAATTGAAAAGATGACATTATTAAAGTTTAAAAATACGTCGTGTCATCCTCCATAAGGACTTTTTAGAATGCAAAATGCTTTATCTAGGTAGTCTCACAGGTAAAAGTCTGAGAAACACTGGTAAAGAAAATAGTGGAAGATGTCGATCATGGTTATGTTTATTGAACAAAGTAAAACACATGTACCATATCAATGTTAATTGCAAATATAAAATATATTTTTAACTCACTAGATAAAGTAAAAAACAAAGTAAGGTTAAATGATTTGATAATGATTTGCAGAGTGACACATATGATGAATAAATATTACTAGCTACTCATCTTTGAAAGAGACTAAAAAAGATTGATTCCCTTTCTACTAAACTTATTTTACTACTCCTGGAGAAGCCTTTCTCTCTGACGTTCTATACTATAATATGTAGGTGAATGTGTAGGAAGAATGGCTGACTGCATGATCTTGTCGCTCGGACTTCTCGATGGTCACGGGTTCATACTGTAGCCGCTGCCATCCCCGTCATTCTGCGGGAGGTTCGGACTAAGAAAAAAAACACTTCATCTCTGAAGGAACATCTGAAACATCTCAATCTTTTGACAAACAAAGCACAAAACGGACGACAAAGACACCAATTAGTGATGAGCATAGACGTAGTGACATGTTTAAAGGATGATAACTGAAAAGTGGTAAGGTGCGAGTGTAATTAAATCTGCATTATTATTATTATTATTAGCCTCATTTAGTATTAAAACGGATATGGTTCATCTCGAACATTTTTTTCATGTGACTGTGGAGCCATATTTTGGAGCGACACTCCCGTCCACATATATTGCAGGTCAAGGTGGCTTTCGCTTTGTTGGTAGAGGAGCCGGACATTTTTCATATGGTACGCTTTTCTTCAGAGCTGAGGCCCATGTTTTCTCGCTGTCTATAGCTTTCTTTGTCACCTTCTCTCTCCAACTAGTGCGGTCTTTGGCTAGGTCTTCCCGTTTTATCACATCCACGTAAAGGAGTTGGGGGCGACCAGTTTTTCTTAAGCCAGACGCGAGTTGCCCGTACAGAATGATTTTTGGGATGCGATTTTCCTCTATCCGGTGAAGATGTCCGAGCCAGCTCATTAATTGGTATAATACTGAAGAAACGTAAAAAAAACCCTGAAAAACATGGTAAAGGGTCTACCAGACAAAAAAGTTTGGGAACCACTGACCTACAGCACACAGAAATAACTATCACATAGGCTTAGGTGAGCGGCACTCGACTTTTGCTACCCATATCTAATTTAGACTTGTGAAACATCAACATATGGTGTCTAGTGATTGTATGCATGGGCCTAGCCAGGGGCTTGGGGTTCAATCTCCCCCAACTGAAATTAACCCCCATCCCTCTTTTGTCACAGCTTTTTAAAATGTTTTAATTTGTTTATTTTATTGTTAAACCATCACTTGCCTCAGCGCTGAAAAGGGGATTTTGAGTTTAAAATCCCCTGAAGGGAATTTTTAGGTTAAAATCCCCCTCTTCTATAAAAAAAAATGCCGGTACTCAGTGATTAGATGCCGGTTATAAAGAAGTTGATTGCATAACTTTTAACTACTAAAAATTATATTTTATATATATAGCGTAGGAGGGGGAGAAAAAAATCTCCCACCCCAACGAAAAAATTCCTGGCTACGCCCATGACAATATATCAGTGTCAAATATCCTTTTCGAGAACCTAGAGAGTTAAATTAATATATAATTAAGAAATTTCAACTAGAAACATATTCTAACATACTCAAGGCCCCGTTTCCTTCAATGTTTTAGCGTAAACGTATATCCTATACTGACTGTCTAGACATATATTTAACTATCTAACTATAGCTTGTTACTGTGAACGTATATCCTATACTGACTGTCTAGACATATATTTAACTATCTAACTATAGCTTGTTACTGTGAATGTATATCCTATACTGACTGTCTAGACATATATTTAACTATCTAACTATAGCTTGTTACTGTGAACGTATATCCTATACTGACTGTCTAGACATATATTTAACTATCTAACTATAGCTTGTTACTGTGAACGTATATCCTATACTGACTGTCTAGACATATCTTTAACTATCTAACTATAGCTTGTTACTGTGAACGTATATCCTATACTGACTGTCTAGACATATATTTAACTATCTAACTATAGCTTGTTACTGTGAACGTATATCCTATACTGACTGTCTAGACATATATTTAACTATCTAACTATAGCTTGTTACTGTGAACGTATATCTTATACTGACTGTCTAGACATATATTTAACTATCTAACTATAGCTTGTTACTGTGAACGTATATCCTATACTGACTGTCTAGACATATATTTATTTTTTCGTAAGTATTAAAAAAAGAATTTGAAATATTTTGGATATTTAAGATAATAACCTGTATGGTTTTTGTGACCCATGTAGAACTTACGGGTAATGTTCTGTGACGGATTTCTTGGTAGCCTAAGAAAGCTAAAAATGTGTCGATTTGTGCCTTAGCAATAATGATTATGCTATAAGTCAACTGAATGACCATGGCTGATCTTATCAATAGCTCCTCCTTCGTGGTATACTCTCAGCTTTTTGTAGGTTAATAATAATTTTATTTTAAAAGCGCTGTTGACTAACAAAATGTGGGCTCAAGGCGCTGTAATAACATTACAAACAGAAACACGAGAGCTAAAAGGACAAACTAATCTATAACAGTTTTAAACAGGTAGGTCTTAATGTTTTTCTTGAAAGTAGTGTAGCATGTTGTCTTTCTTAAATCAATGGCGAGTGAGTTTTAAATCTTAGGGCCGTGCACTGAAAAAGCCCGCAGACCGAAGCTTTTGATGGAGAAACGAGGCATTACTAGAAGCGATGAGTCCATTGAGCGCAGGGCTCTCTGAGGGACTTAAAGAGTTCGCAGGTTTGGCGCTCTTTCGCGTTGACCACTCTCCTTGCTTCAATCATATGAATAGGTCAGTATTAATAAAACTGAGTTATTGTTATTGTAAAATTTATATTAAGACTTAAAAGAAAGTTTATATGTAAAGCTCTATTAAT
Organism: Biomphalaria sudanica; assembly: GCA_036873155.1. NCBI lineage: Eukaryota > Metazoa > Mollusca > Gastropoda > Planorbidae > Biomphalaria > Biomphalaria sudanica. Next base: position 2,136,985 of record JAZGLO010001986.1, read on the forward strand.
TTTTTTGAAAGAAATTTTAAAAAAGAAGTTTTACTTCTTGAAGGTAAATAACTTGGAATGAAAAAATTACTATCGAAGACAATTGCGCTAGAGAAAAAAGTGAAGCCAGTAGAGCAATGATCAATATAGAAGATTTAGTTTTTACAGTGTAGAAGACTATTCTATATCTAAAGATAGGCATTAACTCTCAGTGGCTGAACACGAAAGGTAGAATAGTGTATTCCAAAACAAATACTTAATTCAGCATAAGCGAATGAATTATGTAGCTACAATCGCTTTCAAAATACAGTGACAGAATCTCCAGTATTATTTGGATTCAAATATTACATTTAAAGCTGACTTGTTTAATTGTTAATCGATTGTGTGAAGTAAAGAGCAGTTAAGTCTGTGTTGTCCCACAACCTCCCAAAATTATATCCACTTTTCTTCCACATTTTCAATGGAATTAGTCATTGTGTGTAGAAGGTAATCACCTTGTCACAGATCGTTTGAGACTGACTGTGACATGAAATGATTATCTACAGTGCATTATCTTGCAATTAAAAAGTTTTATTTCAAAAACCTAATGTGCTATTCTTACTGACTTAGACCCTCTCGCGCCGTTCGGCGCATTTTCCGGCAAGCTGTTTCCGCAACTCTTATTTTGCGTAATTCATTTTGTCGGAGAACATGTCCCGCAAAACCTCATGCGACGCACTGTCACAACCTTACTAAGGGTTCGACTCCCAGTTCGGCATATGATTTCTTTGAATATGACCCGATCTCTATAACTGAATATTAAAATCTGTCTTAGCCATCTTTGTTGAGCCACATTTAGTGTTTTTCAATTTTGGCAGAAGACTATTCACACTTTATTAATGGAGCCCAAGCCACTACGCTCTTGAAATTACATGCCTGTATTTCGCTTTAGATTTTATATCGAAAAGGAAAGTTTTTTCGTCAAAACATCTGAGGGGGTTTTAAACTAAAAAATCTCTGGAGTTTTGGGGTTTTTTTTTAAATTCAAAACCCCATTTAGCTACGATCATAGAATTTGGTGACTGTAGTTTGCGTTAAAATAATATTGAAGAGAGAGTTTTTCAACTCTAAACGCTCTGTAGGGGAATTTTAAACTCAAAACCATCTGGAGGGGTTTTAAACTTTAAAGAAAAAGCCATCTGGAGGAGGGGGATTTAAACTCAAAACCCCTTTGGCTACGCTCATAGATTTTATAGTGTGTAATTTTTTTTTTTTTATTGAATAGGTACTTTTAAGCTTTAAACCCCAACTGGAGGGGGGGGGAGTAAACTCAAAACCCCTTTAACTACGCTCATAGAATTTTGAGTGTGTAATTTGCTTTTTTTTTATATTGAAGAGGGGGTTTATCGTAAATTTTGGAGGCGGTTTTAAAATCAAAATCTTCCTTAACTGTGCTGTTGGAATTTGGGAATTGTTGTTTGCATTTTTTTGTTTTGTTTTCTAGAAGAAGGGGATTTAACTGCAAAAAAACTCTGGTAGGGGGTTTAAAACTCTAAACCCCCTTTTAGGGGTTTTTAAACTCAAAGCCCCTGGTATGGGGTTTTAAACTCAAAACCACCTGATCGGGGTTTTTTAAAACTCAAACCCCCCTGTTAGAGGTTTTAAACTCAAAACCCCCTCGGCCGTGCTGTGGTAAGGGATGATTTAGTATTAAAATCTCACCTAAAATAAACAAAATGAATGCAAAAATCAGTCACTTAATTCCGTTCCCCCCGCGCAGGGGGGGATTTCATTTCGGGTGGGTTTGAACCCCAACCCCCCCTGGCTACGCCCATGATATATATGTAGTTCTCAGCTGCAATGTGTACTTTTTGAAGTTTAATTTATTCTGAACATGGAAAAGTAATTGTATCTTATGATGTTGATATTTGTGACTTGTTGCTAGATTAGCCAAGATATTTTTACTTAATAAATTCATCGTCTGCTATCACCTGCCTTTATTCAGTGTATTTAGTGAGACATGTCTAATGTGCAAGTAGTAAGCTCTTCGCATAAGCAGAAGCAAGCAAGTAGAAGTAGAAGCGAGACAGCGTCATCCATAATTACGATAAAATGTTGAGAAACTACACACTCATAAAACCCAACAGCTGAGTTACACACATGTACCTGTATTCTTGAATGAAGAAACACTTTTTAAACCAAGCATACCTTTTATTATGCCTCTTAACAGTTCACCTTTCACTTCTTCTTGGTAGTGGTGGAAAAATCCGCTTTGTTGCCACGTCAGTCAAGTATTAAAATTCGGGTAGATAAAAAATTCTATTAATTTAAATTTAACGTCAGCAATATTCTATTTCAAAAGTGATGAAATAAAAGAAGAAAAGGAAGACAATCCATGTAAGTACAACTAAAACTCTGTTTCTTCTCAAATTCAAAATGCAGAACATTAGATCCACTATATTTATATTTTGTCTTATTAAACACACAGAAAAAGGATGAAAAAAAAAGATTATTATCTGTTCTGATTTCATGTTTTATCTAAATAAAACAACCAAATCTCGTACGGGCACTTACTTTCTTGCCCATTATTAAATCTTTCTAAAAAAAAGATGTTAGATTTATTAAAGTAACCTGTTAATGAATCTTGCGTTTTCTTGGATATTTTATATTCTAGATATTTATGTTACTGTGAAAGACTAAAATTGGAAAATGTCAACAAATACCAATATCGTGAAAGACAAAATATTTCATTACGTAGGCACCGTACGTCGATGATCAGTTATACTCTGATGAAAATAGAGGTCAACAAAATAGACAATTGTCTTCCGCCAGATAGTTTGTTCTGGGAGACAGTCAGCTTAGTCAGCTTTATGCAAGGATTCACAGTGTGAGCAACGATTTCGAATAATGTTTTTTAATACCTTTATCTAATACGGTGTTTACCAAGCAAAGGAGATGTCTCGGGTTTTATGTGGACAAAATATCGTTTTCAAGTCATGTGTACATATGTACAACAACGTGTAGGAATGGGATGGTATAACTTAGAAGGTACCAACTCCCAATTACGTCCCTTACCACGACGAAATGTACTGAATCTAAAACCTAAAAAAGAGGCATAGCGTAGGTGGACATCAAACGCTAATACATTTGCACCAAAGAACAGCTTGATGAAATTGTTACTACTTCTGAACAACTTTAGAGCGGTGTTCATACAAAAATAAATAAAAACAAAATATTGAAGCTTTACAATCTACCACGGCGTCTTTAACTTCAGTCTTGAACATTACGAGTTTATATTGATATTGAAAGAGCGGCCGCTAATGACAGTCTTCTATTGCAAGCAACAAAAATGTTACAAATCTCACAAAAACAAATTGGTAAATACACTCTACGGAGACAAGTCGTACGTTGTAGTACATGTAGACATAATGTGTTATAGGTTTAGGTTGGAATAGAAGACTATATAGTAAAGTAAAGTTCCCCTTTCAGACCTTGCGGTCTATAGGACTATAATCTGTTCAATTATAGCTTTACCATGATAGACAGTTTAAAATTCATAAAGAATAAAAAAAAGTTACTTTCCATCGATGAGGTTTCTTCTCAAGTTGAGAGAATCAGCTGTAGCTATGCAAAGAAAGGAGATTAATGCTCTACACATTGTCATTGTAAATAAATGCAGTTTTAAAGCTAAGAACTCATTTGCAATTCAAAGTATCATAAAAATTTAAGATGTTTTAATAAATTAAATAAACATAAAAAGAAGTTTACAAAATCACATGCTGCCCCCGAAGTGGTCCACTCAGACAGGTAAAAATGCAGGTTTCAGTATTTTCGGCCAGAACATCAAAGGCTTTAAACTAAAAACTATTGACAACCACAAAACTATCTCTGACAAATACAAAAGGAAGACACGTGTGCATATCAAAAACTTTGGCGATATCATTATATTCTTCGGCCGCCTGACGACGTGATATCAATTAACACGAGATCCTATTGTTACGTATCTAGGCGTTGTTTTTTTTTCTTTGACCTGTTGCGGTCGAGAGACGGGTAGGTTGTCTGCCCCTTGTGTAATAAGTTTTTTTTTTTTTATTCGTCAAGCCACACAGACAGTGACCGGTCCTTGACCTGTGTGTGTACCTCTGGTTGAAAGGAGGGTGTTTTTTTTTCTTCTGTCTCTTTGAAGAGCGTTCTAGATCTGGGAAATTGATGACTTATTTGGTTCTAGAAATTACTAGATTTGTCTTGAGATCGACGCGCGGTAGATTATATAAAGACCGCCCGCGTAACGTTGACGGACAGACATACGGAGACAGCCGTGAGACAGAATAGCGGAGACATTGCGTGACCCGTGCGTGGTATACCATTTATCGTGTAAGTTAAGATTTTTCAAGGCCTTGCTTGTATTTGTAATTATATTTTCAAACTCTTGTATTGTAATATTTTTACATGCCATTTTTGTAAAAGGGTTTTGGTCAACCCTTCCAATTTGTATTGAGTAAATGTTGTTTATTTTTTTTGCTTTATGTGATACAGTTAAAAGTACTATTCGAGTTATCTTTTATTAAACATTAAGTTGATATTTTACCTTCCGATTTCTTGTGTCATTTTTTTTTTTGTTATTTATTGTAAGTCTTTGATTAAATTCAGACTTAAGATAAGTGACACAACTACCTTTTTTCTCTTGTCACGTTCCCCTAGGCAAGCCATTTAAAAGTAGAATTCAATTCGTAATACGTGACACTATATTAGATTGTAAACCTTGATATGTATTCAATAAATTGATGATTGATTATTTAGTTGATCATTTTTTAAGGGGAAAATTTCTTATTCAAGGCATTCACAACGAAACTTTTCACTTTGGTTACATCTCTAACACATTGCAAGTCCATAAAAGAACTAGAATCTATAATATTTTAAAAAACTAATAGTTCTAAACATTTTTAAAAATAATTTTGTCATTTTAGGTCTTGTGTTGTTTGTAATGTTATCACAGCGTCTTGAGCTTAAATTTCATGTTTTCTAAAAGCGCTCTATGAATTATATTATTATTATTAATATTATTACAGTGCTTTTTAAATGATGTTTTAAATTATATTTGATTTATATTGTTTTATAAGTCATACCAGACGTATTTCTTCAAAATTAAAAGTAAGATAAAAATTTTATTCAAAATGTCAGTAGCTTATTTAGTAATAATATATATATATATTTCTCATCATGGCTCAACCATGCCCAACACCGCGATAGAGTCATGAAAAGATAACTCTTTTATTTCTGCCAGTTGGACTAGAGTTACCGAAGTAACTATCGAGGTGACAGAGAGCACGGCTCAGAAAAAAAAAAGAGGGGGTGGGGAGAACAAGTCATCTTCCTTTTGATACTTTCTCTATATTTGATTACATTTATGTGTGTATTGTTGTAAACACAAGTCAGTATCTGGAGTCATTAAAATAGTTACATGTTTTTTTTTTCTGTAGTTCTGATTTGATTTTGTCCCTTCATATTGCCCATAGTTTCCTAATCATGACCACCACTTCATATATAGTTCGTGGAGTCAACAGGTCTTTCGATATCGTCAAAATTCATGCACCAGGTAACAATTAATTACTATCAGTCGCATATTTTTGGAAAAATGTCATCGATGAAACTGTTGCTCTCGAACTTCGCAAGATGGCTGTAAACCTTGTTTGCGAACATCGAGATAACTATGTCGACGCCCTGTCTGTTGTTCTTACTCAAGGAAGCACAGTCATACACTCTTCTCGACAATACGCTGCCTACATGAATACTTCCGGCGTTTATGGTGGCGAGGCTGAAATAGTCGCGATGTCTCAAATAGTTCTCGATACTATCACTATTCACTTCCAAGAACGTCCGCATTATTATTATAGCTTTATAAAGCGCTACTTTCATGCTTATAGCATGCTCAGAGCGCTTTGGTCCAATCTTATTTGTGGACCAGTAGGAGAGAGGGAGGGAGTACCTAGGAGTTGGTTTTTCGTGCTGCCTTTAGGCGCTCAGTAAACGCAACTCTGTCGAACCTCGAGCCCCCTTCTAGGTAGCCAAGCTAAGCCAAGTTCAAGCCAACTTAGCCTCTCAACCACGCTTCCCACTTCTCGAGCTTATATCCGGGTCAACGTCTCTCCATATCCCTGCTATTTAGCAATTGCATTCACCGCAACGTACCCGAGTGTAAAACTATCGGAGCCTCTAACTCACAAACTGTCCTTATTCCCCGGATATTCCGACTCCATCAGATTCAAATTTGCATTTTACTTTTTCGCGCAGACTATTCGGTTAGATTAGCCATTTTCCATGACAATTAATAAAGCACAAGGACAAATGTTCAAAAAGATATGTCTGTATCTTCCGAAACCTATTTTCAGTCTTGGACAAATGTATGTTGCTCTTTCCAGAGTTCTTTCTTTTCATTAACTCAAAGTCATTTGCCCAAACCCACCCCATTTGGACAACTGTGTCTTTCAGGAAGTGTTAACCCGTCACTAAATAGCGGCGTATGCTACGCCGCGGATCCGCTGCCGAGGACAGACGCAGACGACAAAAAGAAAATCTTAATCGACCACCGGCGGACAATGGTTATGGTTGTACTTCATGTAGCAAAATATCTAGGTCACAGCTGGGGCTACTTATCCATTGGAAATACTTCACTTCTCATTTATTTTCGGACTCGAAGACAAGCCTTATTATTATTATTATTACTATTATTATTATGACATTTATATGAAAATGTGTTTTAATAATTAAATACAATCCATAGAACATTTATCCTCTACGGACAGATTCGTTCTATGCTAAGTAGGTGAAATGTGGATTTCGGAGATCAAAACCATTCTTTCTTTAGGGCAAATAATAACCATACTGGCTCAGCAGTCTTAGAAGGCTGTGGACGTCAGATTGCTACATGTTTCATTTTGGATTTTCCATCTCCTAGACTGTAAACAATTTCTTTAATATGATTGAACTAATTATAATTAGTTAAATTTATAATTTAGTATTTTTTGTCTAATTAGACTGCATACTATACAATGGGATTAATAACATCAATATATCAGCACAAAGAAAAAAAGAAAGAACAGGTATGTCTTTTGGCTGGTTTCAAGTGGAGACAGACGAACAACGGAATGAAGAATAAATGAGAAGTGTGAAAGATTGTTAGACATCAGTGTTTGAACAAGAAATTTAAAAGAGATTTCAATCAATAAAATTAAAGTCACGCTACGCTTTTCTATAATTTTTCTCGTGCCGCTCTCTTAATTGATATACTCTAGGAAGCATTCCAAAACTAGTTCGGGTGTCTGGAAAAAGGTAAAAGTTTTCTGCATACGACATCGGAGCTAAATTATTTCCTGAAGCCTTGCATTATAAATGAAATCATTGTAAAAAATGTATCGTTCAAAAAAATGTGTATTCAACAAATTGACGATATGGAAATGATGGACTGTAGGTAGCTAATGAAACATATGTGACTTTTAAAGCAAATGTAGTGTAAATAGTGTATAGCTTGTTGTATTTAGTTAGATCCTAGTTGTGTAAGTGTTTGCTTTTTTTTTTTGTCTCGCAATAAACGCACCAAGAACTCTGGTAGTAAACTTCCAGCTTCAATAATATAGTTCAGGACTATTTTAGTCTGTTAATAATAAAAATAAACGTTAGAAAGATATTACACATACTTTAATATTTAAATGAGTTAAGTTCCCCTTTCAGACCTTGTAGTGGTTAACGAGAGTGTCATGTGGCCAGCACAACAACCAACCAATTTTCCTTTTCCCCAACAAATGTTAGAGCTGATTGGACTCAGTGGCGCCCAAAAGATACCACAATTAAAAATCCCAGTCTTCACCAGGAAGAACCCGGTTAGGAAACAAGCGCTTTACCTCTCAGCCACCGCACCTCTTAGAAATACTCAAGAAAGACGTACACTTGGTGTAACAAAGACAAGACAAAAACCAGAAAAAGATTGTATTTGGTAAAGTAAAAGAGCATTGAGAAAGCCGCCCAAAAAAAGGGAATTATTTAATTACGTACTCAATTTAACATTTGATCTTCGTTTAAAATTATGTAATATATGTGAAACATAATTTTGACAAGTACCACAATAAGATATCTCTTTTGAAAATTAAGTATATTGAACAAGAATTACACCTGACAATTTACAGACCCTTTTTGATAAATGATCGCTAGGCATGTTATGTCGTCATAGCACAATGATTTTTAATTAAGTTCAGGCCATTCAATCCTAACCGATTTTGTGGTTTACGTCTCAACAGAATCCCCATCTCTCTGGAATTCTAGGGGATGGGACATTTAAACGTGAACCCCCTTAGGATTGCTTATGGACTTTGGTGATTATTGATTTGCTTTTTATTTTGTTTATTATTTATTTAAAGAAGAGGGTTTTCACTATAAATACTCCCTTCGACTTTGTAATACAATTTTATGACTCCAGTATTGCTTTAGTCTTCATTGAATGTGTTTTCGGGTCCAATTGTAGCAAAGAAGATGTGTGTGGGGGGGTAGGGTGAATTCAAGAAAATGAATATTCATTACGTAAATTTAGAGCAAGTTTTTCTTTTTCAGAGATATGCTGTCCATTGTCCTGGTAAAGACAAATGTAAACAAAACAATGAAGGTATTATATTTGTAAATACACTTTATCTTATATTTCTCATACTCTATGAACATTCATCAGCGGTGTCATAAGGCCAAGCGGTATCTTATACCAGTTCTTTGCCGATGACTCACAGTTATACGATTCCTCAGTACCCTCAGATGTGTCACATATGACAGAGAAAATCAGTAGTACCGTTGCAAGGGCGAGCGGTTGGATGGTTGAAAATAAGCTCAAAAAAGATGAACGAAGACAAGACAGAACTAATTAAGATTGGCACTCGGAACAACATCTCAAATGTCAAGAGCACAGATTCCTTTTTTATCACAAACTTTCAGATTCCTTTTGTCCATGTAGTTCGGAATCGTGGAGTTTTCTTCGACTCAACACTATCTTTCGACCACACTTAAGTACAGCGAGAATCGATTACAAAGTGGCCACACTTTGTCATCAGTGTATATATAACAAAGAGATGCCCTTGTACCTTAGCAAACTGATTACTGCATATGTCCCTCAGAGAGCCCTGCGCTCAATGGACTCATCGCTTTTAGTATTAACCACTAGATTATAAGGGTTGTCACGTTTCTCCATCAAAAGCTACTGTCTGCGGGCTTTGTCAGTGCACGGCCCTAAGGTTTGGAACTCACTTCCCATTGATCCCCTACAGACAACATGCTACAATACTTTCAAGAAGAACTTTTATAGATTAGTTTGTCATTTTAGCTGTCGTGTTTGTGTTTGTAATGTTATTACAGCGCCCTGAGCCTACATTTTGTTTGTTAATAGCACTTTATAAAATTATTATTATTATTATTATTCCTTCCATATGAAACTGTTGACTACAATTAACCAGAACAAATAATCTTTTTTTTAAATTACATATATGCAGATCTGGTGATATTAACTATGAATAAAAAGATGTATTTTAAATTATTTTCTTACATTTGTATAAAATATATTATGCTAAGAAATATTTAGTAAATTTTTAAAATGTAATTAAAGTATACAGAGCATTTAAACGTTTTCTAAGTACACCATCGTCAGGCTTATATCAGTTGTTGTTTTTTTTAAATACTTTTTGTAAAACGAATGTTTGAAATAATAACAATTGTCCAGAATAGCACACTGATCTATATGCCGTTCGTAGACCTGATACAAATATCATAGGATTGCATAGGACGTAATCATCTTCTTTTTTTGAAGTAATGTTTGTATTACATAAGATAAGAGTATTCATATAGGCAAATATTTACTTTGTAATGTTTATAGATAGAAACTTATTTTTAACATGAAATAAAATAAATTAAAATGTCATTTCAGAATGTTTCAATGTCACATTAGAAAAATCAGATGTTCAGTCAAGTGATAATGAAGATTCTCTAATTGGTAAACAATTGTTTTGTTTCTTTGTGTATGTTTTGTTTTGTTTTGTTTTTTTGTGTATGTTGTTTGTTTTTTTTTGCTTTTGTTGTTTCTGTTTTGTTTTTTTTCATAAAAAGATTTGACCTAGATCTAAGTAAACAGAAATATAACGAAACTAACAAATCAGTAAAGCCAAGGAACAAATCTTAGAAACAAAAATTTCAATTACATTAAGTTAAATTCAGCAATAATATGTACATATGTCAAAATAATAATATTTAAACTACGTAAAATTGTGTTAATAAAAAATAGGCTTATTATTAAAATAAACATGTAACAATTAATCAAATCAACAAAGAACGGCACACTTGATTTCCTTTGTCTACATTTGTACGTGACAAGCAAATACTAGATCCAACTCTTCTCCGACATCAGAGAACTTTTCTCACCTTATTTATCAGACACTTGTCGTCTATAAAAACATTGGATAAATCTTTTAAAAAGTTATACACTTTTCTTTGTTGTACTTTAGCTTCGAACACATTCTGATTGATTTTCTTTTAAAGTTGAAAATAACGCAAACGATAGGTAACCGTCCCAGTAACATGCTTTTGAATAAATCAGTATGGTACTTTTTGTTCTAAACATTTGATCGACTCAAGTTTATTTATCTGTTCTTTAGGTAATCACGAGACTCAGATGTCAGAAGGTGGAGAAGCTGATCTACACAGATATCTTGTTGGCTGTAAGAAGAATCCAGGTCATAGACAGTTTATACCTGTTTATAAATTCACCTTGAAACATTTACCTGAAGGTCATCAAAACATTGATTTGTATGAACTCATTAAAGCTTCAGCTGACCTGACAGTAAGAGTAAGTGTTAACATAATCAGTGGAAACAGACCAACAACGTGGCCTAAGACAAATCGACCATATCCTTTTCATAACATGAGGGACACAAGAAAGTTGAGAACCGGAAGTGGTAGAATGAGGAATGTAAACAAATATCAAGATAGTGTTAAACAAGATGGACGAAATGGAGCTACTGACTACACTAAGTGTTGGTGTAGAAAATGTGAAGATTCAGAATCTCCCAGCAATGTGTGGTGGGAGTTTTATGTGCACACAGCCACACATGTGGTTTTTGATGACATTGAGGCCAGCCACACGACTTTGAGATTGTTTTATGATAGAGACGATAGTGCAGTGGTCAGTGTTGATAAGGTCGGTATTGTAGATACTAACGTTATGTATGACATGTGCTTGTTGAACTGTGTTACATGTGACCAAAATTTAGGAGATAAATTGATGATTAATTCGAAACATTATGAAAATGTCAGTAAGAAAGTCTTTGACAATTATAAATACTCTAGATCTAAACACAAGTTAAATTTTATAGTGTCACACCCGCATGGATGTTCTAAACAGGTCAGTGTTGGTCAATGGAAAAATAAATACAAAGTAGGGCATAGATTTAAATTAACGTATACACCATGTACATGTCCAGGAAGTAGCGGAGCCAATGTCAAATGTGTGGGGTTTAATGATGGCTGGTGGTGGTCTGATCTTGTTCACAGTGGCACAATGTATGGATTAAATTACAGTGGGGCTTGTGATGCTTGGTAAACTATTTTATTTCGACTTAAAGACGTATTTTAAACATAAAATATGTACATGTTTATTTACAATATTTTACATCCTGAACATAGCAATATATGTCATATATTTGGCTCTTACTTATTGTTAAAATCTCTTTTATTATATATAAATTAATATTTTTATATTACCTTTTGTGAACTGTTTTATTAATTACCCAGTTTTGGGGTAAGTTAGTTATTTTTACTTTCTTCTTCGTGATGTAGCTCTAAATTCGTTGGTCCTATAATCTTGTGAATGACGTTCTCAAGGAATGCGTATTTTCTCTTGTTTAGGGACACAGGCTTGGGAATCTGCTGGAGTCAGGTCTGATTTGTTAGGGTATGGACTTTACTTGGCTAACATCCATGGCATTGGGTTGTGGGCTTCGCGAGCCCTGATCGAATTGTGGCACCGAGCTTAAGGTGTGCTATATCTATTTTGAATAATTTGACATTGTAAATACTATTGATAATTATTCATCATTCATGTTATATTACATCATTTATTCATTAAATGTTGTATTTAAATATTATAAGTAAACGTATCATTATTACCTGTTGGCATAATTATCTACATATTAACCACTAGATTATAAGGGTTGCTCGGGCAGACGAGCCACGGCAAAATTTAACCCCGACATGAAATTAATCATAAGCGTGGAGGTGGGGAGCCCGGGGAATTACATCAAACCCTCTAGAGAGAGGACATGGACACCCTTCTGACAATGTGGGTATAGGTGTGGAATTTAGTGATTTCTGTGTGCTTTAACTTTTTATTGGAGAGGATGTTTTAATGTAAAACCATCACTTGCCAAAGTGTGGGGGTGGAGATCACAGCCTCGTTTTGAATTCATTGCGACATGTTACGACTTTTGAGTAACTTACAAATATCGTAACTAAATCACGGGGAAAATCTCTCGGTGAGATTGAAAGCGCGATACTGAAGTAGTTGTAACTTAGTCCTGAGAGAGAAAGGGTCTATATTGGGTATTATTAAGTAGTTGTAATTTAGTCTTGCAGTGAGAGGATGCATATTTCTATTGGACTTATTTTGTAATTAGTTGAAATTATTGATGTTGAAGTTAATTTATTTCTGTGAAACTGATTATGTTTTATATATATATATATATATACTACTGAGGGATGTGTATTCAAACTACACAGTATATAAAAATAGAGAAGCAAACTAGTGCATATTTTATTATTTATTTAATTGCAATAAGACTTCATGTCTGCTACAAGAGTAATTACTAGCTGTTTCTTAATTTACTTCATAGACTAGGCACAGCACAAACTAGAATCCACGACATTCGCATTAAGGGCCGTTTCTTTGGTAGCCAGTATTGTTACATTGGCTGCCAGGGGGCTGAGACTAAAAATACTGACTTCAATTTAAAAAGCTAAATCAGACTTCTGTCAACAAATTCCATTAGCGTAGTCAAAAAACAATGTTTAATTTTTTATAGGCTTTATATTGTTCATTATAGCCGGAACACCCCTTTTTAAATAAATGGGCAATTTTTTAACAACCAACCTAATATATTTTTTTGGTCTCGTGAATTAGTGTACATCTTACAATTAAGTTTCACGTTCGGCTCTCTTTCCTGAACTCTAAGAGTAAGACTGCTGTATCGATCCTTATGGAAATTTGTTGTGATTACAAAGACTCTTTTCTCATATAAAAACAACACAACAGAAACATACACATAAATACAACAGACACAACATAGAGAGTTCATTCAGCGACTACACACATACATCGTGGTCCTTTTCATGTTTCTTGATCAACGAGTGGTGCTGATATAGTCTGACCAAAATAGGAACGAACGAGTTTTTGAACCGCTCTGTTCTTTTCTTGGTTGACACCAGTCGCCCACTTAGCGACGACATGACGCAATTATGATGGAGCGGATGGCTGTTGTCTTTTCTCATATTTCTTAGACGTTTTTGTTCAAAAAGTGTCTCTTGATTAGAGAAGTTCTGAAGAGACTCCAGGAAAAGAGAAAACATCTGAAGTAAGTGATAAAGATGATGTCAAGTGATGGTATTCCAAAATCACTTTCTCCAGAAGTGGAAGAAGCTGTAAATAAGTACAAAGACTTCGGATAAATCCAGCCTGGAATTTTATCTGAGGAACTGTGAGCCAAATTTCTGTTATTTGTCCAAAATAAAGATGAACGGAATTTGTTTCCATTAAAGTTGACCCAAAATAAATCAAGAAGTTTGACATCACGGTTCACTAGAAAACTTGAAACAGGAGAAATTTGTACTGATCTTGGCTCCTCTCGCTCTCTGTTTTGTCTTGCATGCGTACTGTTTTCTGAGGCATCAGAAAAGATATCTAGTGCATTGAGCTAACTTGGAGTTGGTTTCACCAAATGTAAGAAACCTGAGCGACTGAAAGAACATGAAGAAGGAGTCCACCAAAGACAAGCTCTTTTGAAGAGAAAGTTAGAAAAAGAAAGCCTAAGGCAGAACCAGATGAACTGTCACATATGTTTCATGCGCAAAGTTTTAAAAATCAGGAGTATTGAAGAGATATTCTGAAGCGTGTAGCAGCAGCTACTAAGTACTTTGTAAAAACAAAACTGAAGCTTACGTGGTCACAACGAAAAATTCAATTCACCCAATCCTGGGAAACTCCTGGCATCTTTAAAATTTCTTGCAGAATTTGATGAAGTTACGAAACACCAGTTACATAGAATCGAATATAGAATAACACATTATTTGTCACCAGAAATTCAAAATAAATTCATGAACTTGATGGGTAATAAAGATAGGAAATCAATTGTTGGGAATGTCAAGCAAGTTTGTTACTTTTCTCTGATGCTTTCTCCGACCCCAGATGCTTTTCATCAAGAATAAGTATCCCTATTAATTCGGTACTTGGATGTTGATAATTTCGAAATAAAATAGTAATTCAATGGTTACTTTGAAATTATGAAACCTGATGGACAACATTATAAAGAACTTGTTCACCTTTTTTCCAATTTATAACAGAGATGTGTAAGAAGCTGGAGGCTGGAGTTTCAAAGAAAGGTGGTCCGCAAGAGAAGAAGCTACGTTGGCAGTTTCCTTGCATCTCGACAAAATCATCAAACTGTTGGAGAATCTTTCTCAATCAACAACTAAAAAAATAGACACTAGAAGTAATGCACAGAATCTTCTTCATGCAGTGGGAAATGATTATTATTTTTGCTTATCTGGAATTCTGGTCAAATCTTCTGGTCAAATCTCCTGCGCCAAATCAATATTGTTCAGAAGAAACTACAAAAGTCTGGACAGAAGTACTGGACAGACTTCATATAGAGATGAAGGACAGATTCCAAATCCTGGAAAACCATGTGAACACCTTTGGGTTTCTTCTTCAACCAAGACACCTCTTGGAGTCAATGGAGGATGACACGCTGATGAAAAACTGTTACCTTTTTCCTGTTTGATTAAATACAGGCCTATCGCTTGTTCAATGATGTAATTGATGCACGAGCACTTTTCATCCACAAACCAGTGACACAATCACCAATTGACACATTGAGGAAGCTGGCTTCATATGGTAATGATGTGCGCTCAAACCTTGCAATCTCCATTCGAATATTTCTAACTCAGGGCACTTCCATTGCGTCATGTGAGAGATCTTTCTCAAAGCTAAAGTTAATCAAAAACTATCTTAGGAGCACAGTGACGCAAGAAAGGCTTAGCATGGTTTTAATGTCAGTGAAGTCACAAATACTAGACACTATCGATGTAGATGAAATTAAAGATGCCTTTGCAGCACAGAAAGCACGACGTGAAGCAATATCAATTGAGATTTGTCACTTGTGCATTAGTTCGTCAATAAACAACCGTATTATTCATTAAAACAGTATTAAAGATTATTTCTTGTTAATTTTACTGATATACTGTACCAATCTGAATGTAGGGTTATATATTTATTAAGTGCATTATCTCATGTCATGAGGTCGAATGTCAAAATGCAAGGGGCCCCCAAAGATGTCAATTCCTAGCTACGCCCCTGGATGCTGATTTATTTATTATGTAAACAGTAGTATCTCATTATTGAATTCGAGATCTAGAACTAGTCTAGATTCTAGCTCTAGACCAGGTCTAGATTCTAGATCTAAAAACATAATTTTATAATACAATTGACACTCATTTTACATTTGAATAAAAATCAATAATAGTAGGTAATCGCTCACTGTATTTGTTCAAAAAAAAAGAACTAACTAGCAAATAGTGTTTATTGGAATATTTTTGAAGAAAGTTGATGTGAAGGGATGACACCCTGAGCTACCGCACCAGGTTCCACCGACACTGTCTGGAAGGTTTCCATTCTGTTGTTAGGTGATCAGTTTGATCTCTACTCTACTTATTCTAGAAGAGTTAGAAGAGTCTTATCAAGGACGAAGTGTTGTCCTGTCTGCTTGTATGTGAACAAATCGCCAAATGATTTTTAACAATTTTATTAATTTCAACGATCAAAAAAGACTATGGCTTAAATATTTATGGTCCATTGGTGACTTCGATGGGGTTCGCCTCTGAGTTTGTGTGATAACATAAACTCTCTTTGTAATCTTATTTACATTTATTTTGGTAACAGAGCTTCTCTATCCCGATGATTGCGCACTGCTAGCTCACAATCGCAGTGAACGAATTTGCATACGTTGCCCCAAAGATCGCCGTAACTGGGCAGCCAGGCCATTAACGTGGTAGACAACTTCACATACCTAGGAAGTTTAGTATCAAATAACGCGTCACTTTCAAACGAAGTTGATAACGTCTGGTTATGCCAGTAATGTTTTTGGCGAGAGTTTGGCGGAATAAATTGATCCACCTGACTACGAAAATCAATGTCTACTAAACAGTGGTTCTCTCAGATCTTCTATATGGATCTGAGTATCTGGGTGTTATACAGAAAACAACTAAAATTACTTGAACGCTTTCACCGATGATGCTTGTGCTCTATCTTGTGCATACGGTGTTGAGACCTCACTGCAAACAACGAACTCCTTGCAAAAGTCGGTACTGACTGTAAAGAGGGACCTTTTATGGTTCTACAGTTACGCTGGGCAAGGAACGTATCCCGTATGGGGAACGAAAGCATGCCAATAGAAGTCTTTTTTGGTGAGCTAAAAGCTGGTCGACGTAACAGAGGCGCCCCTCGGAAACGCTTTAAAGACCAGCTTAGGCCCCCAACTTGCTTTTACTGACATAGAAAAGAGCACCTGGTGACATGCGGCTTCAAAACGAGACAGTTGGAGGCCGCTGGATACAAATTTGAGACTAAAAAAAGCCACTAACGAGGACAGACAACATAATTAATTAAGGAAAGAATAGAAATTTAATCTATAATTTACTTTAATGTGTTGTCTATTTAAACAATCTGGACAGCATAAATCTATTTTTTAGCCGAGAGATATCAGATTTTCTAAAGCTTTTCTTTTTGCGACCTTAACATGATAAAAGAACAGATCACAAACAAATACGGGGGGGGGGGGGAGGTCGAAAGAAGTGATCACCTTCCCCCCACTCTGCGGAACCCCCTCCCCCACCGAAGGGATGGATGCGGTCTAATTGTAGTAGATGAAATGACATCATTTTTAGACCAATTCTTTACTTACGTTAGTAATACATGTACTCATTATTTATATTTTATCCTAGTATTAGTTCATGTCGCCCCCGGGTGGGGGTGAGTGTATCAATTCGCTCCCTCCCCACACCCTATACTTTTGAGTGAAGGGGAGGGGGAAATGTATTGGTAGAAAGCCACACAGCTTGCTAACATATATAGTTACTTATCTTAATGATATTGTTATTAACCTGGTGGTGGCACAGATGGGGGTAGTGGTGTGTGGTATCTTGGCCCATTCGGTTTGGGGGGGGGGGGGGAGGTCGCATCTACTACTCTCTCCACTCTTGCCCTTACTTATATATATATATAATGAGCTTTAGATGTCAGAAAAATACGTTTCTGCAAGTGAAGAATTTAAGAGAACGATTGCAGCGCCCCTATTTGTGAAGAGAAAGGCCACCAACGTGACAGTTTTTTTAGAATTAGAAATTAGAATATTGTAAGTTAAAGACTTCGTAGTATCTACTATTGAGGACCTTTTTTTTTATATGTCTACCTTATACACGAGAGGCTTCAGCAACAATATTGATTCTATCTTTTTGAAGAAGTCATTTCAAAACTTTTCCCCTTACGTCATTCTTCTCTACAGTGTTGAACATCGTTCAATTGACGACCATTGTGGGACAAAAACTCAAATGTTCGTTGCAAGGTTTCTTAACACGAAGATTATCTTGGACTAGAATACATGGCCGAAGGCCGAACACACCGGAAATCCCCGCTATCTTCCTATGTTTTACCAAGCTAGGGCCCAACGTTAAATTTTGAGAAACACTGCTTATTTGTGTCAGATGAAGTCGGATGTCTCTCACATTTCAGATACCGCCAGTCGTACCCTTTCATAATTTATTGTGATCTGAAATCTTGTTACTAGGAGAATTACAACTAGACAGACTTATGGAGAAAGAGTTTGATACTCTCAGAAATGCTGAAAAGCGTTTGGTGCCCAGGGGTCCTCCCTGGACTCTGCTGTGTAGTTGTAAGTGCTCCCCCAGAACTAATGCTGTCTAAGGGGGCTGAAAACGTAAATGTTCAGTTCTAGATGGTAGTCGAAGTGTCAGAAGCACACTATAATGCAATACCGTTTCCGTCTAAATGTCTGACAAAGCAAAAATGGTCACGTGATGTTAAGTCTGTTTCTAATTTAAATAAACTTCAATTGTAAAATATGCAATAACTATTGAAAAAATGTCACATACAATAGGATTTTATAATATAATTGATACTCATTTTACATTTATGTAACATTCTAGTAAAGTAGATAATCTTATCTTATCTTATATAATACAGACGTTACTTCAAAAAAGAAGATGATTACGTCCTACGCGTCATGCATTTAGTCATGCATATTAACCAATGACTTAAATTCTGCCAAGTCACTGGTTTTTCTGACTAGCTCAGGCAACCCATTCCATGCTCTAATAGCACTAGGGAAGAAGGAGTATTTGTACAAATTTGTCCTAGCATATGGGACGAGGAATGTGCCTTTATTTTTGTGTCTTTCAGAGTATTTTATTAGATTTTGTTTTTGGATTTGAAGATTATGGTTCAGTGTTTTATGTATAATTGCTACTTTACTTTTGAGTCTTCTGTCCTGAAGGCTTCCTAAATTTAGTGATTTTACTAATGGTGTTACTCTAGTCAAATGTGAATATTCGTTTGTTATGAATCTCACTGCTCTATTTTGTGTTTGTTCCAGTTTCTTAATGTTTTCTTGAGTTGAGGGGTCCCAAACGGTGGATGCATATTCTATTATTGGCCTAACCAAGGTTAAATAACATTTTAGTTTTATGTTCCTATTTGATTTGTAGAAATTTCTTTTAATAAACCCTAATGCTTTGTTTGATTTTTTTATAGTTTCATCAATATGTGGATTCCATGACAGTTTTTCATTTATTATAACACCTAGGTATTTTGCGATTTTAGTCTGTGTTACTGGTTTGCCATGAATAAGATAAGTGGAATTAATTTGTTTTAGTTTTTTTGTTACTCTTAACAACTGACATTTTTCTGGGTGGAAAGACATGCTCCAATTGGATTCCCATTTCTGTAATTCGTCTAATTCTCTTTGTAAAATATCTGTGTCTTGTGTTGTTTTTATTCTTCTATATATTATGCAATCGTCTGCAAATAATCTGACTTTTGTTCCTGAACTAATGCAATTTGGTAAATCGTTTATGTAAATTAAAAATAGTAGTGGACCCAAGACTGTTCCTTGAGGTACACCTGAGTTTACTGTTATTGGTGTTGATTTAGAGCCATTCATTATTACAGTTTGTTCTCTCCCTATCAGAAAATCTTTAATCCACTGATGCAGTGGACCATTAATGTCGAAATATTTTAATTTTTTAAGCAAACTATGGTGGTGAACTTTGTCAAAAGCCTTAGAAAAATCTAGTAAGATAGCATCAATTTGTTCACTATTATCTAAACCTTTAGAAAAATCATCAATTAGTCCTATTAGTTGTGTTTCACATGATCTATATTTCGAAAAGCCATGTTGGTATGGGGTGAGGACACTTTGTCTAAGTGGTTTATGATGTTGCTACATATTATGTGTTCTAGGATTTTACATGTGATGCTGGTAAGTGATACTGGTCTGTAGTTTCCTGGATCAGATTTTTCTCCTTTTTTAAATAGGGGGGTGACATTAGCTTCTTTCCAGTCCTTTGGTACTCTGCCCTGGTTAAGCGATGCCTGAAAGAGTATTTTGAACACTGGGGCTAGCTCATTGCTTAGTTCTTTGAGTAATCTAGCTGGAATACCATCAGGTCCAGACGCTTTATTTGGTTTGGTGTTGGCTAATAATTTTTGAATTCCATTTTCTTGTACTACTAAATTTTCTATGTTGTCTACTTGGTACAAATTAAGAATTATGTCTTTGTCTCCTGGGGCTGAGAATGCTGATGCAAAGTATTTGTTTAGGATGTTTGCTTTAGTTTCATTATCATTATGTATTATGTTATGTTCATCTTTTAATGGCGCTATGCCATGTTTGGATTTTGTGTCATTTATCTTTTATCCATACATGTATAGGTGTATGATTTCAGTTTTGGCTCACTACTGAGTAGTTTAGGCTTGTTAGAGTAGTAGGAGATCGCACAGTGGTAGCTACAGACGTGAGAGATCGTTTTTTAAAGAAACCATTAAGTGCATTGTGTGTCGGAGTCACGTGCTACATTTGTGGCTAGTCTTCTCTCTTGAGACGCTGGCGTGGTCGTTACTTTGCAGGCTCTCAACTGTTGGATAGTTTACTGTGAGCTCCTGCCTCAACTAAATGTAGCTAAGCGAATGTAGCTTGTTTGGAGTTTTCAGTATTCCCGTTGATCTGTACAAATATAAGACAAACACTGAACTAAAAGAAATGAACAATTATAATGTTTTATTTTTAACTTAAATAATAGGGCTAATAGAAACTACCATCACACAGGGAACATAGACCTGTCTTGCAATTCATGCCTTGCACCAAATTCAACTCACACCCTGGGGTCTCTCCTTGCTCGTCTAAACGTTCCGTTCATATCCTTTGCTGAACAGTGCGCTTATGCTCACACTTAGTTGTGTACTCACTTTTCATCTAGAATACAATTTAAACGTTGACACACATCAAAGTTGTCATTTTTGTGTTGACCATCATTAATAGCCATTATCGATACTGGCAATGGGCAAACTGTATCAAACAACAAACAGGAACGTAACAAATGTTTTAGGATATGATAAAAATGATTGTTTTATATATAGCAATTAGAGAAAACGACTAGTCAATATTACATATTCAGCAATCTTTTCATAAACAGTCATGTTTAAGAATTAAATTACTGGCGTAACATAAAAAGCACACCTTAGTGCCGGGCTCTCACTGCCCCCAACCTAATACGGCCCATGCACAACGACCAAGTTGGTCCATGCAACGCCCACAGCCCACAATAATGTAAATAAAAAAAACGAAAACAGAGAGAGAGATTGCCATCCAAGCAATAATACAAGAAGCAATGACGTTTACAGAGCACACCTTTGGAAACATAAAGTAATGTGGTACATAAAGTAATGTGGTACATAAAGTAATGTGGTACATAAAGTAATGTAGTACATAAAGTAATGTGGTGCATAAAGTAATGTGGTACATAAAGTAATGTGGTACATAAAGTAATGTGGTGCATAAAGTAATGTGGTACATAAAGTAATGTGGTACATAAAGTAATGTGGTGCATAAAGTAATGTGGTGCATAAAGTAATGTGGTGCATAAAAAAGAAAAAAAAACAGAACTAGAAACCAACTCAATATGGCACACGAAAGAATATCTGTTTAGTTAGAAATACAACTTAGCTTACTTCTTAAAAACTACTTAGAAGAAGTAAAAGATTAATTTATTGAGGCTTCAAATTTTAAAATTTAACCCATACTAACCATTTTTAATTGCAATTAAGCGAAAATATTTTTTTTTACGTTTTTTTTTGCAATGATATGTTGATTTAATTTTCGAGAACTTATGCAATTACATACTTGGGTTTCAAAATTCAACACAAGCTAAACATTTGGCGTATCATCTTATTAAACTTTACCCAAGTTAAACATCTGCCTTGTCACTTACACTTATGACATTTTAAATCTACAACGCTTACGACACTTTCAACATGTAACCTAAAGCTCGTTTTATATATACATAAACTGGAATGTGGCATTCATTGGAGCCTTCGCAAAATGATTTTTTTTTCTTTAGACCTGAAACTGATTGTATGAAGAAATTTATAAGGTGTCTAATACCGTACATTGGTTGCATTAACAATATAGTTTGCAAAAAAAAAAAGGTGGGGTCACAACCAAATAAAATAAAGATTAAATTGAAAAACCGAATAAAAGTTAATGGTAGATAAAGGACTGGAACTTTTTGTGGCTGACAGGAGGGGGCGATAAGTAAACATTTTACTAGAATTAAAGGGCCCTAAGTATGAGTGTGTGCATTTGTCGGGGGTGCAAAACGGGACTTTCCAAATTAAGTCAAAAGTCTATGTCAGAGAAAATACGATGCACAGGTTAAAAAAAAAAGTGGTTCAGAGAGCGAAGAATAATAGAGAGATAGAGAATGAAAAGAGAGCGGGCCGTGAAATTTCATTGTAACAGATGCACTTAATGACGTGCAAAACACATATTACAATAATTGTTAAAACATAGCCTGTTTATTAAAATAAAAAACATAAAGGAAAGATTGCATAATAATAATAAACAATACAAAGCCTGTGAACAAATCGACGGGTGCAGCCAGTGTGAACTGTATACATTTGGCATAGTTTAAAAAGCTTCCCCAGAAAAGTAGCAGTTAAGTAGCATTAAAAAATGTATTTAAAATGGAACTGTCTTTGCCTCGTTTGTATTCCTGCAGAATGTTATCCTTTATAAGACCAATAAGCATTCTCTGAAGCTTTGTTTGTGTAGACAAAGTCTCTTTGATTATCGCTTCTAAAGACTTGCGATATGTTTCAACTTAAGATATTTGACTTCCATACACCAAAGAATGGAAGTGTTTAATTAGGAAAAACTGTGACAAGCATTTTTTGTTGTTAAATCTTCTATAAAATCATTACTTTAAATATGCTTTCAAAATGCTATGCTGGAAATATGATGGCGCCAAAAATAGTGTAAGTATGAATCTACTTATTAAAATTCTTTAATGTTTTTTTTTACTGAAAAATCTATACCTACAACTTTTAATAGTTAACCATTTAAGATTTTAAAAAGTGACAGTGATAGTCTTACTGTTGAATTTCATTTCTTATTTCTCCTACTATTATAAATTATAGCTTTTATATAGCGCTACTTTCAAATTTATAGCATGCTCAGCAGGGAGGAGGGGGTATCTGGGAGAAGATATTTCCGTGCTGCCTTTAGGCGCTCAGTAAACACATCTCTTCTCGAGTTGGATGTCGAACCTCGAGCCCCCTTCATAGGTAGCCAAGCCAAGCTCAAGCGTACTTAGCCTCTCGACCACACTTCCCACTAGTCTTGCTTTTATTAATTGATCTTTTAGTGATTCAAATACACAACTGGTCCACAAATAAGATTGGACCAGAGCGCTCTGAGCATATTATAAGCATGAAAGTAGCCCTAAAAGAATACATGTGGGAATACCCGCTGATTTAATTGTGGTCAAAATATAGATCATCTTGACCTACATTTCAAAGTTTAATTGTAGAAGATAATATTTCGAGAAAATTATAACGGAAAAAATAGTTCTCCCAGTGGGACCAATTAGTTAGTATTTATTTTCCCTTAAGATATACATAGAATGTTAAATATCTGGGAAAATCGATTTTTTTTTAGAACCATGTCCAGACTTGTTTTGATGTTTCCAGTTTCCTACACTGAAGAATTTATAAGCTGATAAGAGAAATTGTAATAATAAATTGCATTAGCCATCTTCATCTCTTAAAAAGTACATTAGGAAATATAGAGAAGAACAAAAAATGTAAGTAAACATGAACTTTCTCCTATAATACAAAAAAAAAAGTTTGATTAGTATTAACAAATATCTTACATACAAAATATGGCCATTAAGAGACTCCAGTTATGTAAAAACAAGTTTTATTATAAAGATAATTTTATATAGAGCCGACCAAACTCCTCTTCACTTATTGTTGTTCTTTTTTTTTTTTAAATCGTACCATTCTTTACCGTGCTTTAAGTTCTCCTTGTTAAGTTGCAAATGTATAAATCTAGCCTGTGAACTATAGACCTAGTCCTAGAAGACGGTGCGTAAAATGAAAGTTGACTTATTTTTTTTTTTATATCTTTTTTTCTTTTCTGATGAATGTGTGTTTAAGATATAGAATGTCTTGAGCTACAGACCTTATTTAATTTTAAGATTGTTATTTATAACAACAATCGTATGTCAAGTTGTCACTGTGTGTCTAATTAGCTACTAATTCTTTTTACAAAGATATACAAAAACTATCAAACGTTAGATGAAAATCGTTTGAACCTTTTTTAAAAGCCTTTTTTTTTATGGGGGGGGGGGGATAGAGGAGAAACCTGCTTCTTCTTCAATATCATGTTCAGATAAGAACCTTTCCTATTATAATACAATTTTACAGATTATATTTTAAAAATTAACATTCAGATGTATATTATAAAATACTTAATTACACAGTGTTGAGGTTTTTTTTTTATTTTTGCTTGAAAAACATGGATAGAGTCAAGTGTATGTTCATAAACATTCTTTAAATTAAATTTGTATCTAACTTAATACAAAATAAATTTAGTAATTTTGGAGATATGTAAATTTATATTTAGTACCAGGAGTTAACGAGCCTCGCTCGGATGAATAATATGTTAAGGAAGGATATATACCCAAGTCGTTTTGGGAATATTTTTGTAATTACGAAAATGAACGATCGGGTAAAGACTGTCAATCTGAAGAGTTGATCTTTCGTTCTTTTAGTCTCAATGTAAATGTACATGGCGATTAGAATAGAAAGTCTCTTAAGCCTCCCCCCCTCCCAGCTGTCTAGAAAAAAAACACAGCTCACGTCGTGTCTTTTTACATTTTTTTGGTAAAACTATTGAGCTATTATTGGCTTGGAAGAAAGTCTTTGCATTGTAACTTCTAAAATAGTTACGTTCAGAATTTAATATTGCTATTAGTATATTCATTATGGCTTTAGTACAAAGCATCAAGTGATACAAAATCTCTACGTT
Source organism: Biomphalaria sudanica (assembly GCA_036873155.1). Taxonomy (NCBI): domain Eukaryota; kingdom Metazoa; phylum Mollusca; class Gastropoda; family Planorbidae; genus Biomphalaria; species Biomphalaria sudanica. The sequence continues at coordinate 2,161,893 of JAZGLO010001986.1, forward strand.
ATAGGGTAAACTTGCACCTTGTAACAAAGTAAAATAGCATATTTGTTACGCCGACCACCTTTCAGCTCACTAAAAAAGATTGCCTTTGGCATATGTTCGTCACCCATACGGTATAAGTGCCTTACCCAGCGTGACTGTCGGACTAGAAGAAGCTCATGCTATTTCGCAAGGACATCGCTGTTTGTAGTGCGGTCTTGCCAACGTATTTCCATGATGGTGTGCAAATATCTTTGGTGAAGGCGTTCAAGAAGTCTTAGTTACTTTCTATAAAGTACCCACGTCTCAGATCCACAAAGAGAGGTTAAGAGAATCACTGTTTGGTAGACACTGATTTTTGTAGTCAGGCAGAAAAAGTTGGTTAGATGATTCATAGCAGATATTGATATTTCTGACAATCTTTGTAACTGTAAATGTGAGCATATTTTTCACAATCTAAAGTGGATCCAAAACTTTTACGATCAATGATGTCAAATTAACAGCTGACTAATTTGGCAAGCTTATTTACAAAATAACAGCAGATCAAAAATTTCGACGACAAATTATTATTATTATTAATTAATTATTATTATTAATTTTATAAAATAAATGAAAATATTGAGACTATATTTCAATTGCTGAATTAATTTTTTGTGTGTGTTGAGGGTGAAGGTTAAATAACAGATAATAGAAGTCTTTGGTGAGAGAGCGTTATGACGCCTAGAAAGATCAGTAAAATCTATACGACCAAAAAGCAATATGTAACTTATAAAATACTTAAATACTGAATTGACAAGACTAGGAAATGTCACGATTTATTGAATAGGGAGAAGGAGGAATGAACATTTTTTTTTACTAGAATTCCAATGAAAGAATGAGTGTTTGTATGTTAGAGGTTGATATCGGTCATTAGAATTCAACTTAACAGGGCCATCATAATCCTACAGAGCGTTAAAATAGGGGTGGGAAGGTTGAGCCATCATGTGAGGAGATAATTCGCTGCCAAAATAAATGTAAGAGGGAGCGGTGACTTGTTCTATTATTCTTGGTTAGAGGGGATCATAGCCAACACAATATAGAGCCTGGGAACAAATTAACTGGTGTAGCTGGTGGGCTAAGCTAGTTAAATATACGAACAGAAGTGTTACTTGTTCTATTATTCTTGGTTAGAGGGGATGATAGCCAACACAATATAGAGCCTGGGAACAAATTAACTGGTGTAGCTGGTGGGCTAAGCTAGTTAAATATACGAACAGAAGTGTTACTTGTGTAAATACATATTAATCATGAATACCTGAAATATCTACTCTGAACGTATTCATTATCATTTGTATTTGATTATAATTACTTTTTTACGCTTAGTTATTAATATTAACAAATTCTAAGCCTACTATAATTGGTCTCTAGTGACAACTTAATCATCAGCTGGTGTCAGGGGTTCTAATTTATATATACTGCTGCTGCTGCATCGCTCTTGTTCTTGCGTTTCTTGACTTTGCTCGTTAGGGGTATGAATACTCAATTACACTTATTAATACTTGCTTAGTTACTTTCTTGGTTACTCAATTATAATTCATCAATACTTGCTTAACTCAAATACGAACACTTAACACTTAATATACATTAACTCTAACTCCTTATATTCATGAATATCGATAATACTTTAATACTTAATAAAGCACACAATTATATCACTCTTATGAAATAGTAATACACAAAACACAAGTCCATCAACTTATGAATATTTAAATGCATAAATACCAGTCCAGGAAGTAAACGTCCAACCTTCCTGGACCGGGAGCAAGACCTTACTGACTTAACACATTCTCTCGCACATTCAACACATTCAACGAAGACTTAATCACTCAGTTCACAACACGTGCAACACTTTGCATTCATAACACATATAACAATCATACCAAAATAAACTAACATTCATTCTCGCCATACCCCCCTCGACAGCTGGTACTTGACTTTTGTTATATGGCTGATGTGATAGTTTGCGCAGCCCAATATTTCCCTAGTTCTCAGTCAGCAGCTTGTTCTTAGAACTAGGTCAAAGAGACCTTCTGTTTTGTTATCCTTCTTTTACGACACTTTCTTAGAGTGCTTCCTCCCCCCCCCCCCCCCCCCTGTACCTTGACATGTGACATATTTAGTGACTTAAAAATTGGCCATTGAAACCTAATGTCATGTTTGTCGAGCTATAAATATTAAATTGTCCCTATTGAGCAACACTTTTTACCCAATAGCGGATTCCCTTGAATATTCTTGGAAATCAAACAGAAACATGAGAGACTAAATGGTAGAAGCACATTTAAAAAGTAATATTTAAATGAAATACATTTAATATTTACAATAAATAGTTTTAGATAAAATATTCTTTAGTTTTAAAATGCAGATTAAATACAATACAAAAAGAATAATATATAGGTATGTTTTTGATTAAAATAAATATTATTTTTGACACAAACTGAACAATTCATTTCAAACTTGTTAGAATGTTGAAACACAAGAGAAAAAGACAAATCAAAGAGAAAAGTTCCAAAAAACAAAAGAAGGAAAATGTAAGTATATCTTTTGAGTGGCCCGAAATACTTTTCCAAATATGTGACGATATGTATGACCCTTCACCTATTCCTTTAGTCTGTCAAACCGTTGGGTCACCACACATAGTTTTCAACCGTCTTTCTCAATTCCACCCTGCCTTTTGCCTTGGATAGAACCTCTTTCATTGGCTGGCCTATCCAATCTTTGATGTTGTTTTCCCATCGCATTCTCTGTCTGCCTCTTCTTCCTTTTCCTGGTACTGTTCCCTGAAGGAAGGTCTTTGCAAGACCCGCAGAACTGGTAATATAGCCATATACTTTTAGTTTCCGTTTTTTTTTTTCATAGTTATCAGGTCATCGTGTGGTCAAATGGCTGTAGTAACTCTGTCTCTGATCTCTTGGTTTGTGATGTGGTCTTTAAATGTGATACCTTTGATCCTTTTGTAGCATATCAATTCCATTGCTAGGATCCTCCTCTCTAGCTTTGCAGTCAGCGTCCAAGACTCATCAGCATATAAGAATGTGGCTATGACCAGGGAGCGCATCAGTCTGACATTGGTGTCGAGGGCTCTACATTTGTCTTTCCTTTATTGTTTTGAGTTTTGCCGAAGTAAGACAAGAAGAGAAAAGAAAGATAGCTCATACTGATGGAAACTAACATTTATTGTTATTTAAAACAGAATGGGCTATTACATATAAAGTCGTCAAATTTTGTTTATTGGTTGTGTCAGACATACTTATTCGTTAGAGTTTATTTCTTTATATTTAAATAAAAATAGACGCCAACAATTATAAAATCGTATTAATATTTGTTTTCTATGAAGTTTCTATGAAAAGAAAGTGTTTTCCAGAGTTGCTCGCATTTCCTGAACCTTGTTACAACGAGGTATAATAATAAACTAATTTGTGATTCAAAAAATGTCTATAACCCTTCGCGAAGTGAACTGTGTATGGAACGAGAAGGCATCTCCTGTGAAATAATTATTATGTCAAAAGACTCTAATTTTAAATCATTAAATAAAGGTTGTAAAAATTAGTAATATCTAGGCTTGGTGTTTAGACTTATCAGATCATTTTTGTGTATCATAATTTATCTTTCTCAGAGCAATTCTGAACTTTGTCTTCCTACAGAAACTAGTGAAGAAAGTAATAAAGGTATTTTCTCAGATATTGTTATGTTTATAAAAATTTAATGAATTTATCTATTTTTAAGTGGTGCAGTTTATCATATTTTAAAATTTTCAGCGACTTAGCAGAATTAAAGTCAATATGCATGACTAAATGCATGACGCGTAGAACGCAATCATCTTATTTGTTAAAGTAACGTCTGTATCATATACGATAAGATAAAAGCATATGTGCGTATGTTCGTTGTGGAGCGCGTTTTAAAGCGGGTCTTACTAAATCAAGTCAAATGTCTGTGTCGGAAAAACATGACAATGCTCAGGGTTAAAAAAGTAACAAAAAATGTGTGTTCTAAAATGGGAGAGAGAGAGAGACAGAGACAGAGAGAAGGAAAGAGAGCGGGCAGTTTCATTTTATTGTAACATATATAAAAATTCAAGGGCTAAAATGTATGCAAGGGTAGACTTTAATACGTAGCCTGTTTATTAACATTTAATAAACGATGTCACTGACTTAATAAACAATATAAAGCCTGATAACAAATCAATGGAAGAAGCCGAAACATACTTCTAGTTTGATATCAACGATGTTTACGTTGATGAATATAAAATGGAAATAATTTCTCTGTTATTTAAGATTGTCAGAATAAGTCACGACTTATGTAGAATATTTGTTTAGTAAAATAATATTCATTACGCATTGATTTTTAAATATTTTATTTATTTATTATTATGTGAAATATTGATATAAATACATAGGAAACCAATGATCAGAGAGCTATTGACTAAATAAATAGTGTACACATTGTTCTAAACTTTTAATTTATTTAAGTTTAGAAATGATTAATATAAAACTAAACATGTTTGTAAAATGTTTTCCAGACAGACTTGAGAAAGTGCCGTCAGATTATAATATCACCAATTACCATTATAATGTCCAGTCAGATGACTTAGATCACGATGAAGGTGCATTAATTGGTAAATTTATAGTTTGTTAGTGTATTAACTTCTCAGATAAACACATTCGTTAGATTTGCTAGATCTATTATTTAATTAGTTGATTGAATTAATAAATCACATTATGTTCTGAACATTTGATCAACTTAACGTTGATTTATCTGTTCTACAGTTGATCATGAAACTCAAGAGTCAGAAGGAGGAGAAGCAGATCTAAAAAAATATCTTGCTAGCTGTGAGAAGAATCCAGGTCACAAACAGTTTATACCTATTGATAAATTCAAATTGAAACATTTACCTGAAAGTTATCAAGACAATGACTTGCATGAATACATTAAAGCTCTAGCTGACCTGACAGTGAAATTAAATGTTAAAATGACTAGTCTAGACAGACCAAAGTTTTGGTCAGAGACTTCACATCCGTATCCGTTTTCAAAAATGAGTGACCGGAAAAACTTGCGGACAGGAAGTGGAAGAGTCAGATATGTCAATAAATTTAAAGATGGAGTGACACACAATTTAATTATTGGAAGTAGTGACTACTCAAAGTGTTGGTGTAGAAAATGTCAATTTTCAGGCTCACCCAGCAATGTATGGTGGGAGTTTTATGTCTTCACAGCCACACACGTGGTTTTTGATGAAATTGAGGCTAGCCACGCGACCTTGAGATTGTTTTATGATAGAGATGACAGTCCAGTGGTCAGTGTTAATAATGTCAGTATTGATTATAGAGACATTGATGGTGACTGGTGTGTGTTGAAATGTGTGACATGTGACAAATATATAGGAAATAAACTGATGCGAATGTGGAGACATAATAGAAATGTATGGATGAAAATCTTTAATAAATACAGAAATTATACATCTAAAAACAAGCTTAATATTATAGTCTCACATCCTCATGGATGTTCTAAACAGGTCAGTGTTGGTCAATGGAAGGACAAACACAAGATGGGTGAAGATAGATCTAAGTTTACCTATACAACTTGCACATGTCCAGGAAGTAGTGGAGCGCATGTCCTGTGTCTGGGATATAGTGACTGGTGGCTGTATGATCTTGTTCACACTGGAAGTTTAAAGTCCGGATTAAATTACAGTGGGGTTGGTGATGTCTACTGAGTTGTTCCAGCTGTCACCAAACAACATGAACTTATATTTCTTTGAACATTTTTCATTGTCTTTCAAAATGATAAATCTGTTGCCTCTTAATGTAATAAAACACATTTAAAATGTCTCATTTATAATTTATAAATGTATACTTGTTTGAAAATATTACTTTTAAATTTCAACCTTATAAATAAATGAAAAAACTTAAATGTTTTTTTTATGCCATTTCCACTTTGCGTATAATTTGCTTTTGAGAGGTCATGATGTTCAAAATTTCTTTTTTACAAATATTTGGTTAAGAAAACTATGTATGTATTTAACTAGCAACACTTCATGTATATCTCAGATGTGCAATGATGAATGAAACGTTGGATCAATTTGAAAACAAATAGCATTCTTTAACTACGTTTTTAATTGTAGTGACCAAATAAAACCTTTTGCTTTAGACAAAATTATCCAATAAAATACAATTCTATGAGTACATTTTGAGTTTTTTCATTAAGTATAAGTGGTTTGTAGTCCCCATTTGTTAACTAGGAAATATAAAACCTTAAATTGTCAATTAAATTATAATGTCACTTCAGTTTACCAACACCCTTCCTTTAATGATGAACTTGGAACAGTCGACCATTTCACCTTTCTCAACCACACTTTGGAACAGTCGACCTTTTTACATTTCTCAACCGCACTTTGGAACAGTCGATTTTTTCACCTTTCTCAACCACACTTTGGCACAGTCGACCTTTTCACCTTTCTCAACCACACTTTGGAACAGTCGACCTTTTTACATTTCTCAACCGCACTTTGGAACAGTCGACCTTTTCACCTTTCTCAACCACATTTTGGAACAGTCGACCTTTTCACCTATCATCTTATTGGAGGCTTGGTAGCTGAGTGGTTAAGAGTTTGGCTGCAGAACCTGGTGGTCCTAGGTTCGAATCTAGTTCAAGACTGGAATTTTGAATCTCGTTATTTAAGGGTGCCAACTCTAAGGGTACCTGACTTAAGTTTGCGAAATTAAAGGAGGTTTGTCGTTGTGCTGGCCTCATGATACCCTGCTCGTTAACCATTGGCCATAGAAACAGATCACAAGACTTATAAGGGGACCTTGACTTTTACTTTTGCAACCTAGCTGGAGAGAGACAGTGACCAAGAAAGCTATGGTCAGTGAAAGTACATGGGTCTCAGTTCAGGAGGAAAAACGAACAATACGAAAACTGTCCAGCTCCTCTACCACCGAAGCGGCAGTCACACCTGAACCTGCGGTATCTGTGGACGGGAGTGTCTCTTTAAAATAAGGCTCCACTGCCACACGAGAAAGTGTGTGAGATGAACCATAGTCGTTCAACAACTGAAAAAGGCCAATAATATTATATATGTATATATATAATATATAATATATATATAAAGAGAGAGAGAGAGTGAGTGAGAGAGAGAGAGAGAGAGAGGGTGAGCGAAATAAATGTATTAACGAATATAAAACATATTTGATTCACAGCTAAAGAAGCAACAAAAAAATTACTGCAATACTGCAAAATTTATGTTCCCTTTTTGATATCAAAAAAATTAATTAATCACCACTATTAATTAATTAATAGTTTTTTTTTTGAATTGATTTACGTTTTATCTTTGACATGAAATAATGTCTGCTAAGTTTCAACTTAAACCAAGAAAATGGACGTGAACGAAATAAGTTCAAAATGTGTATCTGACAAACAGAGATAGTTAATATAAGCTTTGTCAATAGAAAAGTTTTACATTCATAACTTGATTACTTTGTGTGATTACAACTAATTCTTTCTCTAACTAATTTTAGCGTGCGTACTTGACGATGAATGGGGAAAATTTAAATAGGAAAACTGTATTTTAAATTGAACCATAATATTAGGAATTGTATTATATAAGTTGAAGACCTTAAAAAGTGTAAAGTTAATAAGCATTTAATTGTTTAAAAACTATTTTTGAAAACAGTATGAACAACGAAGGTTTACAAAAAGTGGATCCGTGTTTGCTACGAATGTGACATTTGTATTGTTATTGTGAAGTATTTCACTGCAATATTTAGTCAAATAAATCCCGGACTTAAAACGTTTGATTCACGAGATAGCACTTGAGAAGAAAACCCCACTTTAGGTGTTGACAGGGCTTTTATTAATTTAGACATTAATAATGCGTCATGCTTTTGATGTATTAATTTCATCATCAATTAAAGAAAATGGTCAAACATAGTATATAGTTTTTGTAATAAATAAAAAAAAAGAAATTGTCAATGTCCATAAAGTTTTATTTACAGAACCTACGAATGTCAATGTCATGAACTAAGTTTAAGTATAACCGTTTTAGTCGTTATAAGTATACACCGTTTTAGTCGTTATAAGTATACACCGTTTTGTTTGATATCAGTCTTCAAAGGCCTTAAAGCTTACAGAAGAAGGGAGATAAAAATAAATTATCATTTGAAAAATAACACATTTTCCGACAGATCACATTGCCATTTTTAGAAATTTTTTAAGAACTTAACTGATAACATGTCAGAGTGATTGAAGTTTTTTTTTAAATTATTCTTTTATGCTGTTTTTTTTTAAAATCAATATGCGTTGTATTTGTTTAGATAGCAATAATAGATGACATTAATTTAATGGAAGCGTATTTAAAACAAAAAGCCTTTTGAATGTCTTGTAGTCGACAAGGCAGCTGAGACAAGGAGCCACCGAAATTTATTGCCCTATTAGATACTAACTATGTTAAAGTTGAAGTCAAAACTATAGCATAGATGTCAGTTTACTCTAAAAGATACATTGTCTTATTTACGACTCAAGTCCCAGCAATGTGAGACTCTTAAATGTCTCACCTGCCAACTTTGTTTCAATATTTTATTAACAGAAGCTACTACGAATACATTGTAGGAACTACTCATTACAATTCCTCTTTTCAGCTTGGAAGTGCACTGATTGTGTGTTAGAACTCAAGATTTAGTGTATGCCATTTAAAGAAGTTTACATTGACTACAAACCTTAACAAAGTAAACTCTTTCTTATCCAAAAAATATTTTATCACGCATATTTTATGATGGGTCGGAAAAAAATTAATATAAGTTTAATTGATTCTAAATGCTATTAAAAAAATAAATGTTTGTTAAGCCATATTAAAATGTATATAATTTCGAAAAAATTAAAACAAAACAATTTAATTTAGTAGCCATTTTCGTTTGCTTTATAGAAAAACATAAACTTTTATAAGAAATCGCTAAGTGTTAATACGTTGTGAAGTCTAACCCGGAAGTAAATCGTTCGTTACAATGTTCAATAAAGGTTACATTGTACGTAAAAAAGCAAGGAGGTTATATTTAGATGGAGATGGCGGTTGCTATCAAATGTTCATTATCGGTTGAAGCCAGTGGGCGGAGCCTATTCGCCATATTGGTTTACTCAAAACTTTCCATCCGTTTTCATTGCGATACCAGTTTTCTAATTCTCGTAACGACTCAAATTAGCCTCGTATTTTGTCATCATGTTTTTTTCTAAACTCCTCTAAGGCCCAAGTTCATATCTGGTGGTCTAGATATTCCAATGGATCAATTACAAAGCGCTGTAGAGCATGTAAAGTGATTTATACGATCACCTGATCGAGGCCTACAAAACCGAAATATAATGATTACATCGAAATTAAGCACTATTGTGGGCTGAAAAAAGCACAAAAATGATTTGCAAGAGGTTTGTTATATTTTTGATACTTTTTACCGCACTGAAATCACCACAAAATTGATAAAATTGAAGTGAAAAGGAGTACTACTACCTACTACTACTAATAATGTTACAGTAATACTAACTAATCTTTCCCATATTAAACTCTGGCCTACATCTAAAATGTTTAGTATGTAAAATGTGGGAAGATACATTTTTATACAAACATGAAGACATTATATAAGAACACACTGATAAACCATTCTGAATATACAAAGTCAATGAGCTAGTGTGAGATAACTAATTATTTACCACTGAAGAGAATTAGTTTTGTATGCACCTGTCTGCTCACAGCACCTTTTTGCATATGATTCCTAAAAGTGTAATGTTTTGCAGCGTAGTGATTCCGCACTTGCAGATATTTCTCTGCTATTGCCTTGATGAATAAAATTGCATGGTTTTCAGTAGGCTTACATTCAAACATGTGCTCAGATAAACAAGTGAAAATTGGCTTATGCAAGTAAGATAATAGCACAGCTTGAACCAACTGAAAACAAGATACTCCAGACAAAGTCAAAGATGCCTTGGTGACATTCCGTCTGAAAAACTTCTCACACATCACACAAATATCAATAACATCCTGTGACGGAAAGATAAGCCCGCCTTTGCTTTTAAGTTTAATTAATGAGCACATTTTGTTATTGATATTAATGTTACAACCGTATGCCGAACAAAAAGGCATTTGTAATGTTTATTTTATTCTATACACTGTGTTTTTAACGTTTTATAAGATATTGTACAATGTACAGATATTTAAATAATGTCGCGAAATATTGTCGAACAAATTTCTAAAAAAAAAACAGACTACACGTTTTAATTTGAGTAGACCAAGATGGCTGCGATTTAGCTTCAACCTAGTGACGTTACGCCATCTCCATCTAAATATAACCTCCTTGTAAAAAAGGATTCAGCTTTAGATTTTGTCAAAGGTATTACTAAATCAGACCAATGAACGACACGTTTGCGTTTTTTTTTATATATATAAATGTATATATATATATATATATATATATATATATATAGTTATAAATACTAATGCTGTTAAGAAACATTTTTAGAAATCTACACCAGTGGTGGAGCCCCAACGCCAAACGTTTTCTTCTTCTCTTACATGTTAACACACTATTTCTTGATATTGAGTTCAATATCAAACCAGGCAGTTCAAACTATGTAAAATAAAAAAAAAGTGGGGTAAAAAGATGATACTTAAGTATGAGTGACAATCGATGCAAATGTTACATAAGTATGTCTTTAACATTATCATGTTACGGAAAATCTCGTGTAATAGGATTGTTTATATATATAATATATATATATATATATATATTTATATATAATCTAATTTATAATAACCTGTTGAAATAATGTTTTTACTTTATAAATATGTAAATATAAATATATAGGCCCCTAACTGCATGGCAGATACATCCGATTTTTTCTCCTTAAAAAAAATAGATTCAACTTTCGTCAGCAAGATGCGCCCACACATTGCTGACTTACATTACAGAAATATATTTAGTCTTAAAAACTAAAAAAAATAATATTAGGGAAATAAAAAAAAAAGTAAGCCTATACTACTAATTTTGTGTTGTAAGCAGTTTCAAGAAAAAAAAAATTCAATCCTAATGCCTTAAATATCTTTTTATTCTATACTGAAATTGTTAATTACAAAATGTAATAATATATTACACGAGATTGTAAAAAGTAGTATTTATTTTAATAATAATAAAGTAAAGTACAAGTAAAACTAAAGTTTCCCTTTCAGACCTTGCGATCTATAGAGCAGACGATATCTGTTTCTGTGGCCTAAGGTTAACAAGGGTGTCATGTGGCCAGCACAAAGACCAACCGCCTTTACTTTTCCCTAACTAATGTCAGGTACCCATTAAAGCGGGGTGGATTCAGAGGCGCCCGAATATCCCAAAATTAAAAATCTGACTTCACCAGGATTCGAACCCCGGTCCCCGGTTCGGAAGCCAAGCGCTTTACCGCTCAGCCACCGCGCCTCCAAAATGCTCTTACTGGGAATCGAACCTACTACTTTAGGTTCTATATGCTGATGCTCTAGAAAAGCGCCAATCAGCGCTTAATAATAAAAACAATAATAATAATAATAACAAAAAAAAATACTAATAATCATATTTATAATATTTAATCATTTGTTTTACATTAGCGCACTACAACCAACAATACATCATTAAAGGAAACAATGAATATGTAGCACACAATAAATACATTTATAGCACAGTGTTAGTGAAATATTACATGTGAATTTGACAACAGCCAGTTAAATTTTGTTCAAAGAAATTATAGTCAAAGGAGCAAACGAGTTCTTGTGTCTAGTTTTGTTCTCATCCGTGTTTTGTAGCTTGATTGTGATGGTTAACTATTCAAATCCTTATTTTTGTAAATGTAGTGAAATTTAATGTATTGTCTAATACCGTTCCAGGGTAGTTAGAAGTATGAGCTACTTCAATGTTCTCCCCGGTAGCTAAATAAATATCATTTTTGAGGCTCGATAATTATTACTTTGTTGTTGTTGCTTTTTTTTTACATTCAATATTTTTAAAAATAATGATACGCAGTATTTTAAAATGTGTAGTACTCTTAAACAGTGATGCCCAACTAAATTCGACCCTCGGTCCATTCAAATTTTCGACACTCTTCGCGCAAGCCACATGAGCAAAAAGATGTAAACACGAAACGAAATTGACCTGAAACTATTGGCTAGTACTTACAACATTAAGTAATGTCATATTTAACATTCATCGGTTTTTTTATTCGAGCATCAGAAAATAGTTTCATTTGTCTACTTTAAAATGGAGCAACTCTGTAGCTAACTTTACAACCGAATCATTTTCTTGTCTCTTTATGGTAAATATTCCCATCGATCTTTACATCTCTAAGCGTAGTTTAACTATCTTTTTATTCGCGGCTCAAACCAAGAATGCGGTTAAATTCGTTTTATAATACCGTGTATATGTTGTTGTTTTTTTTAAACAGCCACACTTTCTTTACAAATCAAATGTTTGCTAATTATCATGTTCCACAATAAAGTAAAGACCCATTTCATTTTCCTGTTAGATTTTACATTCAGTGTCTCTTTTTTATTTCTCTTTTAAATTCATTCAGCTTAATAACTTACAGTTGCGGATATAATTTGATACATACGTAGATCTAGCTGGTGACTGTTTTTACTCATTCTTCCATATTTGAAGCGTTCTCTTTAAAAACAAAATCAATCTAGACTCTAGAAAATCTTGTAGCTTAATGTTCTATTGAGTTCATTCACTTATCTAGTTTTAACCATGTTTTTTTCATTTAGCGTTATTATAATAAAATATTTCAAATATTTCGTTTACCAGATCGATATATTTAATTGCCTTCTGTTTTGGGTACAATGAGATCAATCGTATCACTACATGACAATGACATAAACAAAATAGGTAGGTATAGGTCTAATATGACCTAACACATTTTTCACACTAAGTTTTTTTTATTAAAAATTTTGTTTGTTGGAATTAATTAATTAAAAAATTAAATTAAAAAATTTATCAACTTGTAGATATTTATTTTGTTTTCCATTTTTTTCAATATCATGTTGTCAATACTACTTGATAAGCTAAAATCAGTTTTTGCAACTGAGTAGAAAATCTATCCTTACAACTGAAGATGTAAACTCAATCAACAGATATACTACTAAACGTTGGTAATTGTGAACTCAATTTTGTTTATCTGTTCTCCAGGTAATCATGGAACTCAAGAGTTAGAAGGTGGAGAAGCTGATCTACAAAACTATTTTGCTAGCTGTAAGAAAAATGAAAGACATAAACAATTTATACCTGTTGATAAATTCACCTTGAAACATTTACCTGAACGTTACCAGGACAAGGATTTGTATGAATACATCAAAATTATATCAAACCAAACAGTTAGAGTAAGTGTAACAATGACCAGTCCACACAGACCAGACGTTTGGCCAAAGACAACTCAACCATATCCATTTCATAATATGAGTGACAGAAGAAACTTGAGGACAGGCAGCGGAAGAGTAAAGTTTATACATAAGTATATAGATGGATTTAAACAAAATGGAATTATCGGACGTACTGACTCTGCATTGTGCTGGTGTAAAAAATGCCAAGATTCAGACTCACCCAGCAATGTGTGGTGGGAGTTTTATGTGCACACAGCCACACATGTGGTTTTTTGATGACATTGAGGCCAGCCACACTACCTTGAGATTGTTCTATGATAAAGATGACAGTCCAGTGGTCAGTGTCGATAAGGTCAGTTTAGTGGGTGCTAACATAGAGTATGACTCTTGTGTATTGAAAAGTGTAACATGTGATAAAACTTTAGGAGAAAAATTAACACTAATATCAGAGAAGTATGTAAATATCTGGGAGAAAATAACTAACAAATACAACGATCATGGAAGAGAATACACCTGAAACTTTATAGTGTCACATCCTCACGGATGCCCTTGACAGATCAGTATTGGTCAGAGGAAATATGAACTACATGTTTATGGTGGAACTCATTGCATCCATTTATTTCCTACACGCAATGAGGCATTAAATCAAAGGTAACGTGAAATCAGTCAAATGAGTTTATTAAATAAAATAAAATAAGGAGTTCAGACTTGTGTGTGTGTCTGTCATAATTCATTTGTTAACATAGCTTTAATAAAATGTATACCTTTGAAATGAGAGAGTTGGAAGACACTGTCATAAAACAACAATTATTACAAAGTACCTTTGTATCCACATTTTGTTAACTAAAAAGAACAAACAGTTATAACTAAACCAATTAAAACAAATGGCTGGAAAATGTATCGACTTAATGCAGCAATGTAATAACTCGTGAGACCCAATATGGTGGTAGGTAAAAAAATATATTATATATATAATACAAAATATTAGTCCAAAACTTTACATTTTCAATTGATAGGAAAATTTTATTTAATAACTTATTGTGTTGGAAACAGGAGGGAACAGTAAGCTTCCAGGACGACACAAGTTGGCGACCTTCAGTCGTAGAACGACTATGGTTCATCTCGCACACTTCATCATGTGGCTGTGGAGCTCTATTTTGGAGAGACACTCCGTCCACAAATATCGCATGTTAAGGTGGCTTTTGCTTGGTGGTAGAGGAGCTGGCAATTTTTCATATTGTACGTTTGTCTTCCTGAGCTGAGACTCATGTTCTTTCACTGTCCATAGCTTTCTTGGTCATTGTGTCTCTCTCCATCTGGAGCGGTCTAGAGCTATCTCTTCCCAATGGTCAGTATTGATCTTCCGTTGTTTTGAGGTCCCTACATCTATGTAAGTGAGGTGGGGGCGACTAGTTTTTCTTGAGCCAGTCGCAAGTTGTCCGTAGAGGATGACTTTCGGGATGCGATTGTCCTCCATCCGGCGAACATGTCGAAGCCAGGGCAAGCGGCGTTGTCTGAGGGCTGTAAAGATGCTGGGAATACCTGTTCGCGCAAGGATCTCAGTATTGCATACTTTGTCTTTCCATGAGATTTTCAAGATCATACGAAAACATCGCAAATGGAAGGAGTTTAGTTTTCTCTCTTGCTTTACTGCCATACAGTAGTGTACTCATAACGCATGCCTTGTAGACTTCCATTTTGTCACTGTTGTGAGCTTCTATTTTTCCCAAACTCTTGGCCTGAGTCTAGCTAAGGTCGAGGTAGCCTTCCCTATGCGTTTTTTAATCTCCTCTTTTAGAGACAGGTCATCTTGAATTGTGGATCCCAGAAAGCAGAAATCATTTAAAAAGGCGTCCAGCTTGTTATCGTCTATGTTTTCTTTGTGCTAATAGTCAAGCCATATTCTTGACAGGCCTGAGAGAAGCGGGACATTAGTGACTGAAGTTCCTCTTGTGTGTGTGCCACTACTGCTGCGTCATCCGCGAACAACATATCTCTTACGAGGGTGGTTCTGATTTTAGATTTGGCCCTCAGTGTGGCAATATTTAGGAATCAAATCTGGAATGGAGATAGATGTCTTCGATGGATTTGTAAACGCGTTGTTAATTAGCAGTAAAATTAGTATTCCAAAGAGTGTTGGGGCCAGGACACATCCTTGTTTAAATCCGCTGTTTATACTGAAACTTTCGGGGCTGGCACCGTTGAATTGCACTGTACCCATCATATTTTGTCGGAAAGATAGGATTACATTTAATAGCTTGTGTGGACAGCCTATTATCTGTAAAATGTTAAAGAGGCCATCTTTGCTGACTAGATCGAAGACCTGTGTAAGGTCATTGAACGCAATATTCAAAGGCATCCTTTGTTCTCTGCACTTTTCCTGAAGTTGGCGTATGGAGAAAATCATGTCAATCGTGGATCTCCCTGAGCGAAAGCCGCATTGTAATTCTGGATAGACCCAATCAGTGAGTTTTGTAGCCTGGGAGGTATCAATCGAGCAAAAAAATTGCCTACAATACATAGGAGGGAGATTCCCCTGTAATTAATACAGTCGCTTATTTCACCTTCGTTCTCATACAGTGTAACGATGTTAGCATCCAGCATGAACCTTCTTGCAGCACCTTCTTGTAGCACCTTCTTGCAGCACCTTCTTGCAGCACCTTCTTGCAGCACCTTCTTGCAGCACCTTCTTGCAGCACCTTCTTGCAGCACCTTCTTGCAGCACTAATTTAGGTGTAAAATATTAATTTAAATTATTTGAAAACTTATAACATATTTCCCGATTTCTCCTGATTTACCAGGAGCTCCTGGAAATCTCATGAAAGTTCAAAATTTAGGGAAAAGTCCTGGAATTCTCCGAAAATTAAATGTTTTTGAAAAGTCATACTCATTTCCTAAAATATATAGACAAAAATTGTTTTTTTGGGTTGTTATTATGGAAAACGTCAATCCTACGCGTGATTAAAAAAAGCATTACGCAATACCCGTAATTTTGGAATCTGTTGAAAGAAGCTTCTCAAAATAATGAAGAATTACTTGATACCAACATTTTTCGAAGATAGATTGAAACATTTGGTAATTCTTGCTATTGAACGTGATCTATGTAGGAAACATAATTTTTATGATATACTGTATGACTTCGCTACACGTAAGGCTCGTAAAGACATTCTGTACGTACTTAAGAATGAATAAAATGCAAAGACGAATTTATTTTATAATACAAACGCTTATTTTTTTTTTATTATTCGTATCCCTACCCAAACTTTGCCCCGTTTCGCATAGGGCCCCACAATGGTTAAATCCGACCCCGCTTAAGTTGCCTGGGTCCGACTTGAAGAACTAAAAGATTGATCTTTCCTTTTTTTCTTGGTGTCCAAACTGTTGAGCGATTACTAGAATTATATAGAGAGAGTTTGAAAGTAACCAAGACATACACAATTACATAGCACCATTGCATGGCCTAGTTTATAAACTCAAAGGGCAGAGCACTGAGGTTGATGTTGTCAGAACTTATAATCTTATGTATTCCAACCTGACAATTTAACCTTGTATAACTGTATTTTTTTAAGAATTTTTTTTGAATGTAATTTTTTTCTTTGTCGTTGCTAATGAAATGTAATGCAAGACAGAATCAGGCTTCAGTAGACAACATTGAAACGTTATATTTGGCTACTTAGTGTGTTGTTGTATGTATACAATAGAAAGTAAAGAGAGGAAGACATTCGAATAAAAGCTAAAACCAGTGCTTGTGCTTACTAACATTTTTTTCTCATATTTTCGGATATTTCTTAAAGTAGTTTTGTAATTAAATAAATATTATAAATTGCTTAAGATATCGCTGATTTATCTTTGTGATTAATATTTTGTTCAATTTATTTTTATAAATTGTTTAATTTGTCACCAAAAAATGTTCTTGTTTACAAAGCTTCCATCGAGTCACTCTGTCTGTCTTGTACAAATCTTGTTCCCGTTATGTCTCCAACTTTCCAGTGTCGAGTCAAATGAAAACTTCGAACATTTATTGATTGTCAATAACAACAAAGAAACTAATCGAATAACAGACAAATTATTTTATCCATTAGCAGTATCTTCATGACTTTGTTTTTTATTAAGATAGTAGTACCTAATGCTAAAAATGTAAAACTAACAAAAGATAACCATAAAACAATTTCATTCGTCTAATTGAGATGGGATGGAGACATTGAGTTTAAACTTTTATTTTGTCACCTTTTGAAAAAGCAGCACATCTTTTTTAGATACATTTACTTGAGAGTTTTTTTTTTTTTAAATATTTATGTATATTTTTTTGTTGTTGTTGCGCTCCTTACTTTCTAAGAAATTGTTGTTGGGAGTTATTGCTCCTGTCGGTCCAATTTTCTTAAATCCATTGATTGAACTTTGATAGAGTAAATACAAACCTCGTAGCAGTTGATACAATACCCGCTATTTGTCATTACAGGAAATTTCGTATTTGATAATAGATACCTTTAAAAGATTTAATCATTTGGTTGCTAGCCAGTGAGGGTTTTGGTATGCAGTTTGAAATCAAGATTTTTTAATGTGATTTATTCTATTATAACTATATACATTGTTATTTTTTTTAAAATAACAAACCTGTCCACGTCATTTTTAATTGAAATAAAATTTTGTTTAGAATTATATTCAATAAATATCTGTATGCTACTTTATTTTCAAAAAAGTCTGGTACAAAATATATATATTAAAAAAAGAGAAAAATTATATTTTTTTTTTCGGAAATATTTTTAATTTAAAAAGTCGTGAATGTCAAAAGTGATTCAATTTATTTCTGTCCACTTCATTTTTATATGAAATAATTTTTTTTAAAAATTATGTTTAAAAATATATGCTGGCCATTTTATTTGTGCATCCAATTCACTGATAGGATCCTTCTCTCTAGTTCTTTAGATAGCGTCTAGGATTCGCAAGCCTATTAAAAAGTAGCCACGACTAAGGATTGAGTTATTTTTAAATTTATACATTTTAATACAAACATAATTTATAAGCTTAAAGGGCTACTTTGCCATTTATTTAAACTATACACTGGTCATATCTACAATTCAAAGTAATTAGAGGTAGTTTAAAAAAAAAGCAACTGACATATCTTTTGTTTTGCTATATTCAATTCATCTTTTTCTTCCCTGAAAAAAATGTACATAGTACTGTCATTATAAATGATATATTTTTCTCCCAAAGATAACTTGGTGATGCGAGCAGTAGCACATACTATCTTTCAATATTCTCTCTCAAGCGTGTAGTACCTGGTTGGTTAATATTTTTCTCACCCTGTCATCAGTTTTAGAACCCCTGTAATATTTGGTCACTAGTAATCACTGAACCGTTCTGTGTAGTCCGCACGAGATTTTGTTTGGTCGGAAGCTGACCACGAGGTGGACACCTCAGTTGATCTTAGACTCTGGTACAGAGAGGAGTGTTATGGATATTTTTGACAATAGAGCAATGTACAAGTATGGAGGTTATTATAATTGATTTGTATTCAGAACTTATTTCCTTGGATGTAATTTGTGATGGCTGAAGTTGCCAACATCTTTATGATTTATTATTTTATGTAATAAAAACCATGTCTGCTACCAGTGAGTCTATTAATTACTATAAATATTGTGGTCAAAGAGTTCAGTATGTTAGTGTTCTCACGTACTAGCAAATCTAGTGCGCGAGTGAAAGTATTTAACTAAGAATACAAGGAATGTTATATTATCTACAAGAGGTATCTACATAACACGACATTCGCGTTATCACGCCTACAACAAGAACTGGGCTGTGACACACCCACCAAACCGGTTTTGAAGATTGATGCGCAGTGAAGCACGATAGTGATGCTTTTAATTTCAGACTTTATTTTTAGATTTGCAAAAAAATATCGAGAGAATATTAAAGGAAATTTCTTCTTCTTTTTTTTTAGCTATTACGTGTAGCCTTAAAATAGATTAAAATATCTCGTTAAGTCAAACATATTGTAACAAAACTAGGTATAAATAAAGAGAGTACATTTGTCATTTCATTTTATAATATCTTTTAGGTGCTCTGAGTGTAAGTAGATATATTTGAAAGTTGTGTAAAGAAATAATTAATAACCTAAAAATTCATTAAATGTATACGGATAGACATTAGCAATTGTATTTTTGTTCTTCTCCAATTGCTGTAAGAATGTATGGACAGATTAGTTGAAACATTGCTCAAAAGCAATACATTGTGCTATTATTTCTAAGATTTACATTTTTCTTCAAGCGCTATAATTATTATAATATTAGATAAATAACGAAAGCTAAATATTTGCGGAGTAGTATTTAATTTAAACAAGAATAAATGTTATAGCCATTTTGGATTAACTGTTATCCCATAACCCCCACTAAGAATGAGCGACTTTATTAGAGGTATTAAAATGAATTAACATTTTAAAAATTCTTCTCTTCAAATCACTTTTTAATGGAGCCTGGGAGGTTGGACACGAAAGCCGAAAACGGCAAGACTTTAATAATTTAATTTTAAGGAACATTTGCACATCGACTTCTAAATATCGATTGAAAGTCTTGTCATTAGGTTATTATAAAGTGTAGTAGACGTATGCGTTTGTTAATCAGGAGTTTTTCTAGGATTAGGGAAGATGGGACATTCCTTAATTATCATTCCTTAATTATCAAGAGCAACATAATTGCTCTATAAATTGTACAAATGAGGTATTGTTTTTTTTTTAAATATTTTCTATGTTGCTTTTGTTTAGTTCACGTGTAAGTTCTTTTGTCCGTTTCTAAGAGATGCCATTTTAGACATAATTTGTATTTTCAAATGACATAACTGAATATTATTTTTAGATACATGTGAAACGTTTTCAGAACTAATTTACAAAGCCTTCACAAGATAGCAAATGTGAGTCCAGATTGATAAATTAAAAAGAAATATTAAGATTGTTTTATTATTAGCTCATTGTTAATTGGGTTTATTTTAAAAGAAAACGAGGTAAACCTGAAACAAATCCAATACTTATCATACATTAACAAAGTTTATTTTAAGTTTATTCTACGCTAGGATGAAATTAAACATTAATAGTTTATCAAATTTTCACCCCCGAAAAAGGGCAAAACAAAGAAAAGAGGTCGATGGCCAAATGATTCCTAAGATTAAAAAGCTAAAAATTAATAGCACAAAGCAAGAAAAAAAAATAAAAAGTATTCTAGCAATGACTTTTTAGCTCAAAATAAAATATATACTTACATATGTACAAACCTCGATAGATGTGAGAGGTTGGGTGAATGTAGATAAGCTGGCTGTTTGTGTGTCTAATATGTTTTTAAATAGACTTGACTCCCACAAGAATCACATACAGGCGCAGGTCAATTCAAAGGCGAACAACAAAGAAAATGGTGTTTAACTTTACAATAATTACATACTTATTTACAAAGGGGTAGGATGGTAGATTGTACTTTGAAATAAGTGATGGTTAGATGGACATGAGTTAGATCGGTATCATCACCAGATGATATAGCTAAGTGGTTTGAGGGTAATTAAGCCGTGGAATTATTTTTTAGAGTCAGGTTTCGCCGTGGATGACTGGTGTAGCTGGTGCTGTAGCTGCCTGCTGGTAGGCTGGCGAAGTGGGTCTAGGCCCTGGACAGTCCAACTGTAGAGGCAGACTGTAGGTAGCTAGGCCATTGACGGGCCGTGGCAGCGTTCTCTAGATAAGTGTTGACTTCTATGCACAAAAACAAAAAAGGGCTTTCTTCCTAAAGATACAGAGACACTAATTCGAAAGAAAAAGGCCAAAAAAAAAGTTCTGTAGCTATCAGACAGGAGAATAGTCCCCTATCTTCACAAGGTCTCCAGAGAGAATAGTCCCCTATCTTCACAAGGTCTCCAGAGAGAATAGTCCCCTATCTTCACAAGGTCTCCAGAGAGAATGGTCCACATCTTCACAAGGTGTCCAGAAGGAATTCAGAAAGATCACGTTGACGAAAGCCAACAGAAAATTACGAAAGAATGATTTGGGGGGGGGGGGGGGTTATAAGCTGACCAATGCTTCGTCAGCAGCCAATGTGACGCCATTAAGAAGAAAAGTCCCGTAAGATCCGAGATGATAGGGGGGGGGGGGACATTTCATAGAGCTGTGAATTGAGATACCAGGAAACTCGAGAGGCTCGTTCTCTGGCATCTCTTCGTCTTCTCGCAAAGGTGTTTAGAGGAGAAGAGGGGATGATACCGGGGCTCACACTGGACAGTGCGAAGGGACCAGGGAAACTTGATGTGGGTGGTTTATGGAGATGACCCTTTGAACTGATCCACCGCTTTTGTAAAGGAGGATTGGAAAACGTTTTACCTGTACCTAAGTGAGGGGAGGGGGAGCGAAGTCCCGTCCATCGTTTGTCCTGTGATGGGAGATGGGGTTGGCATCGGTCAGACGTTTAACTGACTTATCTTATCTTATATAATACAGACGTTCTTTCAAAAAAGAAGATGACTACGTCATACGCATCATGCATTCAGTCATACATATTAACCAATGACCTATATTCTGCCAAGTCACTGGTTTTCCTGGCTATCTCAGGCAACCCATTCCATGCTCTAATAGCACTAGGGAAAAGTTATATTTTAGTGTAATAGATTGAGTTTATGAAAATCATGATTCATAGGTTTAAATTAATAAATGTTTGTACCTTAATGATACCTTGTGTGAGCTTAAGACGTGTTGTAACATAGGTTAACAAAGATAGTCTTATAGAACACTTTAGACTGTTTTTTTTATTCACGTGTTTCAATGACACACACGCACATATATACACACACGCACATATAGACACACACGCACATATATGCACATGCTTGGGCATTCTTTAAATCCAATGTCAACATCAGTATGCATCATTGCCCACACGATGATTGCAAGATTTGAAAAGGAGCTTACATTCTCAAAAGTAACTGCAATAATATTCTTATTATGTCCCTTTAAATATTTTTTTTACTAGTAGTACAACGACTTCCGCAGAAAACATTTTCGAAATTAAAACAACAGAATATCTTTTCACTTTTGTTCTTACTGATTTCGGTGATACTTAATTTTTTAAAAATCTGTATTAGGGATTTAGGATTGTTCGCGAGCTATACATTTATTAGTCCGGGTCTGGGGCGTTACAATTTTTAGAACTTGCCATTGATTTATTAGTAAAAGTGTGTTCCCACTTGGAAAATCTGATCCATACACTTGTACATATTATACCTAATCACAAACCTACTCACTATATCCCACTTAGTAATTTCAATGCATATTCAATCTGCTACAGCCTTTTGGGACCAGGTCTTGGCCTTTTTTTTTATTATTCTGTTTGCTGGTAAGTTTGTGATATAACAATAATCGAGTGTTCGACGCTGCCTTGTGTTTTTGTTTGTAAAGTGTTTTTACATGTTTGGGATGTTCCTTCAGAGTTGAAGATAATTACTTTCTGGTCCAAACCTCCCGCAGGACGACGGGGGATGGGAGCGGGCAGGGTTTGAACCCTCGACCATCGATAAATCTGAACGATAGTCCTGTGCACAAACCGCACGACCAGGCAGCCATCCATTGTGGGGAGGGAGACATATTGGCTATAGCTTGGCAGTGTGTTTTTCAATAGACAGGTTGTTGAAATCTCCAGTTACGATATAAATAGAGTCTTGGTGTTTTGATTTTAAACATTGATGCACATAAAAAATTACCCGACAAAATAGAGCGGACAAAATAGCGCCGACTAAATAGCGCGAAATTAACCGACAAAATAGCGCAATACAAACTAACTCATTGTGTAATAAAATTAAATCTAAATATGTCAAATGTCATTTCAGAATGTCTTTAGAAGAATCAATGCATCGCCTAATCAGATGATGAAGTCACTATAACCAGCCAGTCTTAATACCCAGTTTGAGGACATCATCAATACACATTTGGAAAATATGTTATATTAATGGAGGTTTGCTCATAGGTAGATATGCCTTTCAAGTACCTCTTTTTACTTGTTAAAAAAGTCATATGGAACAAAAGGCCCATGTAATATCGTTTCCATCAGTATGTCTCAACTACTGTTTTGTCCTAGTGGGATCCAAGCAGATGAACTTTGTAACATCCATACCAATAACTCCCAATACCCTTGGCCGAAGCCCCACAAAGCCGATGAAATTTCCGCATATTTTATACCTGCACCACATCAGCAGTCTGGGTGTCCGACACAAAATGACCCTTAGTGGAACGGTTTTGTCGATAGTGTTATGGTTGTTTGGATTCTCTTCTTTTTTAAACAATTGATTTTAGGGAGTCCGCAGGCAAATAACAAGATACAAAATAGTGATTTCACTGAAGTACAGTTGCAGTTTTAGTTTTATTGGAGTAAAGCTAATCAAGAGTGGACATTTTACACTATACATGGTGCTAAATACTCTATGGAACGTCAGCCGCGACGTACAGGTTTTCATTTGCATATAATCATACCTGTAATTGAACTCATAGAATGCGACATTTTCTTTTCTGCTTAAATTTTTGGTTAAATTCTTACCATCTGTCTTTTGAAATAATAAATTTGAGAGTTTCTTTGGGCACGCGTGAAGAGTGCAGTCGACTTGGTCAATTTATGTACGTATTGCGGAGTTGCCCATATACAACAAATAGTCAAAGCAAATCTGGATTTCTAATCAAAATACCAGAAGTTATAAGGATTGAAAATAGCCAAGAAAACCCAGTCATGATTCAGGAGAAGAACATCGTTTTTATGTGGGTAGTAGGGCTAGTCCAGACGGTGGAGCTGATAAAGATATATTGATAAAGCTAGGTCTTTACCATTCAAGCAATTTAAGTCGGTTATATGGTTTGGAAACAAGTAAAGTCACGGAAACAAATATGGACAATCTCCAGACCTAAAAAAAATGTTGTCTACATTAGATTTTAGGAATACGGTGGCCCGATATGATCTCTACTGTCAACTTGTCATGCCAAAACTCGTAGTCCAGGACATTAAAAAAGCAAAAGTTGAGCTGGATAAGACACACCCTGCGAAAACTAAGTAACATTGTTGCAAGGAAGGTACTTGATTGGAATCCGAAAAAAAAGAGGAAATTGAGCAACCGATAGCAAACATGGAAGAGTTTGGTCATTAGAGAAGCTGAGGATACTGGAATAATATCGGAGAAAATAAATAAAGCTGCACAGAACCGAGCTCGTTTAAGAGGTGTGAATGCAGTCCTATGCTACACAGGGGATTCACATGAATAAATCAAATCAACTTAACTCTTGGTGAGTTGAGGTCGGTGTTAGCGCTAAATAAAAATCGCAGGTTAAAAACGTCAATCACAGTATCGTAGAGATCAGTTTGAAAACAAGACGCCGAAGTAGCGCAACCACTGGAATGTTATTATCACAGTTTGCAGACTCGCCACGTTAGACCACTAGCGGATCCAGAACTTTGGAGTGGGGGGGGGGGCGACCTTTTTCCAAACCCTAACGCCCAGTAAACCCTAACCCTATGCATAAACGTGAGTACAGCATAAATAAATAAATAAATAAATATATATATATATATATATATATATATATATATATATAAGAAATTAAAAAAGCAGTGTTTAGTGTTTCTCAACTTTCTGCGAAGAAAAAACCAGACATGTTGATGTTGAGCCCTTTCTCTTGATAGCTTGGGGGTCTGTGGGAGCGCTGTAAGGCTTCTTAGTGGGGTTCGGGGCAAAGCCCCGACGCCAAAAGCGTTTCCTTGCATTTTTCACTGCTGAAACGCATTCTCCTGACATCTACAGCTCATTCTTTATCAGTGGGGATCGGGGAGAACCCCCGACGCCAAAAGCGTTTTTTTAGCATTCTTCACTACAGAAATATATTATATTGTCTCATTGAAAATTTCAACACATCAATATACTTTTATATTATCTTTTAATTATGATGTAGGTACTTTAAAAGTTCTTTAACGCTTTATGCAGTTTTGAAAAATATCTTGTACTTATATTGTTCCCTTCAAAGAACACATTATACTAGCTCTTAAGTAATATAAACATTGTTCTAATACATAATAACAGTTACCAATTACTCAGTGACATTTACCTAAGTACTTTCCTCCATAGTAATGAACATATTCTACAGTTATTCATCTTTGATCATACTTGTCATGGAAAGTTCCTAGACATTGATTCAGAATCATTTTTCTGAAAAGGTCATAAGACTTGACAGTCTTGAATAATATATTATTTAACAAAGTCTCTCAATGTGTTTTATAATAACTTTTAGTAATGCACAATATATCTTGCATATGTATCTACTTTCTGAGCTATGTATAATTTTGGAATAAAAAGATATTGCTAAACTGATAATTATTTTCGTAAATTTTACGAGACTTTCGTTTTCTTTCATCATCATTCAATTATGATTTTTTTTTGTTTTGTTTGTTTTGAAGGGAAATATTACGATGCATTCTATTGTAATAACTTAAAGGAGGCATCTCAACGAGGCAACTATGTTTATTTACACGGAGACATGACAAACACATAGGACATCTGCCTTTTGAATACAGCATCTTCATCTCGGCTCTAGACTTGGGCGGAAATCGTTCTTCTTCTTCCCTAGTGTCAACATCCTTCCTAGTCTAGTCACTAACAGTGCGCACCTTCTGCACTATCTTGGATGGCGGTGTGCATGGAGGGGTTATAACAATATTCTTAATGAACGACCATGGTATCATTGCCAATGAGACACAATTCATTGTGGCAACATTACTTCAATGTTTTAACTCATATTGAAACTTTTGTTTTCATTGTAATCGATATTGTGGCAACATTACTTCAATGTTTTAACTCTTATTGAAACTTTTGTCTCCATTGTAATCGATATTATCAATTTTAATTATTTATTAAAAAAATATGAAACTTCTTCTCGGTGCCGGACTCTGCCTGCGGGTCGTAGTTTGCCAAACACTTTTCTATAAACTGGGGTGTCGCACAGTAAATTATGCTCAGATCTATTTTAAAAAGGTCAGGTGAGTGCTAATTACGTAAACAGGATTTCGTCATTCAAAGTAGCCACTGGCCCATCGCCTACCGGACGTTTTCATAAAACTCATATAGCCATTACGCCCCTTCTTTTCACACATTTTAACAAACGTATTCTACATCTAAAATGAAGGCTTTATCTTCACTGACCACTAGACTACATCAACACTTTCTATACTCAAGAAGCCCCACCTTTTCATCTTTATGTTGAATTATACCTGCATGCTACATTGTTTCGCTCGCTGTCCTCATATTTATTGTGTCACACATGTTATAAAACATGTTTAATTTTATTGTAATTGAAAATCTTTTTGGACTGTTTATTATAGCACATATTCACCAGGGGCGTTTGGAGTGTCAATTAGGGCCCAGCACATCCAAACATTCTGGCCCATACAAATGATGTACCTCTATTGTCACTTTCCTAATAAAAATCAAAATTGTAATAATGCATCAACTACTGAACACAAGCATGCAAAGGGAGGTTCATTTATTTCTTATTTAATACATTGTATCTCCAGATAGCCTTAAAGGCTATATAAACTTTCAATTAGTTCAAACATGTGTACAGTAGCAAAGTTACTTAGTTGGGATTCATGACATCGTTTTGAAATGTATTTATAGAGTTAAAAAGTAAAGTAAAAAGTAAAGAACGATTCTTGAAAAGGGAACAGCATGAAAGTTCTTGTAATGTATTCATTTTTCAAGCATAAAAAAGTCCTTTATCAACAAAATTTATCAACATACGTAATTATAAAACTATGAGCAAGTTAGTCTATTTGCTTAAGCGTTACCTGAAAAAGGCAAGCTTATGATTACAAAACACTCCCCTAGCAATACACTTTATTTCTTTAAAGTTCAGAAATTCTAGTAAAAAAACAGTCAGTCTATTTCATAGTTTTTTTTTTACCATACTTATATTCATTATATATAGATTTAACCAACGCATTTGAAAACGTGAGTTGTAACGGTATTTAGAAAATAGTGTTCAAATGTTGTAACCCAGATCAATATATAACAATGGTGAGGCAATTTCAAGATGCCAAGCAAAAAAATTCCAATATAACGGTAACTACTCCTAATTTTTTCCTTGATCTTATATTTCCGGCACATCAAAAAAACTGAACTCCTTATATCTATGTTAAGAAGAATTTATGAAATAAGCTCACATTTCCTATATTGAAATCCTACAATTAGTAAATATGAACTTTTTTATGTGGAGCTGTGTGCAGGTAAGCGCTCTCACGGTGATCAACGCAACCGTTATAAAGACATCACTATGAGCTTTCTCAAGGAGTGTAAAATTGACTATCATGGCTGAGAAACACTAACTCTTGATTGGTCGTCATGGCGTAAAGCCGTTAGTGTCGGAGTCTTAAAATACGAGACAGTGACCAGCATGAAAAACAATGCAGAGCTTGCAAAAAGCAGATAGAAGAAGCAGGCAAATAGGCGTAGAACAACCTTCCCATGCCATGTGTGATGAGGATTTTTTAAGTCAATAATTTGGTGTTTCAAGCCATCACTCATAGGAAATTAGTAATATGCTCATCTTTGCCAACGAAGAAGGACCTAATTTGAAATTTAGTAAACAATTGATTTAGAAAAAAATGTTAATGAGGAATCGCGTAAATCAAATTCCTTTATTATCTCAAAACACCACTGTTTCATGCTCGAATTTAAATTGTAAATAGTCACTTGTTATAATTATGTTTAAGAATTGAAGAAGCACTTGTATATTTATATTTAGAAGGAATTTTAGGATTTTGTTTTCGTGGATAATTCTACGTCATCTATCATGGCCTTGCCCTCATCTATCATGGCCTTGCCCTCATCTATCATTGCCTTGCCCTCATCTATCATGGCCTTGCCCTCATCTATGTTGGCCTTGCCCTCATCTATCATGGCCTTGCCCTCCAGAGTCAGAAAGGTAAATGTTCCTTTGCGAATGTTTTGTGCATGAGATTCATCAAGGTCTTCAAATCGGTGGAAACAAACTAGTGAGAGAATCATAGGAGTCCAAAACATGTATTTTTTAATCTCTCAATTCTTCGTCTCCTTACACCTTTTTCTTTCCAAAAGTTCATAAAATTTAAGTTGGCAATCCTTAATTTCGTTACTAATTTTTAAGCTCTTCGTCTAATTATAAATTCACCCGAATAAGTTCAAACCATAGACTATATATATACAGGACTGCCAACTGTGCGCAACACGCCTATATTTTTAATTAAATAAGTCCCGTATACCGATGCGTCCTTGGTTGCAGGGTAGTATTAGTAGAATGACTTCCGGTGAATTAGTTAACTATATAACGAAACCATCACTTTTACACCAAATGATGAATGGAAAATTAGTTCAAACCCCCCGGAAATGAAATCCCCCCCCCCACATTGGGTAACGGAATTCAGTGACTGATTTTTTCCTTTCATTTTGTTTATTTTAGTTGAGATTTAAATACTAAATCATCACTTACCACAGTACAGCCGAGGGGGTTTTGAGTTAAAAAGAAGAACCCTACCAGGGGGTTTTGTATTTAAAACCCCATACCAGGGTGTTTTGAGATAAAAATCCCTCTACCATGGGGTTTTGAGTTAAAAACCCCTAACAGGGGTTTTGCAGTTAAATCCCCCTCTTCTTTAAACAAAACTAAAAAAAAAATGCAAACGACAATCCCCAAGTTCCAAGAAAACAGCTCAGGAAGATTTTGACTTTAAAACCGCCTCCAAAAATTACGATAAACCCACTCTCAATATAAAAAAAGCAAATTACACACTCAACATTCTATGAGCGTAGCCAAAATGGGTTTTGAGTTTAACCCCCTCCCCCTCCAGTTGGGGTTTGAAGCTAAAAAGTACTTATTCAATATAAAAAAATGCAAATTACACACTATAAAATCTATGTGCGTAGCCAGCCAAAAGGGTTTTGAGTTTAAAACCCCCTGCCTGAGGGGTTTGAAGCTGAAAAATACCTCTTCAATATTAAAAAAAAGCAATTACGAACTCAAAATGCTTTGAGCGTAGCCAAAGGGGGTTTTGAGTTTAAATCCCCCTTCTGAGGGTTTTGATGCTAAAAAACACCTCTTCAATATAAAAAAAAGAAAATTACACACTAAAATTCTTTGCGCGTAGCTAAGCTAATGGGGGGTTTTGAGGTTAAATCCCCCTCCTCCAGATGGTTTTTTAGAAATATAAAACCCCTCCAGATGGTTTTGAGTTTAAAATTCCCCTACAGAGCGTTTTGAGTGGAAAACCTCTCTCTTCAATATTATTTTCAAGCAAACTAAAGTCACCAAATTCTATGACCGTAGCTAAATGGGGTTTTGAATTTAAAAAAGAACAAAAAAAACTCCAGAGATTTTTTAGTTTAAAATCCCTCAAAAGATGATTTTGACAATACAACTTCCCTTTTCTATATAAAATATAAAGCCAAATACAGGCGTGTAATTCCAAGAGCGTAGTCAAGAGAGGTTAAGAATTTCTACCAGTGGCTGGGCTCTATTAATAAAGTGTGAATAGTCATCTGCCAAAATTGAAAAACACTAAATGTGGCTCAACAAAGATGGCTAAAACAGATTTTAGGAGTCAGTTATAGAGATCGAGTTTAAATCAAAGAAATCATATGCCGAACTGGGAGTCGACCCCTTAGTAAGGTTGTGACAGAGCGTCGCATGAGGTTTTGCGGGACATGTTCTCCGACAAAATGAATTACGCATAATAAGAGTTGCAATGACATCCTAGTACAACTTGGCCCCACACATTCATTAAGATCCTCAGAGCAGGTGGAAAGAGGCTTCAGACATTGCCAGTGACAGATTTTTGTGGAAACAGCTTGCCGGAAAATGCGCCGAACGGTGCGAGAGGGTCTAAAGTCAGTAAGAATAGCACATTAGGTTTTTGAAATAAAACTTTTTAATAGCAAGATAATGCACTGTAGATACCTCAGAATATGCATTTTGTTGGCTTTCAATACCAGAAATAGTGCTCGGCGGCACTGGGGAAGCGCTGCAAGCTCCCCCAGACCCCCTTGCTAGCAAGGGCGGGGAGTCTACAGGTTTACCATTAATTCCAGGAAGAACCTATTCAAGGGCACAATAAACGTCTTCCGAAAGGGTCAGAATGAAATAAAGATTAATGATGTACACACACACACATATTTTTTTCCGCGGGGGGTGGGGGCACTGGGGGGAAATCCCCCAACTCCTCCCCCGAAACAAAATCCTGGCTACGCCCATGAAATATATATATATATATATATATATATATATATATATATATATATATATATATATATATATATATATATATATATATATATATATATATAATGCATACTATCTGGAAACAAAACTCTAAATACATTTTTTTAAAAGCTATAGATGTAAATAAAAGTTGGTAAAGTATATAAGTAAAAAATGACACTCTCAAAAATGTACTGACTTTTCCGTTTATCGCGTATTCAACTCATACTTATTAGTATACAATGTAAAAAGTAATTGTCAAATGTGATGAAAAGAGAAAAAAATTATCCAAGCTGGCATTATCATTCAAACGTGTATGTCGTAAAATAAGTTTATACCGGAAGTACCTCGACTCACATTTTGGAGTTGAACGAAACTTATGCTTAGTTACCCTAAGTGTTGGCAGTCCTGTATCTATAATCTATGGTTCAAACTAATGCAAATTCTACAGGTCTATGTAACATATAGACCTTACGTTTTTTTGTTAGAATCATTTAGTGTATACAGTTTTGTAAATGACTATAACATGGTATATAAATATAAATCTAGATGATTTAATTATTACGATAGTATGTGTTTAGAATTACAGTTCTTTTAAGAAAGGTAAAATAATGCTAATCTCATTTACGATACTTGTTGCCATTCTAACAGGACCAATCGGTGACACGACGAACTTGTTGAGTACCAGCTTACAGGGCCTTTACTTTGCTAGTATATAGCCAGTCTGATGTTGCAATAATTAATGTATTATTACATATCATAGGCGAAGCAAGTATGTTTGTTTTGTAGTGGGGTTGGGGGGAGAGCCATAAATACATAAATAAATTAATTAATTACATGTGATGAACCCATTAAAGTATTAAATTTAGAAAGCGTTCAGGACAGAAGACTCAAAAGTAAAGTAGCAATTATACATAAAACACTGAACCATAATCTTCAAATACAAAAACAAAATTTAATAAAATACTCTGAAAGACACAAAATTAAAGGCACATTCCTCGTCCCATATGCTAGGACAAATTTGTACAAATACTCCTTCTTCCCTAGTGCTATTAGAGCATGGAATGGGTTGCCTGAGCTAGCCAGAAAAACCAGTGACTTGGCAGAATTGAAGTCATTGGTTAATATGCATGACTAAATGCATGACGCGTAGGACGTAATCATCTTCTTTTTTGAAGTAACGTCTGTATTATATAAGATAAGAAGATAAGATTAGTTTGTGTTATACATATTTGTCATATAATAATCAGAAATCTTGATTATTTGGTGCATTTGATCAAACCAGGGTGTCTCTTGCCGCATCATTGGCAAATTTAGGTGTGTCAGGATTAAATAAGATGGCGATCACATATTTCGCCAAATGTTTGTTTAATCTTATTTGTTCCACCTGCCGATGTAAATACTGCAATAGAAGGAATAAATGATGCTCGGCCAGATGCAATTTGTATAACTATTGGAAGGACAACTCTATTCGTTACCAGAGACGAAATCACAGATTGACTTCAAGATTTCCGATAGTATTAAGGAATGTTAGAGATCGAGTACAGGACAATCTATGACAAAGAAGAAGTGGAGGGATGGCATCATGCATTTCAGCTCTCTATTGACGGTCATCACCCCAGTCTCTACAAGTTAATCTAATACGAGCCGATAACCGTGATTGGAAACGGCACAAAGCGTTGACTGGTGAACTTTAAAGAAGCATCTTAAGTGAACACTACTCATTCCTGCCACGTCTTATATAGATGTGATCAACCAGAATGATCGTGCGACATTCCGTCTTTTTCTTGGTGGCCCTATATAACAAGCAAATGTTTTACATTTAGAGGGTTCACATCAGGCAGGTTCAATATGGACAACTTGGTTCAGTGTGGTTCAGTATTGTGTTTATGTACGGCACATTATGACGATTTGGTGTGGAGAGAAACACTGTCAAGACACCCCGAGAGTAAGAAACGACGTCTTGATCTAAATCTGCGATCAAGTCCTGTCACGTTTTTGTATATATATTGTAACGAATCTCAGTATCCAGGCTTTCTGCACTCGACATCACTAGCCTAAAGAACTTGAGAACTAAAGACTACATATTAACGTAAAATAAATCACATCCAATACTGCAACACGTAACACAAGACTGTACAAATATCTTTCCGTTAACTACTGTACCGCCGTATCAACTGTTGCACTGGTATCTCAGTCTCGTCCCTCACTTGTACTGAGTCGTCGTACTGAACTGTAGATCGGTAAGTTTCGACTGACTCGGCTCTGATACCTTAGCTCTTTATATAGGGTCCCTAATGGCCATCTAGAACCGGACGGATTAACGCTCAAATCGTCTGGTTAATCACATGCCCCCATCTTACGTGAATGTCCTGGAGTTCACTTCACAATGCCGATACTTCCCATATATAGTGTGTGTGTGTAGTTACGTTACTAATCTTCATTAAGTTCTGACCATTCTTTCGTTCATTGTTTGTCAACTATAATAGACTCTTCTTTTGGTTAATGGTAAGACTGTAGACATCCTCCTCTTTCCAGCTAGAGGCTCTGGGATAGCGTTGTGAGGCCAATAATGCATTCCAGTATTTAAAACTAAAAAATGCAAAATTTGAGATAACGTACTATCCTGCTTCACTTCAATAAAATACTGTCAGTCAAAATGTAACTTGAATTGTTCGTTTTTTTTTAAGTGGAGGTGGGAGGAAAACCGAAAAAAATTTTTTTTTGCTGCGCTCATCAAAATGAGTAATTTTAGCTTTGCTTTTCTTTTTGCTGGAAAAGGGCGAAGTGAAATTAAACCTTTTGGATACATAATAATATGGAATTTGTTCATTGTAGTTTGCTTAAGATTTTTATCGAAAAGAGGAATTTATCTTGAAAAACATCTGTTAGTGGGTTCAATTTCAAAACTATCTGTACGGAGGTTTTAAACGCAAAACCTCTGAAGTGGGTTCTAGCTCAAAACTCCAACTGGCTGTGCTCACAGAGTTTGTTGACGCAAAGCCCTCTGATGTGGGTTTTAAACTCAGAATCCTTCTAGCTAGTAAAAAAAAAATAGGCAACTGTTGTCTGCTTAAGTTTTATATTGACGATGAGGATTTTCACATCCAACCCCACTGGAGTGGGTTTTAAAGTAAAATAATTAATAGAATTTGGTGATTTATTTGCTTTATAATAAAGAGGGGGATTTTAACGTAAAAAACTATGGAGTTTTTAAAACTTAATCCTTTAACTTTGGTATCTTTCGTTTGCTTTTTTTTTTGAAGAGGGGTTTAGATTTAACTCTCCATTGACTGCGCAGGGCAAGTAATGGCTTAACAGTAAATTTGACTTATAATAAGCAAAATCTAATTTTAAAAAATGCCCATGTTACATGAAACTGTCTTTATGTCATTTAAGTAATTTTTGGGGAAAATAAATTTTATAACGGTTGTTAGAGAGTTTATTTGCTGTTTTGTGGTAAGATTATCCTAATGGTGTCTTCTCGTGAGATGTCAATACCTCTTTGATGTAAACAAAATATGAGTTATTTTCTCTTGTAGGGCATGAGATGTGTTAATAGAAAGTAGGTAAGCAATGACCAGGGGATGAGGTGACCGGGGATGAAGTGACCGGGGATGAAATGATTGGGGATGAAGTGACCGGGAATGAATTGACCGGTCACTATTCAATAGCAATGAGATTGTCGCTGTCATCCCCATATAATCATGCATCAATGAAAGCTACTAAACAACGTTTCCTGAAAAAGAAAATTGATAGTTATTGATATTTACAATGTAATAATAGTATAATTATAATAATGCTAACAAAGTTGGCCAGCCAGACAATGAAATCACATTTTTAATATTGACGTCTTCCATACATCTGTTGTAAGTTTAGAAGGTAAAACTTTTGTTGTTGACAGAATGTACTTAATATCTTGTGATATTTGTGCTGAAAACTAATTCATACATTTCTCACGATACAGATGATCGATAGGTAAACCTTCTTTTGTAGCCGAATTAGAAATAACATTGTTATGTTAACGTATTTTAATACATAAATAGCAATTTAAAGATCTTAGGTCTCATTCTTAGAAAAGTTTGTGCAACAGGGTGCGTAAGTCACCCAACATGGATGCAGCAATAAACTAACACACGCACACATACAAAGAGAGAATCGTTACAGTTAACTTTTTACTGTCCTATTTGTCATTGTGGGAATATTCTTTTGTTACTTTCACATGGGGAATTTTTAAAACGTGCTTTTATTTTGGTATCACCCTAGTCTGAATTAGGAAATACCAGGCCATAAAATATTTGTTTCCGGTGCGGTGCAAGATGACTTAATAAATGTTAGACGTTTTGTATTATAAGAAGTCAAGAACAAGTAAAAAGAAATATTTGTTACTTTTAATATAAGTATACATTATTGGAAAATATGTATTTCATCTGTCTACAAAAATTTCAAGATATTTAAAAAAATACATTCATTTCGAACTAGGTCAGAATGTCTGCACACAAAAGAAAGCATCTGGAAACAAATGTGCATGAAAATTTAAAGAAATTGAAGACAGGAAACGTAAGTTTACTTTGTTTCAATTTAATAATATTTTGATTTTTAGTATTTTTTTTTTAACCAAAATTTACTAATAATTATAATATACTTATAATAATAATTTAATTTAGTTGAGTTTTATTCTAACGAAAACGTGTGTTGTAATTGAAAAAGAAAACATCAATAAACCAGATTTTGTGAAGATCTAAATTGAAACTTGGACGGTCGCCTTTACCTACGTAACATAGTTGAAACCAAATGGGATTTGAAAACAGGGAATATTGATTTTGACTATTCGGAAGACATATCGCTAGACCGCTTTATGCACAGTGAAACAATAAGGGCATCAAGTCTGGAAGAAAAGCGTGCTATACAAATAATGGCTTATTACTCTACCATCAAAACGAAAGCAACCTTTCTTATTTAATCTTATATAATACAGACGTTACTTCAAAAAGAAGATGATAATGTCCTACGCGTCATGCTTATTAACCAATGACTTAAATTCTGCCAAGCCACTGGTTTTCCTGGCTAGCTCAGGCAACTCATTCCATGCTCTAATAGCACTAGGGAAGAAGGAGTATTTGTACAAATTTGTCCTAGCAAACGAGGAATGTGCCTTTATCTTTGTGTCTTTCAGAGTATTTTATTAAATTTTGTTTTTGTATTTGAAGATTATGGTCCAAATTAAGGTTTCATTGTCCCATGAAAAAAGCGTACTACGAGATAAACCATGAGAGAGGGGGGGGGGTCATTACGACTGAAGAAGGCCAACTAAAGTAAATACTCATAAATCAATATCCAGAAATGTACATACAACTTTGTGAGCCTCTTTGTGAACATTGTAGATAGAAATCAAGCTGTTTCCAGAACTTTTGCCTTAACGAAAGACTTCGCACATGAGTACTTAACGGAACACTTTGTTTCTTTCCTATAGAGAAATCCACTTGATCGCCTACTAGTTCCTTTTTTAAAGTTTTTTGAAGAACACTGTCACCGCTGTATTTTTTTAACATCATAAATGTCACTGTGGTTATGTTTTGATGCTGTGATATTATTGTCGGTTTATCTACGTAGGCGTGGTGGTGACATTGGGTTCATATTATACTTCACAGAATAAGGAAATGACACTTGATGTAGCAGACACAAATAAGTTTAATTTAAGTAATAACACCACATAGTGAATATGATACACAATTCAATTCAGGAATGGTCAGTATTAATCCTCTATAGAAATATGGCGAATATAATGACAACTTAGTAACTAATCTATAACCAACTTCTTTAAACAACTAACTCAACTCCCTATATTGACTGACTGGTCTTAACCCTGGTTCACTTAAGGTCAAAAGTGTTCACCTTAGGGCAACATGAGTTGTGAATAACATTCGCACTATAGAAATAACATTCACACTATTGAAATAGGGTTTCTACCCTATGGCACCCACTTTGACGTGGTGACACACACTTTATTTAGGCCTCGCGGATAACTAGGGTTCCGCGGAACACAGTTTGGGAAACACTGATTTTAAAAAATCCTTTCTTTGAAAAAAGCTTATCTAAAAGGGAAAGAATTCGTCCTTAAATCAATATCTATCTATGCGAAAGTTATTTCTCCACATTCATTGCAAATAAAATAAGTAATGGGCAATGTTGGACTAATGCGTTTCGTTTCTTTGATTAAAAAGTAGAATCATAAATTGGGCCGGAAGTGTCTTTTTTCCTTCTATATCTTTGCATTTTTCAGTTCTCTTTTTAAATTAAACTGACATCATTATGGTATAATTTCAAATGTGCCTGACAGAGAAAAAAAATTATGCAAAAAAATACGGGTAGATGGGATAAAACCCGATAGAGGCTATAAAAATAAAAGACCTGAAACTATCGCGTGAAACTACGCATTTACAGTATTTGATGAGTCTTTTACCCAAGATCTGTGTATTTTTGTAAGGACTAGCTTACTTCAAGTACCCGGTATTTTTCAATACACAATTTCACAAATAAAAATAATTGTAAAAATACAAATTGTGATTTTAAAACTTTTAATGATTTTTTAAAAGGTGTTTTAAAAAAGTTGTTACTATAATCCATTGTGAATATTCGTTTCTTATGCATCTCACTGTCTATTTGTAGTCTGTTTTAGTTTCATAATGTTTTCTTGAGTCGTGTTTTCTCTGGATGTTTATACCTGATTTCTCTTATCAGTCGTTGTGAGACATTGGTCCAAAATAATACTAATCTTATAAATATAAAAAATCGCATGTGAATATATATATGAAGCTGTTTTAGATGAAGCCCATTAATTATAGTTGCTTTGAAAAAATGGATCTCACACATGCTATAGGCCTTGTCTTAATAGTCATAGATCTATCAAATCTAGTTATAATCTGTATCTATATAATCATAAATACTGACGTTGAATTCCAATTGTAACTATAGAGTCAGTATAGATCTACTTCTAGAATATGTACCTAGGATATAAATATAGTAGAAACAGAATCTAAGATAATCAGACTTTACTTGTAGCCTACTCTAGGCAGTCTTGATCTAGAGTCTTAGACAGTCTTGATTTTCGACTAGATTTAAGTCTAGTACACTATATAAACCTATATATACGCTGCCGTCGTGGACCTTACCAAGGCTTTCGACACGGTCTATGGTTAATTGAGGATTTTGGCCAGGCTCAGATGCCCAACCTCTCATCCATTCTCAATCAGTTTTATGTGGGACAAAAAGGCAAGATTAGACATAATGGTGACATGTTGATCATTTCCCAATAGAAAATTGCGTGTAGCAAGCTGTAAACTTGCTTCTACTCTATTCGCTATCTTCTATGGCGTAATACTGGGTCAAATAAGGCAGCGATTTCAAGAAGGCATCAACATCACGTTTCGTTTGGACGGCAATCTTCAAAAGAAGTGGTCATAACAGAGCTTCTCTAGGTCGATGATTGCGCCCTTCTAGCCCAATGTGAACATGATCTCCAGCTGGCGTCAACGACATCGCATACGATCCCGCTTCAATCTATAACCCTTGGGAAAGCAGAAGGAATGTTCCAGAAGTGACCCAATAAAACCTACTCAGCCCTAAAGATCACCGTAAATGGACAGCCCCTTAACGTGGTAGTCTTCTTCCCATCTAGGAAGCATAGTATCGAATGACACTTCACTTTCAAGGAAGTTCATAGCCGTCTGGTGTTTTTGGATGCCTAGAGAAGTGAGTTGGCGGAATAGATCGCTCCAGCTGCCTACAAAAAAAAGGTGTTTACCAAGCAGTGGTTCTCTCAACCCTTCTATATGGATCTGAGACATGGGTATTAAACAGAAAACAACTAACACTACTTGAACGCTTTCACCAAAGATGCTTGAGCTCCATCATAAACATACGGTGGCCAGACAGCACTACAAACAGCAATGTCCTTGCGAACGCCGGTATGGCCTAGTATAGAGAGACTTCTTGTAGTCCGACAGTTACGCTGGGCAGGGCACGTACCCCGCATGGGGACGAACGTATGCGAGAGCGAGACAGACAGCTGGAGGTCACTCACAAAGGCCGCGGAACGCACATTTAAGACCAAAAGGAAATCCGCTGCCGAGAACAGACGCAGACGTCGAAAAGAAAATCTTAATTTTAATAGGCGGACAATGGTTATGCTTGCCCTGGTTGTGGGGAAATATGTAAGTCACAGCTGGGGCTGCGTTTGGATGGGAAATATTGCATTCGAGATCCTCATGAATCGTCGGACTCGTTGACAAGCCTTATAATTATTATATTGGCGTTGAAAAGTAGATCTATAAGAAGAAGTATATACAATATTGTATAAACAGTAGATCTACTGAGCCTGATCTAGACTAGCTATAGAATTATTTTAGATCTAGATACAGACTATATAAATAATCTAGATTGTAGATGTAGGCCTATCCTAATTAATAGACTTTAGTCAGGTAGAGCTAGATCTAGACAATTGACAATCTC
The DNA here is from genome assembly GCA_036873155.1 of Biomphalaria sudanica. Classification (NCBI taxonomy): domain Eukaryota; kingdom Metazoa; phylum Mollusca; class Gastropoda; family Planorbidae; genus Biomphalaria; species Biomphalaria sudanica. The sequence continues at coordinate 2,201,078 of JAZGLO010001986.1, forward strand.
GTCTCAAGATAGAATCTAGATTTCTAAACTAGATTCGATCTGAAATGTATATCTACATATAGTCTACTTAATGACAATGTCAGTGATTCCGAAGATTAGTGATGAGTGCAGTGTTTACTATGTATTTTAATGTTTTACAAATCATATGTGCTCATGTGGTGATATGACTACGCCTACATTAAACGCAAAATCGTGAATGGCGTGAACTGTATACATATACGCAGAACCCATTGCGACTTTAAAGCTTTTGTAAATTTGTCTGCTGTGCTGTACGAGGTGCCAAAACAATACGTAGATTCTAAAGTTCTAGAACAATAGATCTATTCCACTTAATTTATTAACATAAATCTTCTAATGTCATTTATAATAAGTAGCTCTAGATCTACTATTTTACCAATGCATTCATACAGAATTTAATATATAGATTTAATTATACGAATAAAGAGTTGTAATTTAGCTCTATACGTTGTTAGCAAATAGCGTTACACAAAAAAAAAACGAACCTGGGTTTTTCTAAACTATGATACTTGGTGTGTAATGGTAAAACAACACCTACCTAAATAAATTGTAAATAGAGAGAAAATACCTATATTTATTGTAGTATATATAGGTCTGTGGTTTTATATTATATAACCATCGTAACTTCTTCTATAGAGAAATGACTTTTATAATTTCTTTTACTGAAAAATTAAGTTATTCGCGTCTGACACATATATAATTTGTATGTACAGCAACAAAGCCCATTACTTATAATTAATTGACTAATTTAGAATTTGTGTGCAATGTTTCAACTTGATCCTACAATTAGTGTGGGAAAAATAACGTGTACACACTTTGACCAGACAGATAGACACACAGAGTAACTTTATATATGCTTTTATTAATAAAAAAACAAACACTTTAAGCTCAAAAGCTTCAAAATGTACAGTCAGAAAATCTGCACCACGTTATATATAAATGTTAGCTGGACATTAAAGGCCACAAGCAGCTTCTTAAGCTCTATATCTGTCCTTGTTTCTTGATGATGCTAGAAAAATACACGTTGCCTCTGTCTCCTATGAATGCAACACAATTGAGAGAGTTTCTTTAAGTGTTTTTTGTTTTCTTTGGTTTTTCAGGACAGCTCTGAATTTAATCATTATGCTGATAGCTGTGGGAATAATATTGACGGTATTATTATTTTATTTACAACAATCATAATGTTAAGTGAGACATTAAAAGTATCACTATTTATCAGTCTACTTTTTATTGTAGAATTTTGTCCAAAATAATAAAATATATGTACAAGTAAATTTTTGTTTTCGAGACAACATGAAAACTTGCTTTGAAAATAGTATTAAATTATGTCATACAATGTTTTAGATAGTCTAGAAATTCTCCCTGAACAATCTAGTGCTTCAAGATATGACGGTGATAATAAATTTGTTGTATATTTCAATATAATCAATATTTCATTCAAAGTTTAATTTCTATATGTATATTAAATATTTAGGTAAAAATGTATTTTGTTATTTTAGAATATTATTTTAATTAATTAACAATGTTTTATATTGACGAAACAAGTAGAGTTGAACAAAATAAATAAATAAATGTCTTTTTTTTCAGAATTACCTTATTTCATTAACAACAAGTGGAACATCAATTTAGTTGACGATATTTCCAATAATCAACGCAATGTTCAGTCAGAGGAAAATTTAGCTGATAACCGATATAAGGTCCAGCTTTATGAAAGTATCGCCACTGGCAAATGTAATGTTCAGTCAGAGAAAAAATTTGCCAATGACCAGTGTATTGTCAATTCAGTTAAAAGTATCACCAATGCCCAATGTACTGTCCAGTCAGTGGAAAATATTAACAATTGCCGATGTAATGTGCATTTAGAAGAAAGTATTACCAATGGTCAACGTATTGTCCATACAGATAAAGTTATCGCAAATGCCAATTGTACTTCCAAGTCAGAGGAACGAATTACTGACACCCAATGTAATGTCCAGTTAGATGAAAATATTGCCAACAATCAATGTAATCATAATGTTGAAGATAATGTTGAAGTAAATGGTAAATATTTTGTATGAATTGTATATTCGTAATTAGACTTAAAAACAACTGATAAGAATGACTTTATCTTATAGATCTAGATATCTATATCTAAATAGACATTAAAATAAAAAAAAAACTGTTTTAGTTACAAGAGTTTGACATCCATATTTTTATTACTTTTTCTATAGGTGATCATGAAACTCAGGAATCAGAAGGTGGAGAAGCTGATCTACACAAATATCTTATCGGATGTAAGAAGAATCCAGGTCATAAACAGTTTATACCTGTTGATACATTTAGCTTGAAACATCTACCTGAAGGTTATCAAGACCATGATTTGTATGAACTAATTAAACTAATTGCTGACTTAACAGTTAGAGTAGATGTTCAAATGATAAGTCCACACAGACCAAAATTTTGGCCTCATACAAATCAACTTTATCCCTTTTATAACATGAACACAAAAAACTTGAGAACAGGAAGTGGACGAGTGTGGATTGTCAACAGGTTTCAAGATGGAGTGAAAGAAAATGTAGGAATCGGAAGTACCGATTACAAAAATTGTCGTTGTAGAGAATGTCAAGATACAGACTCACCCAGCAATGTGTGGTGGGAGTTTGATGTATTTACCGCCACGCACGTGGTTTATGATGACACTGAAGCAAGCCACGCGACTGTAAGATTGTTTTACGATAGAGAAGATAGTCCAGTTGTTAGTGTAAATAATATAATAGTTAATAATGCAAGTATTGAGGATGATTGGTGTATGCTGAAATGCGTGACTTGCGATAAAGGTTTAGGAGATAGACTGATGAAAATATGGAAAACTTTTGACAAAGTCTGGGAAATGGTTAGGTACAAATACTTTAGTACCAGAGATACACACAGATTAAACTTTATAGCTTCACATCCACATGGATGTTGCAAACAGATTAGCATTGGCCAATGGAAAGACAAACTAGAAACGAATTCTAGAACTAAGTTTACATATAACACTTGTACATGTCCAGGAAGTAGTGGAGCACATGTCCAGTGTGTGGGGTATAGCGAAGGGTGGTCTTGGGGTGATCTTGTTCACAGTGGAACACACTCTGGATTAAATTTCAGTGGGCAGATTTTTACAAGCGACTTATTTTCTTTGTAAGTTTTATAATAAAACTTTTCCTTTCTACAAATAAAAAAAAAAGTCTAGATGTTGATTATTTTTATATGATTAACTTTAAACAAAAATATTGTGTTAATAAAAATTAAAATGTATTGCAAATTTACTATACAAATAATTTAGAGTTACATTTTATAATATTTTAGTAATCTTTTTTAGTTAATGGTACTACAACACCATGAATAGGGTACAAAAGTAACGTATTAGAAGTTTTCCAAATTTTAGTTGGATCCACAACAAACCAACTTTTGAGGCCACGGTTAAATGGATAAAATTTTATCAATAAATGCATAAAACAATGTCACAGATAAGGACAAATAAGTACGATTATTTTATTTGAGCCGTTTTAAAAAAAAGTGTTCTTATTGGCTTCTCAATCACATTTTTTGAAACAATGCTATAGGTTATATCTTTCTGCTGGACCGCTATGGCACCACACAAGATTTGTCAACATTCCTTTTCCATTCTTCTCTATTATTCGTCTTTAATACAATTTTATTCTGATGTTTTGTCAGAAAATATTGAAGCCTGTCTTTTTACCAGCCTAGGAGGACCACTTCGATGGCCGATTTTAAGTTTGTGTTTCCACACGAACTGTCTTTTGTAATCTTGTTTGAAAAGATATTTTCAAAAATTTTGATAATACCTATATCAATCAGAACTTTATAGAATCTAAAGGTTGGAGGGTGGAAGGTCGAGGGTAAAATCAGGACATGGATCCCAAAAACGGCTCTAACGGTTTTTCTGGACATGTAACAGTTTTTGTAAATCGCTGAGAAAAGAATTACTAGACACACAAACTAGTTTGACCGTTATAATTTTCAAAGTAAAAAAGAGAAATAAATTTTAAATACGGCTTAGAAAATTTCAAAACATTGCATAGTCAGCAGTATTATACATAGAATTAAGTTGTTAATTAATTTTAAAGTTGTGATCAGATTATTATAGGTGTCAGGTTCTTTTCTCACTTGGCTCAAGAGGTTACTTACGAATAAACTCCACTAAGAAACTACAGCTATCCAGAAAAATTGTATATCTTTAATATCCAAAAAAATGCATAATGACAGAAACAATCTCAAAAAATATTAACTACACAAACACCAGTCCAGGAAGCAAGTGTCCAACCTTCCTGATCTGGGAACAAGCTCTAACGGATCCAGAGGTTTGGATTACTGTGTATAGATAGTACAATTAATCCAAAGCTCTGGACACAAAATAGACAGTGAGACTCATTACAAACAAATAATCACAATTGATTATAGTAACAACTTTAAAATTATCTTTAAAAAATTAAATAAAATTTAAAAAATCTACAATTTTGTGTATATGTGAAACTGTGTATCGGAAAATGCCGGGTACTTGAAATAAGCTAGTCCTAACAGAAAATACACAGGTCTTGAGTATAGACTCTTTAATGAAAAAAAGTTTTGTAATGTGCAGTTTCACACGCTTGGTTCATGTCTTCACTTTCTATAGCCTCTTTCGTGTTTGATGCCAACTCTCAATAATTTGGTGCGGAATTATTTTCTATATAAGATACACTTCGATTCCTAGCCTAATAATGTCCGTTTAATTTAAAATTAGAACTGAAAATGAACTCTTTTTTTGTCAACTAAAGAACTTATATAAATATCTAGACGTCATCATTGATAACAGACCATTCTGAGAAGACCACATTGGAACTCTAACAAAGAAAACAGCCCAGCGACTATTTTTCCTTTATAAACTAAATAGCTTTAAACTAAATAAGAACATAGATAATCTTTACGACGCGACTATATAAATATGCTAACATATGAAATAACTTGTTGATTCATCTAAACTGTTGCACCAACTAGAAAACATTATAAAGAGGGCATCAAAAATTACAGGCACAACATTACCACATTTAAAGGATCTTTTTGAGCAGAATGCCTAAGAAAAATCGCGAAAATCTTAGTACACAACAGCCACACGCTCCATCATAACTACTTCAAGTCGTTGCGAAGTGGGTGACTACTGTCAATCAAGACAAGAACAGAGCGGTACAAAAACTCATTCGTACCTTAGTCGGTCAGACTTTATCAACGTCACCCTTCAATCAGGAAACATGAAAAGGACCAAGATGCCTGTGTGTAGTCGCTGAATGAACTTTTTATGTTGTGTCCTATCTATTTATGTGTATGTTTATGTTGTGTTGTCTGTATATGAGAAAAGAGTCCTTGTAATCAGAACAAATTTCCATAAGGATCAATAAATCACTCTTAGACTTAGTCTTATATTTTCTTTTTTTTTTCGTCGAGTTCATACTTTTCAGTATTTTAGCTCATATAAAAGTAAGGTAGTCTTAGAACTTGTTGCTTTAAAATAATGTGTTCATAGTAGCTTCACTAACAGTTTTGTTTCTTTTAACTTCAAGGATGGTGATGTGCCATCAATTTCAAACAGCCTAAACCATGTTTCCCGTACCTTTAACTTTCATTTTCTATATAGTCCTAATATATTTCAAGGTACGTTTTAAATACACTTGAATGAAGTATCAGAACATAAGACTATTGTTACGTATTTCTGAATCTTCTGGCTAAATGTATTATTAGGCACACAAATAAAAACACTGCAAAGAACTTGACGACTCAACTTTCAGTTTCATATAACTTTATTGACTATTAACTCTAACAATTCGTCACTGTAACATGTAGCGTAGAAGACTGTACAATATCTGTCAGTTTACAGTTAGCTATACTTCGTTGCAATTCATCTCTTCACTTCGTTGCAATTCATCTCTTCTGAACTTGCATCGAGCACAGAACAGACCAACGACACACTTCCCAGTGTCGCTCTAGGTCTCCCAAAGCTGAACCAAGTCATACTCAAGTCTACCGAATCAGAGCCGCACACGTCTTAATTCGACTGTATCGACTGTAACGGCTCAAGTACACTGTAGTTCGCTGTATAGACTTTAACGACAGTAGTCCACTCCAGTTAACTCTACCCTAGTTAACTTGCATCGAGTCGTACACATTTCTCGTCCACTTGAGCCGCACACGTCTTACATCGTCTGTATCGACTGTAACGGCTCACTCACAACTGACTTTTACATTAAATCTATGGCTTATAGAGAGTCCCTAATCGATACTCCAAAGTTGCACAAACACTGCTAGTATCCTCTGGAATAACACGTGAGGAAACGTCACATCCTGTCTTTGTTTATACATATAGATTCCAGAAAACATCAGCTGCAGTGTCATTTTGCCGGGGTCACAAGTTGTGACCTCTATCTGTCATTGGACATTGCTAGTACCTTCTGGAAGAACACGTAAGGACACGTCACATCCTGTCTTTGTTGATACATGTACATTCCAGAGAACACCCGCTGCTGTGTTATTTCGCCGGGGTCATACGTTGACCTCTATCACTATTCATTTGTAACACTGCCCCCTTCTTAGATCTGTTCGTCCCGAACAGATTGTGACAGGTTGGGGAAAGGTGACGCGTGTTTGGCGCGTTTAATGTCTAGGGAAGGATTATTTTTGCAGTTATCATACACCAACCCGTCAGCATATAACTCGGGAGCATGCACGCAACGATACAAGAAATGAAAGAAAGATACAAAATAAAAATAAATAAAAATGAAGAATATTTATTTACATAAATATTTACATATAAGAATAAAAAGGGGGAGGGTTTGCATCTATCTGTAATCAATAATATATTTAATCATCACTCTTGCACTTAATAAGAGAGTATTTCACTTTGTCTTCTGAACTTAGCTGGTTGTCCTGCTTGGGTCGCAGCTGGCTGTGTCCTGGCTTGAGATTCTGCAGCTGGAGATGGCGCTCTAACGGGTAGAGGGACGCCGGTGATTCAGTTATTGTGGGGTTTCAATCCAAAGTTCTGATATCTGTAGTGGGCACAGTAGTATTTAGTGAATTTAATTTATTTCATTCACTTAATCTACTATATATTTACCAATACCACTAACTGATTGATCACAATATCTTATCAACTATCTGTCACATTTACCTCCTAGACGCTCACTAACAACGGTTTTTGACCGAATCCCAACCCTAGGAACGATATTCGTGAAAAATAGCAAGCTTTCGATCAAACTTTTGTATTTTATATTCGGTATTTTCCAAAAGACAGCAGTCTACATTAGAAGCATTTCAAATATATTACAAAAATAGGACTACCTGCATATTATTACTTCCCCTGAGTGGAATTGTAAAACTTGCCTTACATCATTGCCACAATTAAAGAAGCCAATCCTAAGAGCATTAATGAGATAGATCGAGAGTCTTTTTTTTTTAGAAATAGAAAGAGAGGGAGAGAGAGTAATAAAGAGAAAACAAGAAATATATATATGTTGCAATTGTGATACATTCAAAAGGAATGAGAGAAACTATTACAATAAATAAAACAAAATTGATATTTCTTTTTATTTAGAGAGCAAAATATCAAAAACAAATAAATGTAGAAAGGGTAACAGATTATGACATTCCATTGAGGCCTTCAGAGAGTTTTTTTTTCTCTAGGTCTTAACCTGATGGTATGAAGAAATGTATGCGATGTCTAATACCGTACATTGCGTGCATTAGAATAAAAGGTTGCAAAAAAAAAAAGTAAAAATAGCTAAAAGGGGGGATCACGGATCTAGAACTACTGGTGCTCTCATTGATACCTTTTTATTTGCCACGTGACTTTGGTGTTATTTACATAGTGTATGTTTATGTTCCACCTACAGCCAAAACAGAAGTTGCAGCTGCAATCATCGCTGACGTAGTGCATGAGTTTCAGACAAGGTCACCGGAAGCACCAGTAGTTATACTGGGTGATTTTAATAAATGCACCTTGAAGGTTGACCTACCCACCTTCTATCAACACATCTCATGTCCGACAAGAGAGAACAGAACTCTGGACTTAAGTTACTGTAACATCAAAGGAGCATTCACATCTCGTGAAAAGCCACCACTAGGATCATCGGACCACAAAACAATACAACTACTGCCTACTTACCGCACGAAACTTCAAGAAGGAAAAATCATTCAAAAAAAAAAACGTACAAGAATGGACTCCAGACAATATTCTCAAACTACAGGGATGTCTAGACTGCACTGACTGGAATTTGTTAAAAGAGACCACTTCAAATCTGGAAGAATGGGTCAACGAAGTGATAAATTGCATCAAATTATAGAATCCTAAATGCTGCAGGTAAAATCATTGGCAAAAAAACAACCCCATTTGGGCAGTTGTTTGAGAGAAAACTCTATAAAAAAGCTAACAAGATCCTCGAAATTAAGAATCACCCTTTGTGTCAGTATTTTGTGATTTTACCATCACATCATTAAATAAGAACAATCTGATATAAACTTTGTCACATGCAAATTATGAGTGAGTCTGGTGTGAATGTACACTTTGGTTTCTTATAGTTATAATGTTTTTTGTTTGGTGTAATGCATACATTTTAAGACGAATTTCCATACAGACAACAAATATTATTATTATTATTATTATTATTATTATTATTATTATTATTATTATTATTATAATTATTAAATTGAGATGTCGAGGAAAAGTCATAAAGTGATCGAAAAAATAACTTTTGTTTTTTGTCTTGGGAAGGGGGAAGAGAAGAGAAGTGAAAGTGCTACTAGAAATATAATTGCATTTATGTATTGGGGCGCATTATAATCATTAAAATGATGCCCGTTTACTGTAATTTAAAAGAAAAAGAAAAGAAAGGAGGTGTTCAGGAAAGAGAGAACGGGACGTGACATTTTATTGGAAGAGAGACATTCATGAAGGGGCTAACAAAAAGTATGTGTAGGCTGATCGCTAAAATGTTGAGCACGTTTATGAAAATTTAAATTTAAAAAGAAAGAAGGGAATTGCCGGCCCTAAGAAACAAGATGAAAGCCTCGGAACAACTCAACAGGCGTAGCCGGTGCGTACTGCTAGTGGTAGAGATAAATGGCTAAATTTCTCATCAGATATTTTTCCCTTTAAAAAAGAGCTTTGTTGTTGTTATTTTTTCTGGTGAGAGTATTTATCCCTAGCGATATAGCTTACTTATCAGAGAGGATTAAACAAAATAAACACACACACACACGCAATATTTTTTTTCCCTTTAGAAGTTTACCTCTGAAACATTATGTGTAGCACCTGAAATTTTTCGGTCTTAAAGGTAAAGTTTCAGGTTAGACTAAATTACGTTGTAGTTATATTTTATTCTTGCAAATATTGAACAAAGATCTAAGGATAACGTTGCTGAATGTAGGTACTAAATATTATTGTTTCTTACATGTAAATTACAAAATATAATTGAAATTATATGTTAATACAGATAAAATAATATGAACTAGAACAGAGGCGAATTGAACTTCGAACTTGGCCCTGGATTTACAATACGTACGGAATTCATGTATTTCTTTATCTCTTGGTGTGTGTTTGTAATAATTTTTTATAAAAGTTTCCCAGGTAGCTGATTTATAGATTAGAGGAGTGGAAGGTATAACGAAAAAATGCGTTAAAATATAAAATATTAACAATTAAAATATCAATTAGTATTTATTTTGAGTATTAGTAAATACAACTTTTCTATGATCGAGATAATGGAACAAGAAAAGTCGCTCATACCGCCACTGTTGCCACCCTAACTTCATGCAAACACAGCCAGAGTCTTATATAGTATGGTACCAGGTGGCCTCGCCTCGCTCGGAGGAATAATCTATTAACAAAAAATATTTACCCGAACTTATTTTTAATGACGAAAATGAGCGATCTGGTAGAGGACTACCAATCTGAAGAGTTGTGTTATTTTAGTTCTAAATGACATCGTACATGCCATACATGGCGATTCGAATAGAAAGTCTCCCTGTAGTCTCAAAAAACAAATCTCACATTGCATCTTTTGTGTTAAACTATTGACCTATTATTGGCTTGATAGAAAGTCTTTTCAGTGTAACTTCTAAAATGATTACGTTCAAAAATTTTATTTTGCAATTAATATATCAATTATGGTTTAAGTACGAAACATCAAGTGATACAAAATCTTTACGTTGTTGGGTAAAACAGACACTTTGTAACAAACTAAGAGACTTAGAGACTTAAAAACATCGCATTAGTATTGTAAAGAAGCGTTTTCATTCGAGCACCTCTGTTATGCCGAACACCTTTAAACTCACAAAAAAGCCTTTGGCAAATGTTATAGCCCCATACGGGATACGTGCCCTGCCTAGCGTGACTGTCGGGAAGTTCATACCGGCGTTCGCTAGAACATCGCTGTTTGTAGTGCGGTCTTGCCACTGCATTCCATGATGATGTGCAAACATCTTTGTTGAAAGAATTCAAGAAGTCTTAGTTGCTTTCTGTCAAGTACCCATGTCTAAGATCCACATAGAGAGGTAAAGAAAACCACTGCTTGGTAGACACTGATTTTTTAAGTAGACGGAACGATTTATATTGCCACACTCTTGCTTGGAGGCATCTAAAAGTATTACTGGCTCTGATCAGACGACTATCAATCTGAAGAGTTGCTTTTTCCTTCTGTTAGTTCTCAATGTAAATGTACATGGCAAATGGAATAGAAAGTCTTATAAGTCCCCCCCCCCCCCAAACAGTGTAGAAAAACCACAGTTCACGTCGTGTTGCTTCTTTTGCGTAAAACTATTGAGCTATTGTTGGCTTGGAAGAAAGTCTTTGCAGTGTAACTTCTAAAATGGTTACGTTCAGAATTTAATATTGCTATTAGTATATTTATTATGACTTGAGTACAAAGCATCAAGTGATACAAAATGTCTACGTTATAGGGTAAACTTGCACCTTGTAACAAAGTAAAATGGCATATTTGTTACGCCGACCACCTTTCAGCTCACTAAAAAAGATTGCCTTTGGCATATGTTCGTCACCCATACGGTATAAGTGCCCTGCCAGCGTGACGGTTGGACTACAAGAAGTTCATACCATTTCGCAAGGACATCGCTGTTTGTAGTGCGGTCTTGCCAACGTATTTCCATGATGGTGTGCACATATCTTTGGTGAAGGCGTTCAAGAAGTCTTAGTTGCTTTCTATAAAGTACCCATGTATCAGATCCACAAAGAGGTGTTAAGAGAACCACTGTTTGGTAGACATTGATTTTTGTAGGCAGGCGAACAATTTATTTCGCCACACTCTCTCTTGGAGGCGTCCAAAAGCACGACTAACCCTGATCACATATCAACCACCCTTTAAAGTAGTTTAAAACAATGCGTCATTTGATACTATGGTTCCCAGGTATGTAAAGTTGTCCATCACGTTAAGGGATGCCTGTTCGCGTTGATCTTTGTGGCTGAGTAGATTTTATTGGGTGATTTCTGGAAGATGACTTCCGTTTTACAGAGGTCTATGGTTAAACCAAAAGAGGCGGCAGCGTTGACCGCGAGCTGGATATCATCAGGGCCGGCCTTAGGTCACCTACGCGACCGCAGTGGGCCCCGAACTTTCATAAGCTTGCGCTAATTATAGGTGTTAATTCTTAAATTAAACAATTGTAATTTATAACAGGGTTCCCGTGGTCTCCTTATTTTCAATGAGCTCCCGGGAATCTCCTGAAAGTGCAAAATGTACTAACAGTCTGGCAATCACTTGAATATATATTTAAATCTCCTGAAAACTCATTAAAAATGTCCTTAAAATAGAAAACATTGTCATTTTGGGGTGTCAAACAATAATGTAAACGCCAATCCTCAGCGCGATATAAAAAAAACCGCATTGTCAGCTTTCATTTACTAAAAATGTAATGCAAAGACGAATTTATTTTCTAATACAAAATTTTAATTTTCACTTATTATCCTACCCTGACTGAGCCGCGTGCAATCCATTTCACATAGGGCCTCGCAAATATCAGGGCCGGCCCTGGGAATCATGTTCATTGTGTGCAAGTAAGGAGTAGAGAAGCTGTGTTATAACCATTTCCTGTATTTTGGTATGGGGCAGTTGACTTCGAAGTTTGAACTTTTTACCTTTACCTTGACCTATCCACAGAGTCTGTTGGACTGTTGGGGCACCAGGCAAGATTTGTCCACCGTCTTTCTCCATTCCTCCCTTTTTTTTTTTTACACCAAATGAGAAGTTTGAACACATTGGAATAATTCACCAGTAAAATAACAACATAGTAAAAGCTACCTACGGGTCTAAGCAATTAAAGTGTAAACAATTTATAAAGCCTTTAAAAACACAATAACTAATCATACATCGACATAGTTTCATAATAGATCAATCTATAATAAGACGGTGCGCAAATGTTTAATTATGCCAATTGTTTGCGAAGAAATGTCTTAGTGGTGTACTGCTGTGAGCCAAGTGACGTAAGCGGTGTCAGGTTTTTTTTTCCCTTTGACGTCACATAGTAAATTTCATTAATAAAACATTCCTGCAAAAATTAATTTTCGATCAATAATGAGACATTTTCAAACAGATATAACGGTCGACCTCGATGTGGCCAATAAGTTGAGAATGTTTTTCTCACTAATATGCACGTACGTTGCAATTTTAAAGAAAATCGTTAGAGCCTTTTTCGAAATAAAATGTATATATCTATATCTATATCTATATCTATATATCTATATATCTATATATCTATCTATCTATCTATCTATCTATCTATCTATCTATCTATCTATCTATCTATCTATCTATCTATCTATCTATCTATCTATCTATCTATCTATCTATCTATCTCTCTCTCTCTCTCTCTCTATATATATATATATATATATCGATCTATCTATCTATCTATCTATCTATCTATCTATCTATCTATCTATCTATCTATCTATCTATCTATCTCTCTCTCTCTCTCTCTCTCTCTCTCTATATATATATATATATATATATATATATATATATATATATATATATATATATATATATATATATTCAATAATTGCTCGCTTAAGTGTATAGGATTTATAGTATTACTATAAAAAAATGTAGCCTCTTAATTTAAATTGCTTACGTTTTATGTAATAATATCAGGTGGCCGAGCCTTGCTCGGTAAAATAATTTCCTAAGAAGGTTATAATTGTAATTACGAAAATGAACGATCAGATAAAGACTACAAATCTGAAGAGTTACTTTAGTGTTCTGTTAGTTCTAAATGTAATTGTACATGGCGATTAAATATAGTCTCTTAAGTCCTCCTACAGTCTAGACAAACCACAGCTCACGTTCGTCTTATAGTTTTGCAATCCATTTTTTGCGTAAAACTATTGTAGGCCTACTATTATTGGCTTGGTTACGTTGAGACATTTAATTATAAAATTAGTATATTCATTATGGCTTTACTACGAAACATCAAGTGACGCAAATCTCTACGTTATAGGGTAAAACAGGCACTTGTGACAAAGTAAAATGGCGCATCTTTTCTTAATAGACTTAAATCATTGCATTAGTCTTCTAAAAAAATGTTTCCGTTGGGCACCTCTGTTACGCCGAACAATATGTTTGTCCCCCATAAGGGATACGTGCCCTGCTTAGCCTGATTCTCGGACTATAAGAAGTTCATACCGGCTTTTGCCATCCATTTATCCCAGTGGTGCTACAGCCTGTGGAGGGATAAGGCCTGCTTTTACACATTCCTCTATTCAGAACTCTCATGGGCCTTTCGTCACCACGCCCTAACCCCAAGCTTTTTACGAGGTTTATAGTTAAATCAAAATAAGCTGCAGAGTACGCAAACTCGTTGACCGCTAGCTAGATATCATGTTCAGTGTGAGCAAGTAAGGCGTAGAGAAGCTGTGTTATGACCATTTCCTTTGTTTTAGTACGGGACAGTAGACACCGAAGCATGAACACATGGTAATAATTCACCAGCAAAATAATAATAATTTTAAGGCTTGTCTTCGAGTCCGAAGATTAATAAGGATTGCAGTATTTCCCGTGGACACGCACCCCCATCTGTGACCTACATATTTTACCACATCCAGGGCAAGCATAACCATTGTCAGTAGGTGGTCGATTAAGATTTTCTTCTGGTCTCAAATGTGTATCCGCGGCCTTTGTTTAGAGGGAATTTTTAAGTTACGCTGGACAGAGCAGTATCCTGTATGCCAAAGGCAGTCTTTTTTTGGTGAGCTAAAAAAAGTGGTCGACCTAACACCGAAACGCTTAAGCGCCAACACGCCTTAGCTGACATAAAAGAGAGCACCGGGTTGCATGCGGCCTCAGAACGAGACAACTGGAGGTCACCAGCAAAATAAACAACAAAGTAAAAGGTATCTACACCGCTCTACGCAATTAAAGAGTAAACAATTTATTAAGCACTTAAAATACAATAACAAATCATACATAGGCACATTTAATTTAATTACTTTTCTTTCAAAGTTCTATAATAAATCAATCTGCAATAAGATAGTTAGCAAATGTTTAATTAGGTCTTTTGATTCTTTAAAACTCGTTTTTGCTTGCAAAGAAATATTTTAGTGTACTGCGGTAAGCCTAGTGACGTAAGCAGCGTTTTTCCCGTTCACGTCACAGAAAATTTTCATTCATAAAACATTCTAGCCAAAATTAAGTTTTTGATAATAAGGCATTTTCAAACCGATATAACGGTAAACCTCGAGTTTTCCCGATGTGGGCAATGAGTTAAGATTTTTTTCTCACTAATATGCACATACCTTGACATTTTAAAGAAAATCGTTAGAGTAGTTTTCGAAATAAAATTTATATATATTATATATACATACATACATACATACATACAAGAATTGCTCGCTTAAGAGTATAGGATAAGATACTAGTCGACCGGCGGCGTAGCATACCCCGCTATTTTGCAGGGCCGGCCTTAGGCCACTGCAACCTATGCGACCGCAAGGGGCCCAGCACTTTCATAGGACTCGCTCTAAATCAAGGTGTACAAATTATTAAAATAAACCGTATTATAACTTAAAACAGATTTCCCGCGCCCTCCTGAAGATTTACCAGGAGCTCCTGGAAATCTCCCGAAATTAAAAATATACGAAAAAGTCATTAAAATATTCCGAAAAATATAGACAAAAATTGTCATTTTGGGGTGTCATTCAATATGCAAAACGCTAATCCTACGCGCGATATATACAAACGGCATTATGCATCAGCCATAATTATGTAATCTGGTGAAAGAAGCTTCTCGCACCTCAAACTAATGAAGAATTACTTGAGGTCAACAATTCTTAAATTTAGATTGAAACATTTGGTAATTCTTGCTAGGGAGCGTGACCTATGTAGGAAACAGAATTATTATGATATACTGTATGACTTTGCTACACGCAAGGCTCATAAAGTAATTCTGTACGTAGTAAAGAATGAATAAAATGCATAGACGAATTTATTTTCTAATACAAACTCTTAAGTTTCACTTATTATCCGCTTCCCTACCCAAACTTGGCCCCGAGAAATCCGTTTCGCATAGGGCCCCACAATGGCCCTGCTATTTAGTGTTTGTAAAATGCTTGTTTGTAAAATGTTTTACACGTTTCAGATGTTCTTTCAGAGTTGACGATAGTTCACTTCCTAGTCCAAACCTCCCGCAAGACGAAGGTGGATGGGAGCGGGCAGGGTTTGACAGTCCAGAGTGCAGCCATCCGTAGCGAGCTGTGCAGACGTGTACTCCCCCCTCCCCCTTGTTGTTTTCCTGGAATGAAATAAGAAATAAGAGAGTAAACTTTCCTTTACTTTTTGCTTCTTGTCCAAACTCTTGAGGAAAGAAGAGAATTAATTATATATATATTGTCTTTAAATTCCAAGGTAAAGAGAGAGTAGAGTAGTTCTTTTTGACATGCCAATCAAATCAATCGGTGTCTCCATTCCCATAATAACTCTTTTGGAAGCTATTTGAAGACACGATTTCTTCTTTAAGATTATGAGTTGAATCTGATCATTGGGTTGGCTGTAAAACGTTTTTTGCGTCTCTACTCTTAGCCACATTTACGCTCACAATATTAGATTTAGATCTACATGAAATTAATGGACAAGTAGGACAAAATAATTGAACTTATTTTTGTTTGCATAAAAACAAAATGCACATAGATCCAGACAAATTGTAGAGATATATATATTGTAATTCATTCGTGAATTAAAATATTAATTTTTAAAGTATTACTAGGAGCTATTTAACACTTAAATGCAGTCTTAAAAAATGTATTATGATAATTTGAAAACATAAACTAATAAACTTTCAATAAAAAAGTAATTTTAGTCTGTCTTTTTCTGACCCGAGCATGTCATATAGTTAGTACATTTGAATAAATAGTGAGGTTACGCTACGTAGTTAGTAGACCTACTTTTTGTAGTTAATATACCTAGTTTTGTATAAATAGTTGTCAGGGGCAGGTATGGTGAGTGAATGTGTTATTTCTTGTTACTTTTTAACTCCATTGGAGTTGAAGTGTGTTTAGTAGTAATTGTTCTTAATAGTAATTGTTCTTAATAGTAATTATTAAAATAATAATAGTAATAATAATAATAATCTTTATTGTCCGTATGGAAATTTGTCTTACAATTTATGTCATGGTGGGATTTCAGATTAGCTAGGGTATGATATTATGGTCCCGTATCCCCAACCTGAACAGAGTAACGCAAGAACATAACGGTAACAGCATGTAAAATACACACATTGAATAAAAGTTACTTAACTGAATATTTAGTCAATACCAACAGTTGTTCAACGTGAATGATATTAATGATAACGTAAGTTAATGGCCATTAGTTAACAACAAGATTGTACGTTTAACAATTTAATGAATGTATGAAATGTTAGGACATGAGTGATAAATAAAAGTCAATAGTATTTACAAAGGAAACACAACGTATAGATATTATGCAACAAAATATATCACACCTTCAACTCGGTGCCATAGTTCAATCATGACACAGCCTACACTCAATGCCTTAGATGTACGGCCATATCAAACAACTCTGTGAATCAAGCTTGACTCCAACAGAGTCCCAAGCCTGCGTCCCTATTAAATAAAATACATATTCCCTGAGATCGTCGTCCACACGATCATAGAAACAACGAATTTCGAGCTACACCACGAAGACTACTAAAGTAAATAACTGACTTACCCAATACTGGGGAAAGGAACCACACCGAGAACTCCATCTCAAGGCAAAACAAGAGAGCAATGACACCAATATAGCGCATCCTTAGAAACTAAAACTAACAAAACCTTATGGTGCTCAAAAGAAAATACCAAGCAAGATGCGTAAGACACATTACACCAAACAAAAAAACATCTATACTATAAAGTAGAATGTTTGGCGTATGTATGTATGTGACTTATAGAAATCAAAACCACTTGACCAATCTTGATAAAACTTGGCAGGAATGTTTCTTGGGTACCAACTTAGACCGTAGTGTATGTATTGTAGCCCTAAAACAAACGTAGACACTAAAAAAAAATGTTGTCTGACTCTATTAAAGCTATAGTATTTTATGGATCTAGGCCATGTCTACAATGTTGACATGAGAAAAGATCGAAAGGATTTAGACCTAGATCTAATTTTAAGAAATACACTTTGCGCAGATAGTTTTTTACTTTAACACATGAAACTACAAAAGATTCTTTGATTTTATTATATAATACAATTAACCTTCAATTTTGTGTTTTAAAAGCGTTTTTTACATAAATTAGTTCCTTATATCTGTGACTATAGATTTCCTGACGAACATTCTTTCATTAGACAATACCGTAATGAATCGCGTACTAAAAATGAATTCGTTTAATTGTTTACTTTATAATCCCATCCCTAGATCTAAAACTTTAATTCAACTCTAAGATGATAAAACTTCTCTTCGCACAGATAGTTTTATACTTTAACACATGAACATACTAATTATAGTCCATTCATTTCAGATTTTGATCAAATAAACATTAAATTATTTTTTTTTAATAGACTACATTCGTTTTCGAAAGCTGCGAAGACGAGTTGAGATAAGCCTCGATCTATATTCATTCATGAATCGCCTACTAAAAATTATTTAGTTTAATTGTTCACTTTATAATCCCATTCATTTAACAAAGCTATCGCTCTTTTCGTTTTTAATAGATATGAATGTATCGGCTTCGATTAAACCCATTTTTCTCAAAACTAATTTTTTTATTTTCGTAGCGAAAGAGAAAAAAAACTTGAAAGGATCATTAGCTAGGTTTAACATACATATTAATCCAATCCACTAGATTAGTAAACACAAACTTAGACCCGCAGGCCGCAGGTAATGTCAGACTAGTTATAAATATAGAAAATCAAAGTGTTGCAAGTCCCCCCCTCCCCCCGCCCCTAACGAACCAAGTCAAAGCAAAGAACAAGCAAGTATTAATGAATTAAATTTGAGTATTTGAACCAAGCAAGAAATCTGTGGCATTTTAAGTCTCAAGAGACGATCTTTTCCCTTTGCAACTTCTTGTGTGACTAAAGAAACCAATCCTTGATACACAGTAGCGATCGCAGGTTGGGCATATATAATCACCAGGCGCTGTTGCATTTTCACCCTTATTTCTGCTTCTGTTGTGTATGACATCTGCAATCCGCGACCCTTCCTTTATGCTCTCTCTCCATGTGGATCTATCCAGTGCCACCTCTTCCCAGCTGCCAGTGCCGATTTTGAAGAGCTTCATGTCGCGTTTGCATACATCCGTGTAACGTAAAATGGGCGACCAGCGGCTCTCCTGCATTCTTTTAGATCGCCATAAAGAATGTCCTGTGGAAGTCGACCTACTGGCATTCTACGAACGTGGCCAAGCCAGCCAAGGCGTCTGCTGCTGATAACAGAGCGGATGTCCTGGCACCCTGCTCTTTGTAGCACTTCCTCATTGGTTACCTTATCTTGCCACCTTATTTTTAAGATCCGCCTTAGACATCGGAGGTGGAAGACATTCAGCTTTTTTTCCTGCCATGAGTAGGTTGACCATGTTTCCCTTCCTTACAGCAAGTTGCTTAACACAAAGGTCCGGTAGACTAGGGCTTTACTACTGTTAGTCAGCAATATGTTGTCCCATACTCTTTTCAAGCAAGAAATTGAGCCCTGACAATAGTGAAATTACGCCACACAGTTAGTAGACCTAATTTTGCATAAATGGTAAGATAACTAAAATAAGTTATTCAAAATAGTTGAAATAATCATAAATTTCTCTAATAACAAAAAGCCATCTCGGTAACATTAAAAATGTCGTATTTGTCTACAACTAAAGAATGAGCGCATCTACATCTTCAATACATACAATGTTTACAATTACATAAAGGTAACGTGTTTTGTGTTTTTGGTGTCATAAGTTGTCTAAACATGTCCATTGATATGGGCGTCGTAATAGCTAATCAAACAAATAATTCTGTCGAACTTTTTTTCTAGAAATTGGTTATTATCATTTTTGCTAGCATGCATGCTTTTCTTGATGTTTCTTGGAGGTGAAATGCGCTACTTGTAATTGTGCAATGCACCAATTTTAGGCACCAATTTTAGCGCAGATTCCATGGGTTGCTCTAATCAAATTTAAACACTGATTTGTTAATTTATATTTGTTCTAGTTTATTATGTTTTTTTGAGTAAAAATATATTAGACAGGACGCGTATTCTGATAAAGTAATGTAAAACAGCATTTTAGTTTTATGTGTCTATATAATTTGTAAAAACAAATATTGTAATAAGTCCCATTATTTACTGCTATGTTATAAAATGTAGTCATCATCTGTCGGTGGTGGCATGGTGAGTTTATTCGTATGTGCAACTGGTTTACCATGAATGAATAAACTATTGTATATGTTTTTTGTTTCTCTTAACTGGTGTTTTTCTGGGCGAAAGAAATGCTTCCATTCGATTCTTATTTTTTTTTTTTTAAATATTCTAATTCTTTTGTAAATTTTCCATAGGCCTAACCTAATCTTTATTGTTCTATATATTATGTAATTGTCTGCAAATAATTTAACTTTCGTTTCTGAACCACTGGCGAATCTGGGGGTGGGCGGTAGGGGCGATTCCCCCCCCCTCCTACTCAGCCGACACTCTTCCCCCCAAGAAGGGGGTCGACGAATTTTAGTAAAGAAGTCACAATTTGTATACGAATTTATTAATATATACTAGTTATTTATATTTCAACCTATTGTTTTATTTTTTTCGCCCCCCCCCCTCTAGTATGTTGGCCGATTTGGTGGGTGGGAAGGCGGCAATGGCATCAATGTCAACACCATAAACTTTTGAGTTGAGGGGGGAAATCTAAGTTATTTGTAGAACTCACAGGGGGGGATTGCTTCTACTACCCTCCTCACCCTCGCCTCTGAGTGGGAGAGGCGGTCCTATTTTTATGGAGAAATCATAGTTTGTGAACAAAATTAGTCGAATATCTATATAATATAACCAACATATTGATATTTGAACCCATTTGTATATTATGTCGAACCACATTCAAATCTACATTTTTGTCCATTAGTTAATATAGAATGAAAAAGGATTGTACCAGGTGGGAGGTTCGATACATGCATTTTTTGTTTTCGGCGTCGATCCTCAATGCCTTAATCTAAATATGTGGAGTATCTTATATTTTCAAGGAAAAATCGGTTGTATTTGCAATGCAGTAAGGGCCTGTATTTTTTCAAGTAAAACATTATTCAAAAAGTCCTTTTAAATAGGATGAATAATGAACTGTAGACGTCAGGAGAATGCGTTTCTGCACGAAGAATGCAAGAAAACGGGTTTGGGAAACCCGCAATAGGGGAGCTTACATCGCTCCCCCAGACCCCCTAGCTGTCAAGAGCCTCAACATGGCTGTTTTTTTGTGTGTGTGTTTTTTTTTTTTGCCGAGGATTGAGAAACACTTATCTCAATCTTTTTTTCTTCTCATATCAGTGGCATAGCTAGGGCATTTGATGCCATGTGCGGCTGTTCCTCATAATGCCCTCCAAAAAAAATATTTTAAAACAGCGAAAAGATTCTAATTTCGAAATAAAGTCAATTCATTATTTTAGCATTGCTTTTTCGCAAAGAATCGATTTCACAAAAAAAAAGAGATAATACAAGTGAATCTCACGCTGGCAAACTATCGATAATTTTATCGAAATCATTTTTTTCCATTAGGTCTTTTTCAATAGACCAAATTGCCACAAATAGTATGTCGTAAATTCTTTATCGTTGGTTGTAAGTATTTCTTCGCTTTCATGTAGCCACACTAACCACATTATAAAAAAAAAAATATGCGAATCAAGATGGCAATATTCGGGGACTGGCAAATTTATATATTTTTTTTTACAAAAATCTAAATCTCAATACATTTTTGTTTTGGAAGTTTGTAGACTTTTGGAGAAACTGTGACAGTTACTTGAAGCCCCCAGACAAAATTCTTTTTTTTTCTATGTCGCTGGTCCACATCGAGATTGATTTCCATCTGCGGATTCAATAAATGCTACTAAAATTTAGTTTATCGTGACGTTGTTCTTATGGAGTTTGGAAAATAATCGAGAGGTCAACTGTGGAAAATAATCGAGAGGTCAACTGTGGAAAATAATCGAGAGGTCAATTGTGTAAAATAATCGAGAGGTCAACTGTGGAAAATAATCGAGAGGTCAACTGTGGAAAATAATCGAGAGGTCAATTGTGTAAAATAATCTAGAGGTCAACTGTGGAAAATAATCGAGAGGTCAACTGTGGAAAATAATCGAGAAATATTTTCTTTTTAAACTTTCTGTATTATTTTTTTCGTAAGCACTTATATTACAAGATGTTCTTTTTTATTTTGTTGGGACATGCACATATTAGGTTTCTCAGGAATTGATGGCACTTGAATAGTAATTCCTTATCTCATCATCTCATATCTGCCTCTGGTCCCTTCTGAGACATAGGCCACCAACCAGCTTCCTCCAGGCATCTCGGTTCTGGGCGAGTCTCTACAACTGTTTCCACGTCTTGCCAATCTGCTTGGCATCTGCTTCCAGATAGTAATTTCACTTAAGGATATTTCTTTGATTTGGTACTGCCAATTCTTCTTCAATTCGTTCGCGATGCCCACTGAGTGCCAGATTCTGATGTTCAAGGTAATACAGATAATCTCTCCACATTTTCCCCTATTGCTTATTTAAATATTGAACCTTGCTGACATTATTTTCGCCTAGTCACAGACAAACTTCATGTTTCCTCCAATCAAGTGATGTATGAAGTGAGGCTAAAACCGCTTGGTTACGGCTTGGCCACCTTACAAGGGGGCTTGAGTGTAAATCCCGACTCTAGCAGTGTTGTGTTTGCTAAGCGTTTTGAAAACCTTTTTCCAGATACCCCATCCCCCCACTGGTCCACAAAAGAGTTTGGACCATTACTAATTAGTAATTAAAAAAAACAATTATAAACTTGTCCATAACCAGTGCATTGAACAATAAAGTAATATTATGTTAGGATTACAAAAAAATTGTAAAAGTGCGTTTCCTTCTGAGATATAAACAAATCTGGTAAAATTTAATTCGAGCTGGTCTACATCTTACATTTAATTTAATTTAAGAAAGAATATATGACATAACAAATTATCATTTTATGTAATTACAATGTGTAGTTGTACTGAGAAATTTTGTCCTCAGTTTGTTGCCCCCCTCACTACTTGATGCCCCGTGCGGCCCGCACCACCCGCACATTGCTAACTACGTCACTGTCATATATATATATATATATATATATATATATATATATATATATATATATATATATATATATATATATATATATATTATAATTATATTAACAAATAATAATTATACTAATAAATTATTAAGCCTTAACCTAAATATGTTGGGTTGGGTATCTTATCTTTTCAATGAACAAATTGGTTCTATTGCCAATGTAGGCCTAAAGTAACGGCCTGAAAATTCATATTAGAATATTATATATATAAACCATTATTCAAAAGGTCCTTTTTAGTAGGATGGATAATGAGCTGTAGACGTTAGGAGAGACCGTTTCTGCAGTTAGGAATCACGAAAACGCTTTTGGCGTCTCAGCGTTGCTCCAAACATCCCTAGGGGGAGCTTACAGCGCTCCCCCAGACCACTTAGCTGTCAAGAGAAGGGCCTCAATAACATTACTGGTTTTTTTTTTTTCGAGAAAGGTTGAGAATCGCTGCTTTTTTTTATACCCATATATATATATATATATATATGTGTGTGTGTGTGTGTGTGTGTGTGTGTGTGCGCGCGTGTGTGTGTGTGTGTGTGTGTGTGTGTGTGCTATACGCACCTTTATGCAATGTTTAGGGTTTACTGGGCATTAGGGTTAAGGTTTTGAAAAAAAATTGCCCACCCCAACTCCAAAGTTCTGGATCCACTAGTGTCCTGAACTAATGTAATCTGGTATTCATTTATGTCTATGCGAAACAGTAGAGGGCCTAAAACTGTTCCTTGATGTACTCTTTAGCTTACTGTTATTGGTCTTGATTTATTACAATTTATTCAGGAAATCCTGAATCCATTTTTTGCAATATAAGTATTATCTAACCACTACATAAGAGTAGGACTATTTGACATATGTTAAAGTATATTTAGTTAATTTGTCATAAGAGAGAGAAATGTTGACTACATTGTGTTCAACGATTGCAAATATAATCGATAGTTTCAAAGTTAGATGTGAAGTGTTTGAGATAAATATTTGTATAATACCATTTTTTCTCCGATAAGTGTGAGACTAATTTAAATACTTTTCACATTTTAGTTTTTACTTAAACAATGTAGCACTTGTGTTTTAAAAAAAGAGTGAAGGTTAAGTCCTGGTCTGGTAAGGAGTGCTACTTCTCAATGCGTTATGAGCTCGCCCCGTCTTTAGGACAGTCATGTGTTTGAGCTATGTCCGCTATGTTTTAATGTGCAAGTGCGTGTAATGATCAAACCAAACAGTAGCCGGTAAGACAAGAACAGTGTGCTCTTTACGCAAAGCGGATGTTCTAAACTTGTTTATGACGTGGAGTTTGGGGAGAGGCTAAAGTTTTTTTTGACTGACGGAAGAGGTAAGTTGCTTTTTGACAACGATGAAAGTGTTTTGTATAAAATATTGAACAGTTTTTTCCTAAGCAGTTGGATTTGTTGTGTTTTCTTGTCATGTTTATGTTATGTTTATGTTAATGCTTATTTATCATTGATTGACAGTGATCAAAGTTATAGTGTATCTAAGTAACTGTACTGAGCACAGCAGAAGCACTAAGTTAGGGGGAGATAATGAACAGCCTGTACAGTTTCCGATAAAACCATTAGATGGTGAATATTAATTAAAGGAAATAACAACTTTTGTGAAAGTTGAAGGGGGGAAGTATATCAGAACACGTCAGTCAGAATAGACGTTTGTTTTTAGTGAATCAGATTTTACAAATAAATATTATTTCTAATGTGTTTCTCGAGAGATTTACATATCAAGTATACTTAGACATACATACCTCAAGTTCATTATTTACACGCACTGTATTCATCATAATCTATATACTCGTAATAATGTACAATCTTACCTGTGACAGGTTTATTTCAAGTCTACCTAATATATTTAATCATGGATATAATACGCTTACACTTGTTAGCAGGATATGTACATGGGAAGTTATCTCTTCTCTAACCCGCGCAACCAGAGGCAGCCTTAGCCCTGAGCCATAAGGATAGACTAAATATATACCATACCAAAGCTAGCGGGCTCGTCCGCCTTCAACGCTGTAGGCCTTGTTTTTTGTGCCAAAACATAGTACCATACTGTTGGCTGTTTGACTACATAACGTATGGTGTTGTAATTGTTTTGCTTGTAAGTTTTTTTCTTAATAATCAACGTAACTAATGATTTAGAAACATTTTGCATGAAAAAAAATCAACAAATTAGATAATAATAGTTTCTGCTAATTCTGCTGGAGTCGGAAAAAAAACTATTAATTACAAGGAAAACAATTACAATATATATAACACTAAATAGTTGCTTTGACGATCACAGAGACGGATTTAATCGCAGAACTTTTCTCCCTTTTCACTGTGCAAACTGGTGGGTTTTTTAAGCCAATGTAAAAAGTGAAACAAACACTATTTCTAATATTGAAAACCAACAAAATGCATATTCTGAGGTATCTACAGTGCATTTTCCTGTTATTAAAAAGTTTTATTTCAAAAACCTAATGTGCTATTCTTACTGACTTAGACGCCATTCGACGCATTCGCCATCAAGCTGTTTCCACAAAAATCTGTCACTAAATATATACCATACCAAAGCTAGCGGGCTCGTCCGCCTTCAACGCTGTAGGCCTTGTTTTTTGTGCCAAAACATAGTACCATACTGTTGGCTGTTTGACTACATAACGTATGGTGTTGTAATTGTTTTGCTTGTAAGTTTTTTTCTTAATAATCAACGTAACTCTTCCCACCTGCTCTGAGGACCTCCATGAATGTGTGTCGCCAATTTATACTAAGATGTCATCGCAATTCTTCTTATGCCTAATTCATTTTGTCGGAAAACATGTCCCGCAAACCTAATGCGATGCTCTGTCACAGTCTTACTAAAGGGTCGACTCACAGTTCTATAACTGACTCCTAAAATCTGTCTTAGCCATCTTTAGACACATTTAGTGTTTTTCAATTTGAGAAGATGACTATTCAAATGAGCCCCGCCACAAATATAAATGTGTTACCTCTCTTGAATACGCTCCTGGAATTAAGTGACTGTAGTTTGCTTTAGATTTTATATCGAAAAGTGAAGTTTTATCGTCAAAATCGTCTTTTGGGGGTTTTATACTAAAAAATGTCTGGAGTTATGTTTTTTTTTAAATTCAAAACCCCATTTAGCTACGGTCATAGAATTTAGTAACTGTAGTCTGCTTTAGTATTATATTGAAGATAGAGGTTTTCTACCTCAAAATGCTCTGTAGGGGGATTTTAAACTCAAAACCATCTAAAGGGGTTTTAAACTTTTAAAAAAGTCATCTGTAGGAGAGGGATTTAAACTCAAAACCCTCAATTGTCTTGGCTACGCTCCAATAATTTTAGTGTGTAATTTTTTTTTTTTTATATTGAAGAGGGGGTTTATCGTAAATTTAGGAGGGGTTTTAAAAATCAAAATCTTCCTTACCTCTGCTCGTGAAATTTGGGGGATTGTCGTTTGCATTTTTTTTTTGTTTTGTGTTATAGAAGAGGGGAATTTAACTGCAAAAACCCCTGGTAGATGGGTGTTTAAACTCCCTAACCCTAACTCGAACCCCCCTGTAGGGGGTTTTAAACTCAAAATCTCCTTTGCTGTGCTAGGGCAAGTGATAGTTTAGTATTGAAATCTCACCTAAGATAAACAAAATCAAAGCAAAAATTAGTCACTAAATTCCGATCGCTCCCCCCCCTGCGGGGGGGGGGATTTCATTTGGTTTGGGGGTTAACCCCAACCCCCCCTGGCTACGTCCATGATATATATAATATATATATAATTCTCTTCGTGGCTCAAGAGTTTGAACACCAAGTAAGGAAAAGATCACTCTTCTATTTCTGAGAGTTACCTCTCGTCATTTTAGATGCGAAAAAAGAGGAGGGGAGAATAAGTAGCATTCACCCATCCGGTACGTGACGTTATGGCGCCGCCGTTTTTGCGCGAGACGTTTTGGCGCTGGGGACGTTTTGGTGCAAGATATAATTTGACGATAATTTAATAAGCACGTAGCGTTTATAACGTATTTATAGCGTATTTATTTCCCTCTACCATAATATTGTATGTATAGTATGAATTCTAACACCGTCCAGCGAATTGTTGTTTTTAATAAATATAAAGGTTTTGCTTATTTCATGACTATAGGCTTATAATAAGTCAGATTCCTGAATGGTAATGACATGCAATCCCCTCCCCTTTAGTTATATGTGAGTTCTGCTAATCGCACTGGATGACATTTTCGATTTTTTTTTTTGCAATAGACAATTTTTTTATTTGACATTAGTGTAATACTTTCATATAACAAAAACCATGTTAACATCTAAAGCTTTTTACACTGAATGACGACAATAACTCCACACATAGTACAGATGAAGGCACGGAATGTGGTCAGTATAACTCTGACGTGAATCTTAAATTGTAAACAAACACTAGGGGCGACAATAGATAGAAACAAATTCACGACACTAAGATACTTTGAAAAGATATATTTTTGAGAAATCGGGTAATGGTGATTTGGGTGACACATCTCGCATTGACGCAGGTATAGTTAAACAAATGAAGACAAGACCAACACCGAGCACTGGTCGATGGCGTCATGCGTCTGGCGATCATCTCCTTGGGACTGGTCATTACCTGTGACACCTCTCCCGCCCCCTCTCTCTTGCGCACAAGAAAATGATGTGAAACACAATCACACATTTACATGTAGTAAATGATAAGTCACATTGATTAATGGACTTGTTATAACTCACATCAAAAAATAGGTTTTAGGAGCAGATATAAAAATAATTACTCAAATAGCATATATAATGTACGAAAGTTACTAATGTTTTCGCTTAAAAATGTGTTTAAAATGTATAACAAACAGATTTTTTCACTATTTTATACCGAGACAATTTCAGGAGATTTCCAGGAGTTCCTGGTAAATCGACAGGAGACCGAGGGAAATCTGTTAAAGTTATAAAATGGTTTAATTTAATAATAATATACACCTAGAATTAGCGCTAGTCCTTTGAAAGAGCGAGTCTTGTGAAAGTGCGGGGCGCACTGCGGTAGCAAAGGTTGAAGTGGCTTAAGGCCTGCAAAATGGCTACGCCGCCGGCCGACTAGTTATGATCTATTAGGGGAAGTTATGGCTGAGTGGTAAAGCTTCCAAAACGAGTTTAGACGGGTTCGAATCGGGTAAAGACTATAGTTATGTACATAGTCATTGAATTCTACAATGTTTAATGGTTATCTTGCATTTGTTGATACAAGTTTAAGTCTGTTGATGTCACCTTACCACCTAGGGTTGTGGGTTTGGGTGCCAATTGATATCCCATATTTCGCCTGTCATGGAGAAAACAACTTTTTAAAAGGCAGTCTGTAGAGTAAATAGTTTTAAGCACACTATTGACAGATAAACAAATGAAATGTTTAATTTGTTGATAAGGTGCATAAAGGTGCACTCGTTCAAGAAAATAAAATGTTGATCTCCGCAATGACTTTAATTGTTGTTGTTTGTTAATTGCTGACTGTTAACCTAGATCTTAATCATCATAAATGTACAGAAAAAAGATTATTTAATTTTTTTTTTATGGAACTGATGCTTGTTTTTTATTAAAACAGTTAGCAGACACATTCAATTGGTCATAATTGTAGTTTGTATACAATTTAAAAAAAGAAAACAAGTTTGTCTATAGAAATAAAATGTAAATCTGATCGTTAAAATCGTGGCCTTCTAAAAATTGTGTGAATTTTATTTGATCTATTTGTTAATTTTTGTGCAGGCTGTAATCTGTTCTGATACAATGGGTTTAAAACTGTCAACGCAACAAAACAAAAAAACAATTAAAGAACATGTAAGTATCATGTTGACGATCTATAAACTTACAATCAACTCATTTAACAAACTGATCACACGAGTTGTCTATTAATACATTTTACTGGGCTGGAGAATGAAATTGCATCGAGTTTTTTTTTAACTATCATATAATTAATTTTAATAGATCGTAAGTATCAGTATTAATTGCGCGCTATTATAAATATATTTATTGTTTTTGTTTAATGCAACTTTCGTGCTTATCACATGCTGACTGCACATGGACTAATCTCTTTTGTGGACTAATTGCTGGGAGGGGGAGTAAATGGAGTTGAAATGGTCATGCTGATTTTTTCAAAAGCAAAGAAAAGAAAATAAAAAAAGCTTAATTCGAACTACAGACTCGGTGATGGGAAGCCGACGTGTACACGATGTCAAGACGACTTGTCAGCCAATGTAGTCCTACCATCTAACTACTTATGCAAACATAAATGTATTATAGTCTACTATAAGTTTAAAACGTTTGAGCTGAAATCGTAAATCTCTCTATTGTAATGACACAAGACACGTAGAAGTGGAGTGTAATCGGGTTTTTCTGTAGTCACGTGACAAGTCATGAAAAAGTAAGAATAGAAATCGAGTAGTAACAGACAAGAAGGAAGGACGTACCCAAGTTAGCCACGACAAGGACTATTTATTCGAACTCGAACTGTATTTATAAACTCGAACTCGCGAACAACATCCACATTTATACTTATCAACGCATAGACCATCAACACTACACATGGTTTATTTTTACTTCGCTTTTTTCATAAAAAAACAAATTAATTAATTACGACCTTTTGATTACATAATTATTCTGTTTTTATTAATTGGTGTGTTGTTATTTGGGTATGAAGGAAAAGCCCACTATATCTTAAAGAAATAAAGAAAATGTTGAAAAGTAGAATAACAGAGAAAAGGAACAGCTGTCTAAACCAATTTCAAGTAAGCTGTCACGATAGGACCAAATAGTGATTTTTCACATTAGAACTGGACACAACAGACTTAGACAACACATGTATCGGAATATCAAAATTGGACTAGCCAAACAGGCCTTTGTGGAAAATCACCATAGAAAGATGATCACGTCATACTAAGCTGCATTTTCTAACAAGATGTCTGAGCTAGACGCTGGCCCATAAAGTCTATTTTTTTAAGAAAAACTCTATGAGAAATTAACTGATCAAGAAACCACTCAAAACCACTGTGAGGTTAAAAATTGGTTTTCTATATAGATCTTCATCATCAAGTTACCAAAAGATACATTTCGCATTTCAAAAGAAGTATGTTCAAGTTTAAATTCAGTTTATTTTATAAGCACAGTGACTTGGCAGAATTTAAGTCATTGGTTAATATGCATGACTAAATGCATGACGCGTAGGACGTAATCATCTTCTTTTTTGAAGTAACGTCTGTATTATATAAGATAAGAAGAGTCTACTCTTCACCAGCTTCTCAGTCTGGAGTCCTCCTGTAACTAAATGATCATTTAATCATATCCGTTTGGTCATGGGACACGGTCACTTAAGGCTGGAGGCCGAGACCACTGGGGGAAAACTTCCATATTCCCATAATGTCCCTCTTGGAAAGCCATCGCCACCCGTTGGGGAACGACCCTATGGATTTCGGACTCTGGTTAGTAAGCCATTAATTTTTTTAGAAATAGACACCCCCCCCCACCCTTTTGTATCTTAATATACGTTTACATATCTGCTTTTATTTGCCCTTTTAACAAATTAAATTAATATATATTATTGTTTAACATTTTGTCATTCTTTTATTTAATGGTGAAACGTGTTTTTTTTTTTGTTTTACATAAATTGTAATCATTATGTCAATTTAGTTTGTAAAAAAACGCAATGTATTTTAGCATTAGAGACTACTTTCTAATATATTTTTGCAGGCCAATGCTGAGTATCGACATGAAAACAAAAGAAGTGAGAATAAAATCAAAGGTATTTATTTCTATGATTAATTTTTAAAACATATTTTCCATGTGTCTTTCGAAGTAAAATTATAAAATAAATGTAATGTTTATAACAACAAAGATTTTATTCAGATTAAATTTTTTTAGTTTTTTTTGTAATGAAATCATGAAGTGTTCCTTTCTTAACTAGTCATCTTTCTATTATACATTAAAATTACATATTTAAAACTAAAAAGAACATGTTTGACACAATTTTTCAAACTAGAAAAAATAATTCATAGATTTTGTGAAATGATAACCTTTTTGTATTATATATATATATATATATATATATAATATATGTAATTTTTTAGATGTTCAGACTGATCTACCATTTGATTTCAATATTAGTGACGAGAATCCGCATTTGAGTATAATAATTAGTTAGTAATGTTTAGATACTAAAAAAGTTCAATATTAAAATGTTGATACATTAAAAAAAAGTAGAAAAGCTAAAAATAAATTACTATAAAATGTCTTTACAGAATGCCCTGATGTTACCAATGATCGTTGGAATATCCAATCAGAAAACCATGGTTGCACAGACCAGACTTATGTCCAATTAAATGACACTGATATACCACTTTTTGGTAAATATTGAGTTTACAACAAAGATTAAATCAACTGGGTAAAAAAAATGTACACTATTTTTCTCCCACACCTAATCTCGGATCAAGCTAAAATATAGTACAAATTATTTCTAGTACCTGACAAATACAAAATAAATTAAAAACCTTAGCAATTATTTAATTAACTATTGGTATTCAGTTGACTTTACGATGCGGTTGTATAAGCTGAATTAGTCCCATTGAGGAGGCGTGAGCCCTTAGTTCAATTTCGAATCGTACTTTTATATGAATTTAAAAAACGATCACGGAATAATTCATCATATAACCTTTTCTCACCCACCCCCATTTTTTTCAAACTGGTCCAGACAAGTGATAGTGCATTTAAAATCTAAAAGCATAAAAATGTGCTAGATACAAATAATTGTTAAAAAAATATGTCTAATCACCAAGAAAGATGTATCACTGTTTCTCTATATTTATTATGATTGTAATTAGATGACTTATCCAAGCTAAATTATGATACAATTACAATTAATATGCGTAATATATATATATATATATATATATATATATATATATATATATATATATATATATATATATATATATATATATATATATATATATATATATATATATTAAATCAATAAGGTGCACTGTGTTCTTAAATTTTTATCAACTCAAGTTCATTTATCTGCTCTTCAGGAAATCATGAAACTCAGGAGTCAGAAGATGGAGAAGCTGATCTACACAAATATCTTGTTGGCTGTAAGAAGAATCCCGATCATAGGCAGTTTATTTCTGTTGATACTTTCAACTTGAAACATTTACCTGAAGGTCTTCAAGACAATGATTTGTATGAATACATCAAAGTTACAGCTGACCTGACAGTCAGAGTAAGTGTTCAAGTGACTAGTCCACACAGACCTAAGTTTTGGCTAGAGACGACGCAACCATATCCATTTTATAACAGAAGTGACACAAGAAACTTGAGGACAGGAAGTGGATGGGTGTGTACTGTAGAAGACTATCAAGATGGAGTCTTGCAAAATGGTTATGGAGGTACTGACTACACAAAGTGTTGGTGTAGACCATGTAAAGATTCAGACTCACCCAGCAATGTGTGGTGGGAATTTTATGTGTACACAGCCACACATGTGGTTTTTGATGAAATTGAGGCAAGCCACACAACATTGAGATTTTTTTATAATAGTGATGATAGTCCCATGGTCATTGTTGATAACGTCATTGTTCATTATGTAGACATTGAGTCTGACCGCTGTATTTTGAAATGTGTGACGTGTGACAAACAGTTAGGAAATACAGTGAAAGCAGATTGTAAGCAATATTGGCATGTCAAAAAAAACTTATACGACAAATATTTCAACACAAGATCTAAACACAGATTCAACTTTATAGTGTCACATCCTCATGGATGCTCTAAACAGCTCAGTGTTGGTCAGTGGAAGGACCTACACAATGGTGGTCATAATAAAACAAAGTTTACATATACAACTTGTACATGTCCAGGAAGTAGTGGAGCTCGCGTCCATAGTTTGGGATGGAAAGACTGGGGGTCTGCTCATGTTCACAGCGGAAGTTTAAAACCTGGATTAAATTGCAGTTCAGAAGGTGGTGTCATGTAAGTTATTTCACTTGTGAGAGGAAATCACCCACTAAATAGAACACGTTTTATGTTTATATCACATTCATTTTTCATTCTTTAGATTGAAACTAGCAAGACAAGTGGAAAGATGTAACTTAAATTTTTAATAAAATCTGAGACGTCTTTTTTTTAATTTTCACTTAGTACAATTAAGGATTTTCACTAAATCTCAATTTCCAGTTTCTCAATAATCATTACAACCATTCAAACTTTATTCACTCGTCCAAAAAAGGCTGGAAAAGCTTTAAACTTCCAAAGAAAATTAAGCGAAGACAAGTTCTAGTTTTGATTCTGCATCACAAAATTTTATAAAATTATAAAAGTTTAGGTCAATAAAAGAAAGTGAAAAGCGATTTATCGATTCCAAAAGCTGATACCTTATTGTTGCCTTATTTAAGATGTTAATATATGTTGTTAAATTTTAAAATACAGAGAAACCTTACCACACTGAGATTTATTGTTGCAAAGCATCTGTACGCGTCATATTTGTGTCTATTTAAGTTCACATTTTAATGGAAAGATATGATGACAACTAGTTCAGATTTGAAGAAACGAACTCCCAATAACCTATACATGTATTGAAACTTCAACTGTGTGGAGAAATTGTAGAATCGCATAATTAGCAGAATAGAGGAAACAAAAGTTTGATTAAGCATTTTTATAACTAAAGTTCAGATAAAAGTTCAATTAGGAAACTGAAAATTACCCACTACTTTTAAATATCAATCTTCTAATTGTTGGGAGTACGTCTTTAACTTGAGTTACAATGTTTAGCTTTAAAGGAACGGATTAAGCTTTTAAAGACAAAATTCTGCTATTGGGCATGTTCTCTTTCAGGAATGTCTACATTGGTTTGTTATACCATGTTCTGCCTTTTATTTAAAGAAACGAATATTAACCCCAAACCTACTGACGGACTTAAGAGAAAGCCGCTGTTAGGTACAACTGTCTCAACGATTTGACATGGGACAGTATGAAACGCAAACCACTTATAAACAAATAGCTCAATACTTTATTTTTTTTTTTTACAAAACAGCATTGCACTATGAATACAAATACATGGCTGGTATGTTGTATGGTATACGATTTGGTCTGTTGGCGTGTTTGAGAGTTGTTTAGTGTTCGTGAACTCTCATTGTAAAGGAACATACGTGTTAAAACAAAATTATTAAAAATAGAATAAAACATGATATTATTTTAGAAATATTTTTAGCTACAAAATTACAATGTTATATTATAAGTTCTCATTTATGCTCGCACAAACACAAAAAGTTTAAAATAATCCTCTTTCTAAAATTATGCATGCTTCATTAAAGATCTTCTTGTTGTTTTTTTGTTTTGTTTTGTTTATGTTTTGTATTTTTCAACATTTTAGATTTTTAACGTACTTAGCATACCTAGGAAAATATACATTAATGAATCTCACGGATGTGTGTATAATAACGTTTTATATATATATATATATATATATATATATATATATATATATATATATATATATATTGTAATAACTGAAGGGAGGCAACTCAACGAGACAAAGACGTGTATTTATACGGAGACATGACAAACACAAAGGGGTATCTGCTTTGAGTACAGCATCTCCATATTGGCTCTCCCCTTGGGCGGAAATCGTTCTTCTCCCCTAATGTCAACATCCTGTTCTAGTCTGGTTACTAGAGGTGCGCATCCTTGCACTAGCCTGGATGATTGTGCGCATGGAAAAGTCAATACAATATATTTCAGTTGGAATATAGGAACGAATGATGGAAAGAAACTTTGCAAGTTGGCAGTTGCTAACTTGTGATTTTTTGAAGAAACAATAATGTTAGTGTTGAGCGACCCGATCGAGTTTTTTTTTTATTATAGTTACTGCAACAACCCGAGAACACCTAGTCCTAGACGACTGATACAAAAACATATGTAAATGTTGACTAAATGTTGACTAATTTAAAAACTGAAATAACGATGTTTGAATATCTCAAACATTATCACTTCAGCTATAACTTCGTCTGATACAAAGACAGCTGATCAAATAAGAAAATACATTAATGAAATAGAAAAAGTAAGTCGTATTACACTACTATCAGAATCTGTTCTGCGAAATATTTCTTTTAACGAAATTGTTATATTTTTTTGTAAGAAATATTTAAAATATAAATTATTTTGCATAAATGTTTTATTCTTAATTTTTATATTATAAATGATTTCTTTGTCTTACAGAATGTATGTATACTTAACGTCACAAAACTACTTCCTAGTCTAGTGAACAAGTGCACATTGTTTAACATTTTTATTGTATAAAAATATTTTTATCACTTAATTGTTGCTATTGTCTTAGTTAAATAAATAGAATAGAAACTCTGTTTACAGCAGTAATAAGGTTCGAACGGTTAATACGTTAAGTTAAACTAATAGTTATAAATATTGAAAAATATTTTGCTAGAAAAATATCAGCATTAAACAAAATCAAAACAAACAAGGTTACGAAGGCAGTTTGTGTGGGAAGTGATCCACCTAGGCAGGTAAAAACGCAGGTTTCAATATTTTCAGAAATAATATCATAATGAAATTCTGTCAAAGGCAAATGATAGAGAAAAATGGAGAAAGAAGGTTGACAGATCTTGTGTGGTGCGTAAACGGTCCAGTGGAACAAATTTTCTACTGTTCAGGTTACAGTGGCGTTGCAGTTGAAAGAGTTATTTGAAAAAAGTACGTATTAATTGTGTTTTAAATTATGTTCCATTTATATGCATAGACAATCTTTTTTTTCTCTTCAAAAATAAGAGTAAACATTTTTATTTCCAATGTAGTAGTTATGACAGAACGCACTTAACTTCGCAATACAATAGTTACAACAAAACATTTACACAAATCTAAATAGCTCAGAAGACAACCTCGAGACAACAATTGTAGTGAAGCATCTTAGGCATTTTGAGAATCAGCTATGAAATTCTCTCCGTCAGCTTCTAAAACTGCGATTTTGCCAAATGTACCGAGAAGCATTCTTTTAGATTACATCATCAAGGTTCAAAGAGGGACCATGACGCATGGGCCAACCTTGTCCCTTTTATCTAAAGCCCAGGAATGCGCCCTGGAGAGGAAACTCTGGTGCTGCTGCAAAGTGGCTAAAACTACTAGGGAGACAACTGTTACGGGTTATAAGTCTAACTTGGGTGGCGTAATGTATAGGTAAACTTGATGTTCCCGCTGTTTTAATATTTATATCGTTGCCGCAAATGAATTAATCTAAGTCATTTAATATTGACCTACAGTGCTATATAATCTTACTATTAAATACCAACTGTATCAGTATTAAGCCTTTGATGCCAAAACCAGAAGCAATCCTTTTTCTTTAAAATGAAAGCCTGATGATTAATTTTTGGTCTAAAATTCATAAACACATACATCCACCCTTTATACAACCTAGATTGCACATAAGTTTTGAGAGATTTACATTAGTAACTAGTTATATTACAAGTACATAATTTACACTTACTATGCAACCCCCCCATTTTACAATTGGTGACCTTGTACACACACACACTCATGTTACACAGATTAATTTGTCATAGGTCATTTTAATTAGAAATGCTGTTCTGCTTTAATTCTTCCATCAGTAATAAGTTTAAAATATTAAGGTACCTAAAAGGAAACAAAAATAGGAGATATAGCTATGTCATTTAGCAGTTTTGCAAAATGTTCAGCAACAAAATATAAAGGTATCCGGTTTTGGCTCAGTCGAATATCCGGCTCTTGACGAATATAAAAAAGTGCTATCTGGTGCACCCTTAATTCACACCATTTGTTATTGAGGCAAGCTGAACTACGACCAAAACAGTAATAGACATCAATGTTTATGTGTACTGGCAAAGACACATTAAAAGAACATCTTTAAAAAAATAGTCTTGTTGAAGTGTTTTTTCCAACAAATGAAATGACAATCTAAAATTATACAATATGATTTATAAAACATTGAAAGTGATCGTAACAATTTAAAAGCAAATTTTAATTGTAATGCACAAGTAATGCACAAGTAATGCACAAGTAATGCACACATGTTTCCAACTGTCAGCATAATTGCTACAACGAGGTGGGGACGACGCTCCACACTTTGACAAACAAACAAACAAACACAAACACAAACATAAAATAACGCAAAATGTAAAAAAAGCAAGCTACTCACCTGCCAATTCAATCAAAGGAAAGCCTTGATATTAATATGATTCGCAAGATAGAAGATTTAGACAATATGTCATGTCTTTAATACTGATCCAATCTAATCAAAGAAAACTCAACACAATAAACTTTGATGTTGCTTGTCTTCAAGAAACCAGATTGCTTATATAAAAAAATAATTATGCATTATACATCAAGAAAACCAGAAAAATCCTACAATACACTGCATTGGTAAGGTAATAGGAACCATCCTCGTTCCCTGCATTGAAATGTTCTCCATAGATTATAGATGGGGAGTACAAATGAAACTTGCATCTCCGCAATGTAAAGAAATATCATTTGTGACCTACTTACCAAATCCTTGCTGCATAGAAAAGAATAATGAGTCCTGTTGAGCTATTGCGTTTTACATTAAAAACAAAATGTTGATTAGATGATGATTCAGTTCAAAATATTGTCATATTGGTTAGCATAGTTCTTTCACGTTAGGTATGTGTAGATATATGGGATCATTTTTTTTTCAAAATTTAAGTTGATTAAGAATTACTTGCTACCATTGTTCCAAAGTGATTGTTTAATGTTTGTTTGCGGCATTAAATTTATACCGATCACTTGTATTAACAATGTGTTTCAATTCAACTATTTTATTCTATCCATCATTGTGCAAGTATTTTATATTTTGGATTAACTATTTTATTGAAATGAGTTTTAATTCATTAAACTCATAAAAATTATATCCAGCAATGTGTTACTTAATTGTATCATCGAAGTGTGTTAATGGATTAATAGGACCATGAAATTCGTGTTCAATATGTGATTGTGAAGACAATACTAACTACAAACTCAGAAACGTATATACGTAACTTGATTTAAATGTGACGAATGAGAACACAATTTTGTGATTGACGGAAAACGTGAATGTCAAAACCTACACACCTGACATATTTTAAAGCAATATCTTTTGTTATGAAATTCTATTTGTATTTGTTTTAGATCTTAAATAAATGAAATGATGAAGATATACAATGAAACCAACGTTACAAAAATAAGAAGAATATATGAAACACAAAAGTTGACGTTTTAATACTTTAAGGATTTTAAAAAATTATTTTCATACAAAACAAAAACTTATAACCAATAATAATTGAAACTAAAAAATGTATTTATGATTATGCTAAAGCAAGAAAAAAAATTTCATTTAATTATTTTTAGTTTAAATGTTATAAATGTAAAGAGTTATAAAATAAATGCGTACTCATATTTAAGGTTGACTAGATATAACCAGATCCACTGTAATTTAATCCAGAATTTAAACTTCCACTGTGAACTATATCAGACAGCACATCATTTAACCCTAGACAGTAAACAAATGCACCACTACTTCCTGGACATGTACAAGTTGTATATGTAAATTTAGATAGATCACCCACCTCTAGCTTGTCTTTCCATTGACCAACACTGACCTGTTTAGAACATCCATGTGGATGTGACACTATAACGTTTAACTTCTGGTTAAAGCTAGAGTCAAAGTATTTGTTGCTGACTTTCAAACTGACATCAAAAAAATGTTTCCAAGTCTCAAGCAGTTTATTTCCTAAATTTTCGTCACATGTAACACAGTTCAACATACACAAGTCATACTCAATATTTACATAATCAACCTTGACCTTATCAACACTGACCTCTAGACTATCATTTCTATCATAAAACAGTCTCAAGGTCGTCTGGCTGGCCTCAATTTCATCAAAAACCACCTGTATAGCTGTTGTCACTTTAAATTCCCACCACACATTGCTGGGCGAGTCTAAATCTTGACATTTTCTACACCAACACTTGGTGTCGTCTGTACGTCCAATACATCCATCTTGTCTGACGCCATCTTGAAACTTTTTTACTTTCCACACACTTCCGCTTCCTGTCCTCAGATTTCTTGTGTCACTCATGTTATAAAATGGAAATGGTTGAGTTGTCTTTGGCCAAAACATTGGTCTGTGTGGACTGGACATTTTAACACTCACTCTAACTGTCAGGTCAGATAAAACGTTTATGTATTCATACAAATCTTTGTCTTGATAACCTTCAGGTAAATGTTTCAGGGCGAATGTATCAACAGGTATAAATTGTTTATGTCCTGGATTCTTCTTACAGTTAACAAGATATTTGTGTAGATCTGCTTCTCCACCTTCTGACACCTGAGTTTCATGATGACCTGGAGAACAGGAAAATAAACTTAAGTTGATTAAATGCTTACAGCACAATGAACTGCATTGATTAAATCAATAAAAATATATAAATAGAAAAAGTTTAATTTATTAGTTGATCTCAATTAAGAAAGAAATAAACATAATAGTTACCTATTATAACACCTTTAGTATCATCGGACTGGACATAATACTGGTCATTGGTGGCATGTAGACATTCTGAAACCATATATAAAAATATCTATAATATTTGTTTTTACTTTTTCAAAGTTCTTTTTTTCAAAATATTTTCATAATAAATAATAATAATAATAATAATAATCTTTAATATCAATAAGGAAATGTGTTTTACAATTAGTACACTATACCAAAAAAAAACATTATAAAATTAGGTTTATATTGAAAAATTACAAACTAAATATTTACCTGGAAGTTGATCATGACTAGGATTTAGAACAATGTTATAGTTGGTCTTAACTTCTGGACAATCACAAATATATTTGAATTGTAGCATTGATTTCATTAAATATCGCATTTTTTAAATTTAAAAACCTTACATCATGTTTTAATTTAATTTTTTTCATTGTCTTAATGCATGAAATTCATAAACAGTTCTAATATAAAATTTCGGTATAAATTAAAAATATATTCACATAGGTATTTTTATTTTACAAATAAGTAGAAACTAAGGATTCCAATGCCAGGTAAAAATCTGGAAAACAAAATTTAAATGTTGTATAGTTTAGTTTTATAGATAAAGAACCTTGGAATTAACATTGTGTGTTAATTAGTATTGAAAACTTAATACAAACCATTCTTACCTTTTATATTACTTTCACATCTTTCATTATGAAGACAAAATTTAGTGTTGTCCTAAAAAATGTATGAAATGTAATTACTATTTTTAAAATTTTAAAATGAAAGAAATTAAATACATTTATAACTATAAAATGTATATTTTGTTTGTGTGTGTGTGTGTGTTTTTTTTTTTATTTTACAAAATTATAAAATAAAAGTCATAAAATATTTTCTAATATTGATTTTAAAAAAATGCTTAAGAAAATGTTAAGTTTATTTAAAGTGCTCTTTTGTTGTCTGGGCATGTCTCCAGAAGATCTCGAGAAGAGAATCCTATTATTAGAACTAAGATGCTACAGGAAGACTCCAGATATCAATTACAAAGGCTGCGTCACAAATAAAGAAATTAGAAAAAGGATTAACACAGCAATTGGACACCATTATGACCTGATAACCGATGTCAAAAACGAAACTTATACTATATGGCCACATCACAATTGTTTCATGAACTTCTATATAAAGCTAAAAAAGGAGAAGAATGGAGAAAGGCGGTCAACAGATTGTGCATGGTACCCCCAACGGTTTAGGGGAAGTAAAAGTTCATGTCTTCAGCAATGGATATTTAAATATATACATTCGATTTGTATTACTTAAAATATCTTGGGATTTTTTGTCTAGATCTGGACTATATCCATTTCTATAGCTAAATGTATAGATTTAAAGTGATGTCTATGCCGACAGAAATTGTAGTGTAAATTTGTAACTCAGTACATATGAAGATATTTAACGCATAAGAAGTAAATAAGATACTTCTTTTATTTATATCTTTACTATTAAACTTATAATATATAGATCTAGATTTATACCGTAAAAGAGGCTGAGGCCTCTCAAGTAGGCCGAACTTCAGGACAATAAATGGAAGACGGAGCCGGTTAGTGAAAAAAAACAACACATCAAACCCCCCCCCCTATTGTTACGTAATATTCACTATTTCATGTTTGATTAAAAGCTAAATAAAAAGAAATTTCATATGTCCTCGCTAACGTTAAGCTTCTCAACTTTCTCTAGTTAGAATGGTTGAGTGAACCCGTATTTTGTACAAAGTTTGCCATCTTTCGTATGATATAAAATGGCTTGATAAAGATTTCTTGACTATGTCTAAACGAGGATGAAGTCCATGCAGATATATGCTACTCCAATATCCTAACATCAAATGATTGGCTAGTGCTTTCTACTTATTACACTTCATTTGTTTTCATTTTTTTTTTTACAAAGCTTATAGCAACTTTGTCTTTCTGTCTGTCAGTGTGTCTGTATGACAAAAAGTATGTACAAGTTATTTCTCCAACACCCAGTGTCGGATCTAGCTAAAATTATGCAGTTATTTCTTTTACCTGACAACATAAGAATGAATAAAAATAACCTTTAATTCACTCTCTCTCTATATATATATAATTCTCTTCTTACTTCAACAGTTTGGACGAGCAAGAAGTAAAGGAAAGATAACTCTCTTATTTTTGCGGTTAGTCCACGAGAACACAAAAGTAGTAATAGTTACACTACGGATGACTGGCTGCGCGCTTGACTGTCGTTTAAAATTATCAAATCCTGCCCGCTCCCATTGGCGGGGCCAAGTTTGGGTAGAGAAGCGGATAATAAGTGAAATTTAAGAATTTGTATTAGAAAATAAATTTGTCTATGCATTTTATTGATTCTTTACTACGTACAGAATTACTTTACGAGCCTTGCGTGTAGCAAAGTCATACAGTATATCATAATATATCTGTTTTCTACATAGATCACGCTCAATAGCAAGAATTACCAAATGTTTCATTGCATAATTCCACGCGTAAGATTGGCGTTTTCCATATTGTATGACACCCCAATAAGACAATTTTTGTGAATATATTTCCGTATATTTTAAGGACTTTTTCGTATATTTTGCAATTTCCGGAGATCTCCAGGAGCTCCTGGTAAATCAACAGGAGGGCGCGGGAAATCTGTTTTAAGTTATAAAATGGTTTAATTTAATAATGTATACACTTTGAATTAGTGCGGATCCTATGAAAGTGTGCATCCTTTGAAAGTGGGGGCCCACTGCGGTCGCATAGGTTGCAGTGGCCTAAGACCGATCATGCAAAAAAGCGGCGTCTGCTACGCCGCCGGTCGACTAGTTGGTAATAAATTACTTTTTTAAAATATCTGAAACAAAAGAAAGAAAAATTCGGAGGACTGAAGTAGTGATATAAGAATTATTCCCCTTTATATTAGGCTGCTGTCTAAGACTTAGTGAACACAAACATGAAACCCTAACCTCAGATAACAAAACAATCTTTGATATTCATTGGCTCTTCGCTAGCAGATGGTTACCGCGTTGGCTAAAGAAACCTGAGAAGGCTTTAGCCCATAAGTTCGAATTCAGGTCATTCTTTTTAAAATACATTTAAAAAGCGATCACTTCTTTCCAACTGGCCTAGATAAGTGAGATAGGATCACAGCGTAGGGAGAACTCTAAAAGCTTGAAATTGCGGAACACAAAAACAATTGGTACACAAATATTTCTAATCGATTAATTTATTATTTTTTGTCTAGATAGATCTAAACTAATTGATACACATTAATATAAGCTTTGTTGGTTTTTAATTATTTTTTTGCATTTTGCTTGTTTTCAAGGTCTACTAGTACATTGTGATATCAAGAAGAAAAATTTCAATATATTCAATATAGATGCCATTAAATTTAAATCTAATGTTTGTTTGAAAAATGTTTTAAATGTTATGGATGTTCCTTCAGCGCTAATGATACTTTACTTACTAGTCAAATTCTCCTGCAGGACAAATGGGGATGACAGCGGGCAGGGTGTGAGCACGGGACTATCGAAACTTAGCGACAATCCAGTACGCACACCGACAATCCAGTACGCACACCGACAATCCAGTACGCACACCGCAAGACAGAATTTAAAGTATATTCCTTTTTTTTTTCAAATTGATTAAAACAAATCTCAAATGATGCCAAAGAGGCAGAAATTATTCCACTCAGAAACGTTAAGTATTAGATGAATGTTATTATCAGTTTGTATGAAGAATAAAATGTTAGTGTGTAGATCTATAACATTTGTACATCTCGTCTGAAGAGTTAATGTTAGTGTGTAGATCTATAACATTTGTACATCTCGTCTGAAGAGTTAATGTTAGTGTGTAGATCTATAACATTTGTAAATCTCGTCTGAAGAGTTAATGTTAGTGTGTAGATCTATAACATTTGTACATCTCGTCTGAAGAGTTAATGTTAGTGTGTAGATCTATAACATTTGTAAATCTCGTCTGAAGAGTTAATGTTAGTGTGTAGATCTATAACATTTGTACATCTCGTCTGAAGAGTTAATGTTAGTGTGTAGATCTATAACATTTGTACATCTCGTCTGAAGAGATAATGTTAGTGTGTAGATCTATAACATTTGTATATCTCGTCTGAAGAGTTTTTCTTGACTACATAAAGAACGTAGTCTGAATATATTTTCTGTTTTATTTAGTTCTGTTAAAATGCTGAAAGCTACTTTTTAGAAAATTATTACATTATATCATTGTTTAGAGCCCCCCGTCCGAACCTCCTGTCTAATTCCAATGAAATAAATTCTTGTACATTTTATCAATCTAATACTTACCTGATTTAAAATTGCATTTTTGTGACTTTGTGTTGACAATTTTGATCCCATTCTGTCTTGAAGAGAAGACAATCTGCTCAACAAATTTACAAATATAGAAAGTTTTAAAAAATCACAAATACAAGTTTTAAAATGTTTCTTAATTATTTTTAACTAACAAAAGAAACTATAATAAAAACTTTTCTGTATGAAATTTTTTTTTCAAGACAAACTGTATAGAATACTTACATTTAAATGACTTTTTAATTTTTTTTTAAAAGTCAAGCTAGACATTTATTTTTTCAAAGTAATGTATAAACAATTTTGTTAATTTGAAAACGTCTGCCATCAGTTATAAAAAAAAAACCATGTATCCGCTCCATTAGACTATTTTTT
This sequence comes from Biomphalaria sudanica, assembly GCA_036873155.1. Lineage (NCBI taxonomy): Eukaryota > Metazoa > Mollusca > Gastropoda > Planorbidae > Biomphalaria > Biomphalaria sudanica. The sequence goes on from JAZGLO010001986.1 coordinate 2,245,156, forward strand.
ATTTATCCTTGATGCATTTAGTAATATGGAATGTAACATTACATGTTTACTGTCTTAAAACTTACAATTTTCATAAAGCTTATATCAACTCACTCTGTCTAGCTGGTGCACATTTTATAAACGTTAATATTCACACTCCACATTTTCGGATCAAGTTGTAACTGAACAAAATAATTTATTTTTCCTAGCTAAACATTTATAAAAAATAATTAATTAGTGGCAATTACTAAATTGTGTTAGATATAAAGACAAATGGAAATACATTTTACGTATCTGACATTATGGCTTTTTCCTTAATGTAACCTTGCTACGTATATCTTACATGGAATGGTCTGCGTCAACAAAAGTAAAATACCGTTTTAATAAAAAGCTTGTAATGCGCTTAAAATAAAAATGCTATAGCATATATTAGAATAATCTTATTAATACAGAGTTACATTTGTTTTAGACTCATTCCTCTTTATATATCCTCACTCTACAACTTTCACACTGGTTATTTTGTACAATTTAACAAAGACATACCACTAAATGGTTTCATCATAAACTCTTTAGACTATACAACTAAAAACATCCAGCCTATGTCAGTACATTTACTGGGATAAATTTAAAAACCACTATACACTAATTATCATACGAATATACATTTAATAAATCCCTGAAATACAGTTATTCAAGAAATATTGAAGAAATAGCATGTTTAGAGACTATAAAAAAAAACACTCAGTGTCAAAAAAAATTCTTACCAACTCTGTCATAGCTTCTTTATAACAATAAAGCAGTGTATTAAGTTCCCACTACTTACGACAGACATCCTAGTTTCCCTCTCAGTTGCACCATAAACACGCACATTTGCTCCAAAACACAGCGGACATAGCACGAACACAGGACGGTCGTCAGATTAGGGTGTAGCTCATTTACACATCACCAAGCTGCACTCCTTGCTTGGACTAAATCTGAAACTATGTTGTTTGTTTTTCAGTGTACAAATAAAAGTCCTATTAATAGAAATGTGTCAAACAGAGTTAAACCTCTTACAGAAATGTGAGGGACACAATTAAAATTCACTACAGTGTGTGGGACAATGTTTAACCTGTCACCACTATGTGTGGGACAATGTTTAACCTGTCACCACTATGTGTGGGGCAATGTTTAACCTCTCACCACAATGTGTGGGGCAATGTTAAACCTCTCACCACTATGTGTGGGGCAATGTTTAACCTGTCACCACAATGTGTGGGGCAATGTTAAACCTCTCACCACTATGTTTGGGACAATCTCTTTTATCGTAGCCAGTGTATAACAAGAAAACATTGGAAATATTTTTATTAAAAGACAGTCCTTCTTTTGAACAACATGTAGAGCTATTCTCTTTATACCTTATAAGTGTTAGATTAAAAGGCAATGGAACGTTTTTTTACATTTTCCGTTCCTCACTAACCCCAAGAAGAAACCTGATTCAAGCGAATGTATAGAACTACTAAACTTGTATAAAAATATTCTTTTGATAAATCTTTAGATCTAAATTTTGAAGACGATATGCAAAATTGTCCTGAAAATTAAATATTTAACACTTTGAGAAATGCTGAAATACCTGAAGACGTATCTAAATGTGTGAAACATTCACAAAAATGTAGACCTGCTTTCTCTTATGTCAAGTAAACTAAATATACATTAACATGGGGTCATAGCTTCTTAGTCTAATTCAGTAATTCTATAAGTTATATTTATATCTTATCTCATAATAATAATAAAAACGCTCTACCAACTACAGTGATGTAGCTAGTGTATATGATGCCCAGTGCGGCAACTCCTCGTGATGCCCCCCTTTAAAAAAATAAAGCAATGACACTTTATTCCACCAGCGCTTTTTACCCAAGCGCTTAAGACTTAAATTATTTTCTTGAGGACGTCCTAGCAGTGTGCTGAAGTCCATTAAAGGTGTGTAAACGGTCTAGTGTACAGAATAATGCTACTAAAAAGATTTCAACTTCAGCCTGAATTCCAGCAAAACTCAGAGTATGGTTCGAGCAGATAATGAATTAAGATGATGTCAATTAGAAGACTACATAATTTGTAAAACGTCATTATCCATAACAACGTAACCTCAACATAAAAAAAATGATCCAATTTTGTGATGTCAGATGAATTGTCAAAAGATCGAAAAATATTTGTCTCATTATCATCCACTATTCCCATATTTGTGGAGACATGTAAAATGTAAGTATTCGGTCTAGATCTAAGCTTGGTTCGGGCACATGTTCTCTCAGGAATGGATCATTCTTGGACAATCTCACAAACTCCTAGAAAGTAGCTATATTTTGTATTTGCATCTCTTCTTTAGCTTGTACGCGATGTTCATAAGTCCCAGATGTTGCTGTTTTAGAGCATTTATTCATAAGCTCTAGATTAAGATGAAACCAGCGTACTTAACAAAGTGGGCGAGTAAAAGTACCTTGCTTTCAGAGATGTAAACAAATCTAGTCAACTTGATTCAACATGGTTAACAGTTTACCTTTAATTTAAGTAGGAACATATTGGAGATCAGCAAAATGATCAAAGTAAATTAATTTCTAGTCAACATTTCAAATTCAGTTGTTTGTCTTTGTTCATGTATGTACATGTGACAGGTTGGGGAAAATGACGTGTGTTGGGCGCGTTTTATGTCTAGGGGATGATTATTTTTGAAATTATCACTCACCAACCCGTCAGCATATAAATCGGGAGCAGGCACGCAACGAGACAAGCAATGAAAGAGTGATACAAAGTTAAAAATGAAGAATATTTATTTACATAAATATTTACATACAAGAATAAAGGGGGGGGGGGAGGAGGATTGCATCTATCTCTAAGCAATAATGTATTTAATCGTCACTCTTGCACTTAATAAGAGAGTATGTCACTTTGTTTTCTGAACTTAGCTAGTTGTCCTGCTTGGGTCGCAGCTGGCTGTGTCCTGACTTGAGGTTCTGCAGCTGGAGGTGGCGCTCCAGCGGGTAGAGGGACGCCGGTGATACAGTTCTTGTGGAGTCTCAATCCCAAGTTCTGATATCTGTAGTGGGTGGCCGGATACCGTGGGCAAAAGGTTACTGCAGGCAGAGCTGATCTGCCGTGGGCAGCGTAGTTGACAGGATAAGTCCAATGAGTTGCAGAGGGTTTGGCGTAGCTATGACGTCTCGCACAGATCTGGGTCTATAGGGACGTCGCACCTAATAAGTTGACAGGTGGGCTGTCGAATAGGCGGACAAGTAGATCCGATAGCGCCAAGTAGTAAAATTGAGTAGATTTACGTAGGCAGTAGAGGATACTCAATAGTAAGTGGGCAAGTGATCCGATAAATAGTTAAATAGTTTCGAGTAGACACTGAACAGCAAATAGGCAGGTGATCCAAACAAATAGTTGGGTAGATCTCAGTAGGCAAGTGCAATGCTGAATAGCACTAAGCACAAAGGCAGACACCTGAGGGAGGCTGCGGATAAATAAAGACAAGTAAGGACATGTCTCTCATACAATTCTATCAACTATGGCATCCAAAACTTGTCATTAGTTTTTAGGAATCCTTTTGGAGAAAAAAAAAGCTAATTTGATAAATGTGATTACAATGAAATCCAAACATTTTTTTTACTGTTGAGATGTAGAGATTTATTAAGAAAGCAAAACCTATTAAAAACAAATAGGTCAGTTATGGGTTAACAATCTTTAGATTAAATATTTGCAAGAATAATGTACACATGTCTCAATTCAATGTCTAATCAAGATTCGATAGAAATATATTTTAGGATATACCTATCTATACTAACTTTGGTAGACTACAACTTAATTTTGTATTATATATTGAATGTCTAAAGTATGTCTAAGCCAGCATAGAGCAATTTAAATAAATCAATACAAACACCAACGTTATTCCTTCTAGTAACTAAAACATTGGAAAGATGGGTTCAACACCAGCGACATGAGCAAAATCTTTTAGTCAATAGACGGCTGAATAGCGAGAATACGAACATTTAAGAACGTCACTTAATCACTCCATTTGTGACTCTGACCAAACAGTAAATATTTGTATATGAAAATGAGATTTTAATGTAAAAATATGGAAAAAAAAATACTTTTGGTCTTTTACCATAAAAATCTGGGTGAAAAAATGAATATGGACCTATGCCTTATATTTTTATCTTGATTATTACTGATGCTAGTTTGTTTGTCAAATAAATATCCAATGAACTTCGGGTAATTTTCTAATCAACACCATGACTTGAAAATATTGATAGCGTAGCTAATAACTATGGAAATTGAAAACTATTTTGAAATCCTAGCCGCTTATATTTAACTCACTAGGAGCACCATAGATTAAAGTTTTGTCATGTTTTAGTTTCTCGTAGAGGACAAAATTTATTAACGTTTGGCCATTTTCCCACAATTTAAATAAAGGGCTTTGAAGACTCAACCACTGTAATGTTTTTTAATAAAATAGTTGCATTCTAGGCATTCACTTTGGTGACTATTTCGGCCATCCTATATAAATTATACAATTTTTTACTTTGTGAAAGAAACAGGTAATTTAAAGAAAGTTAGAAAGGATCAACATCAAAGTAACAGTAACAAACATTTTCTGTAGTAATCTGCCTCATCATCATCAATACTCGTTTTATATTTGGTAGAGATAGACTTCATGCATTACATTTGAGTTGAACAGCAACATAATTTACCAAATCTATGGTTTGTGATGCGGTCTGCTAATATACAGATGTAATATAGATCTATACGCAATAATTAGGACCATGAAGAATCACAAAGCACCAGGAGAGGACCAAATCACAGCAGAACTAATTAAATATGGAGGGAAAGACTTACATTCCCAAATACACAGACTAATAACAAGAATTTTGGAAGAAGAAGTAATACCAACAGAATGGGAAACGGCTCTTATAACCCCAATACACACAAAAGGATCCAAGTTAAAGTGCTGTAATTACAGAGCAATCTCTCTACTAAATGTGACTTATAAGATACTGTCTAGGCTTATAACTAAGAGGCTTGGAAAATATTCAGAAGAAATCTTAGGTGACTACCAATGTGGTTTCAGACTTAACAAATAAACAACCGACCACATCTTCACACTAAGATATATACTAAAAAAATGTCATGAATACAACATACCAATCCACCAACTCTTTAGAGACTATAAAATGGCTTATGACAGTATCAGAAAGAAATACCTATATAACGCTCTCCAGGATTTTGGAATACCCAACAAGCTGACAAGACTTATACATATGACATTAAACAACTCGAAAAGTAAAGTCATAATACAAGGAAAACACTCACTGGAATGTAGGATTAAACGAAGATTAAGAAAAGGTGACTCACTTTCCTGCATGCTTTTCAATTTAACACTGGAGAGAGTTATAAGAAATATACACATACACACGAGGGGAACTATCACTAACTACTTCAGGAGAGAAAACACGGGTCCACAACCAACAGGGACAATATACAGCCAACCTCTACAATAGCTTGCTTATGCCGATGACATTGCCTTATTGGGAAAGAAACCTCTGACATCGCTAGAGCCTTCACACAACTAGAAGAAGCATCTCGATCAGCAGGACTTGAGGTCAATGACAGTAAAACCAAGTACATCGCAATGACAAGAGACAATCAAACAGAGGGACAACATATCAAAATCAGAGACCACGAATTTGAAAACGTCCAAACTTTCAAATATCTATTAAAAACGCAAAGAGCAATAGATTAATAGTGTAATTAAAAACGGGTTTACCCGATTTGTTAAATGAATGGGATAATAAAGTAAACAATTAAACGAAATAATTTTTAGTACGCGATTCATGAATAAATATAGATCTAGGCCTATCTCAACACGGCTTCGCAGCTTATTGTAAAGATTCGCATTAGGCATCGCAGGGGGCAATCAGAATTTTTTTTCCTGCTATAAATAGGTTGACCATGTTTCACTTCCATATAGCAAAGTGCTTATCACTCAGGTACTGTGTACAAAGGTTACTTTGGCTATCCTATTTTTAATATCTTTATCCAGTAGAGAGTCGGTTGATATGATGGAGCCAACAACGCAAAAAAAATCAATAATTTGTAGTGGTTGGCCATTCATGGTTACGTGAGGTGTAGTATTTATGTTATGAACTAGTATCTTAATCTTTCTTTTGAATTATATTTAAGCCGACCTTCTGGCAGCAGATAGTTTGTCAACCATGGGCTGAAGCTGGGTATCAGAGTCAGCAACAATAGCTGCATCATCAGCATACAGAAGTTCCTTGATAAGGATCTTCCGAACCTTATTTTTTTGCCCGATGCCTTGATACATTAAAAAAATGTATCCATAGGATCTTGTATGGAGAAATACATTTTCATTGACGTCGTTGTACGTATAATGCAGTAGGCAGGAGAAGAATATGCCAAACAGAGTAGGTGCGAGCACACATCCCTGTTTAACACCACTGCTAACCTCAAAAGGTGCTGATAGGGCTCCATTGAATTTGACAGTATTTTTTTTTACTCGTGAAAGCACTCAATGAACTTCAGTAGTTTGGGAGGGCAACCTAATTGTCTTAGTATTTGAAAAACAAAAACACTTTTGCTGACAATGTCAAAGGCTTTAATCAGATCACGAAAAGCGATGCAAAGAGCTACCTCTCTCTTTCTCTCTCTCTCTCTCTCTAAATTTCTCCTGCGATAGATGTAAAAAAGATATAATCTACCACTCCTGAATCCACATTGAGACTCTAGGTAGACTCTAGAAGCTATCACTTGCAGCCTGGATAGTGAAACTCTAGCAAAGATGTTGCCCACAATGCTGAGGAGAGAGATATCCCTATAATTGTTGCAGTCATCATCTCCTTTGTTCTTATATATTGTGACTATATTTGTGTCACCGATATCCAGTGGGACATAACCAGCAGAGTCAGAGGAGATTTTTGAGTTCAGAAAGTATTTTGTTGACCTTATCAGTAGTAAAGTCAGCTAATTTCTCCCAGAGAAGATAAACATTCTTTATGATGTCTGAAACTTTTATGGACAGGTCTTTGTCAGTGGTGGTCCCAAGCTTCTCTTCATAGCAGCTATCTTTTCAGTGAGTTAAAAATTGCTTTTCGTAACGCAAACAAGTAGAATGGAATCATTCATGTCGGCGGCAATGGAAAACATTTTGAGCTCTGCTGCTCTATCTCTTAGTTTTAAATTAAGATTTCTACTTGTCATGTCGGCTTCAACAGCATTGTCCGTTTTCATGACACATTTCATCACTGGTAGTAACCCCTTTCTTTCTAGTTCGTCGTAGACATATTGCCTCATTTCATTAATTAAAACATGAGCAACTCTGTATTCTTTTTTTGTGTTTACCACCTACTGATTGTCTTGTTCCTTCTCTAGAAATAGTCTCGTCAATTCTCTAATCTCCTCTAGACGTAACTAAAAGATGTTCTCTTTGCGGATCATACCACGAATGCCAATATTAGAAATCAAACATCCTGTTTTTTTTCATACTCAATATAATGTTAAAGATCTTTCCACTTTTCTAGTAGCTTTAACGTTCAGAGTCAAATTTTTGTTTCTTCAAATCTACTATTTCATTAACACACAAATATTGAATGTCACGGCACCCTCTGTATTGATACCAATGGAAGACTGCTTAAAAATAAAAATAATCTTGCTACAAGAGACGATAAAACATGATCCCATTTAGAAACTGAAATAGACACAAAATAGAGCAGTGAGATTCGTAACAAACGAATGTTTACATTTAAACAGAGTAACACCTTTAGTAAAATCACTAAATTTAGAAAGCCTTCAGGACAGAAGACTCTAATACATAAAACACTGAACCATAATCTTCAAATATAAAAAAAAAAATTAATAAAATACTCTAAAAGACACAAAGATAAAGGCACATTCCTCGTCCCATATGCTAGGACTAATTTGTATAAATACTCCTTCTTCCCTAGTGCTAATAGAGCATGGAATGGGTTGCAGAGCTAGCCAGGAAAACCAGTGCGTTGGCAGGATTTAAGTCATTGGTTAATATGCATGACTAAATGCATGACGCGTAGGACGTAATCATCTTCTTTTTTGAAGTAACGTCTGTTTTATATAACATAAGATAACATCCGAGTTAGATAGTCTTCTTCACAAAATTTGATGATGATGAACTTCAAAGCAAGCCCCATTTTGGCAGCTGTTTAAGACAACATTCATAAAAAAGCTAAAAAGATACTAGAAACAAAAAAAAATCACCCCTTGGGTCAGGATTTTGTGATTTTACCATCACAAAAGTGTTACAAGTCACCGATAGCAAAGACAAACATATTAGTTGGGGAAAAGTAAAGGCGGTTGGTCGTTGTGCTGGCTACATGACACCCTCGTTAACCATAGGCCACAAAAACAGATGAACTTTACATCATCTGCCCTATAGACCACAAGGTCTGAAAGGGGAACTAGTTAGGCCAGGTTCACATCTAACATTACATTCACTTTCACCTATCCTTTGATCTGCTGGACCGTTGTGCACTACACAAGATCTGTTAACCTTCTTTCCATTCTTATCTCTCATTTGTCTTTGATATAATTTCATTCGGATGTTCTTTCTGAAAATATTGAAGCCTGTCTAGGTAGAACACTTCGGGGGCCGATTTTGAGTTTGTGTTTCCACACAAACTGTCTTTTGTAACCTTGTTTTAATATGTACTTTAAAAATTATTTGCTTTGTATTAGTGCATTTAGTGTCTGCTTTGTGTTTGTGTATGTTTGCATATTTGTGTGTGTGTGTGTGTGCTATTGCCAAAGTTTGAAGCGAGGTAATGTCATAAGATCAACCGACAGCGTACTTCACTTTTTAGCGATAGACGTATTGTTAGTGAAATCAATAGGGTGTTTGCTACGTTGGTTAGAGATGAAATGTCTAAATTCCTAGGATAATACTAAATATACTATCCACGAAATTTTGGTGTGAATGCGACTTGGTATCTATGATAATATCACCTAGCAAAATTGCAAATATTTTCGTATGCTACTTTTGTAAAAAAAAAACAAAAAAACAAGCAAAATTTAATTTTTTTTTTGTAGGCCTAATTAAAGGACATAATAATAAATATGTTACAATTAAGTAATCATTTAGTGTTTTTTTTTATGTATGCTTAAGAGACACATCAAAGACATTGTCAAAAAAAGATGTGCGTCATTTATTTAAAAATCTTCTTCATAACTTAATCTAATTCTTTACAATCAAATTTTACTTTTTTATACTTTAAAATATATAAATAGAAAATTACTTTTGATTGGACAAAACCGCGCCAGAAATTATAGTAATTTTTTTTACTTTTAACATTTTTGGCAGTTTGTGGCTACTTGGTATATTCTTGGCAATTGTTTGAAGTTTGTATGTAATGTTAAATCATGGATAAGATCTTAAACAATTCATCTATATTGGGGCATCAGCGACTGTATATATAGCTCGATTCTATTTTTAGCGGCCTTCGTAAATGGAAAAAGTCGCTATTAGGTTTGTGCACAATGTCCGTCCGTCAGTCTGCCCATCTGTCCGTCTGTCACACTCATATCTCGAAAACTAGAAGAGATATGAAAAATATTATTTCATCATTAAATGCGGCTTAAAAAGCTTAGGTGCAACGGCTACTATTGGTTTTCTAAAAGCGAACCGTTTAATTTATAAGCGATTTTTTCATGAAAATACACCAATTCTAAAACAATTGTATAAATGAAAGTGAGGCAATGTTACAGTATGCTAACGAAGATGAACAGTATCACTAAGTCAAATATATTTATAAAATGTACAGAAAATATTTACAACAAATATAAATACTAGTTAAAGATGTTTTTTCTGGTCAACTAGCTGCTAAAATTAAAAGGAAAATTTTCTGTTTGTTTATAAAGGCTAATAATGCACTTTGTATGTACATATAAGGCACATTTTTTTAAATGGACTTTTTATGCAGCGACTTTCGTGCTAAACTTATTTCTTAAACTTTTTAAAAAATTCAGATTTTATTTATTTTTGGTTTAAGGCCCTCTTCCGATAAAAAGAAGATTATTTTTGTGCGTTTTGTCAGTTGGCTGGTCTGTCCGTCACGATTAGATTAAAAAATTACACTAGAGGGTATTGTAAATCTGATTTAACCTTTACTTTTTCATTCAGAAATATTGCAATAGTTTTAGTATCTATAATATATTGTTCCGGATGTTTAGTGAAAAACAAATCAATGCCAATGAATATTAGTTTGCTCCTATAGCTTATATTAAATTTTATTTCCATGCTTAAACGTTGCAAGAAACACATGATCTTTAATATATTTTCCGTTTTTTTAATGTAAATAGCATATAAATGCTAAACAAAAATATCTGTACTGATTTATATTTCATCAACTATAAAGTTGTTCCGGATATTGCTGTATACAAATTTTTATGTCAAATGATTGTTTGAAATCGCAAAATTGACTAATATTACACTAATATTCTTTGACACTACGTCACTATAGTTTATTTATAAATATCAATTGTTTCGAATATTTTTAACTTAAAACAAATTTATGTCAAATATTTTTTTTTCAAAAATATCGACAATAGGTTATTCAGGATTTTAAAATAAGAAAGTAATTTACTTGAAACGATTATTGAAAATCACTTTTTAGACTTATTTTACAGTTAATTTTTTTTCCGAAACATAATTAAAGTAGTTTAATCGGTAAAGAATGTTCCGGATTTTGTTTCGAAAAAGAAATCGACCTACATTAAATTAATTTTCCTACAAATCGTAGCCAAAAATGATCCGAATTTTATATTAAAAATCTAATAATGCTAATAAATGTTTGAAATCCCTCTTCTAATAAATAAAACAAATAATTTTCACACTTACAAAAATTGGTTTTACTGGTTTTTTATGAAAAATAGTTTAACTCTATTTATGTAAAATCGCACTTCTCTCTTACATTACTTTTAACTGTCTAGCTAAAACGTTAGAAAATCTTATTATCGTTAATAATATGTTCCGATTTTTTAAGGAAAACATCTTCCTAACACCAAAGTATGGTTTGAAAATCTCTCCATAAGTCTATGGTACATCTAATTTTCATAACAGACCATCCCACAAATTTAATTACGGTATTTGATTAATTTGGAATTCTTATTTTTTCTCACTATAAATATATAAACATCCGGAACAATCTAGTATAGAAATTGGAAACTAATGCGATGTTTCGGAAGGGAAATTGAATTTTAATCAGATTTTCGATAGCTTTTAGTCTTCTTTTTCCTCGCTATTAACATGACGGACAGACAGACTGACAGACAAACAAAACAAAAGCGCCTTTAATTCTTTTATATATATATATACATACATATTTAGTCTAACTAGCCCATCAAATGAAATGCTAAAAGAATAAACTCGGTGCACCAACGTCTATGATCCCTCGAGAAGCTGCTCGTAGAGAAAATATTTTTTAATCTAACTAGGCCGTGTGACGTTGTGGATTTTTTTTTCCTTTGACTTAATATGGAATAAATTCTTTAAATGAAATACTAAAACAACTCCGTATAGTAATGTTTATTAAACCTTGTAATGTGACTCGCATTTTAAAAAGACATAATAGCTAGATTTAGATCTAATCTAGATTTTTTATACTAGATCTATATTTTTTCTTACACTAGAGCTATATTTTTAAAACTAGATTTAGATTTATGTTCTAATTAAAATCAGTATAGAATCTAGATCTAGAAATTCTTGGTCTAGTTCAGAATGTTTGTTGTTTTACATGTTTTGGATGTTCCTTTAGAGTTGTAGTCCAAACATCCCGTAGGACGACGGGGGATGGGAGCAGTCAGGGTTTGAACCTGGGACCATCGATGAATCTAAACGACAGTCCAGCGCGCAAACCGCACTACCAGACAGCCATGATTTAGACTAGATCAAAATCTATAATTTAAATTTCTAGGCTTAAAGTGTAGATTTTTATTTCTAAAGTCTAGATTGTCAATATGTAAATATTGCAATTTTATAAAATATTAAAGTAATCTACTATTTTAATATTTCATATTGCAATTAGTCTATAAATCTTATCTAAATTGCATCTACATTATCTCAAATATATATTTTATATCTAGATCTAGTAGACATAGATATTGAGAGTGCTAAATTAGTAGTTAAATATAGGTAGATCTACATCCTCATTCTATTTCCATTTAAATGAAAATCGCTCTTCTGACATATTGTACATATCCGGTAGTTGTCATTCCGTAATGTGTAGGTATATTATCAATAGTAGGCTATTAGTTTGTAACCAGTTTGTCATTAGATTAAGAGCAATGCCTGGTCGTGCGGTTAGCGCGCAGGACTGATTGTGTGTACAGTCTCGGTTTCATACCCTACTCGACGCCTTCCTTTGTCGACCCGTCTCCCACGGGGGCCGCCTCTGAGTTTGTGTGGCAACACAAACTCTCTTTGTAATCTTGATTTCTTTCCATCTTTGGATAAGGTTTGTGTTACATTTCCTGAGAGTGGAATAAAAAGGCCTTGTGTAAGTACTATATGCACTTAGACGAATTTCGTTAATATATAATATTCAACTTACATATGCCTATGATTTTGTATCTTTTTATATTTTGAAAAACAAAATACTTATTGATATTTATGTATTTATGTAAGATATAAATTCCTTTAGTTTGACTGTTTATAAATGCGAAAAAAGTTGTTAATTCAATAATGGTTTATCTCCTTTGAAATTGTCTTTTAAAGGGAAAAAAATTACAAAAAAAACATTTTTCATTTAATTTTTTAACCCAAATCTCTTTTACACCTTTTGGCTTTAAATTGTTTGCATTTTGTAATTAAATTAAATAGCAACCTTGATGTTTATCAGAAACAGAAACATGACAAATTTCAATAGGACAACAAAACAAATTGAAGAAATGTTAAAGTTTTCAGAGTTTTTTACCAAGAAATTGAAAACAAATTTCTAAATGTAAATCAGAAAATATAAATATATTTGTCTCAAGACTAAACAGACATTTAGATTCTAAGTTTGATCGTAAAGAAGTGTTCTCATAAAAATATCGTCATTTTGTTGACAGCTCACAAGGGAGGCTACCTCTAGTAATTAAGGACAGCCTAACCTTTAAACCCCCTAATTTGAAATACTTTATTTAAACTTATTTTTTTCTGTTCTAAATTATTTAGAGTGATGTAAATGGTTGAAACAAAAATGTGCCTACAAATGTGTGTGTGTGTATATTTATTTTAAAAATGTTTTTTTAATGTAATTTGAGGCAAAAACAGCATAATATCTCATATGGAACAAAAGTATTCAAATAAAACTTTGCACATATATAGTTTATTATATCTCAATCTTTGTGAGGTAGAAAAAAAACGATTATTGCAACCAAATTTAATTTGTTTTACAAGTTTGCAATGGACTTTTTTTAAACCAAAGAGAGGAATGGGGAAAGAAAACAAATTGGGAAAAAGTATTAGACAAAGTATTAGACAAAGTATTAGACAAAGTATTAGACAAAGTATTATACAAAGTATTAGACAACGTATTAGACAAAGTATTAGACAAAGTATTAGACAAAGTATTAGACAAAGTATTAGACAAAGTTTTAGACAAAGTATTAGACAAAGTATTAGACAAAGTATTAGACAAAGTATTAGACAAAGTATTAGACAAAGTATTAGACAAAGTATTAGACAAAGTATTAGACAAAGCATTAGACAAAGTATTAGACAAAGTATTAGACAAAGTATTAGACAAAGTATTAGACAAAGTTTTAGACAAAGTATTAGACAAAGTATTAGACAAAGTATTAGACAAAGTATTAGACAAAGTATTAGACAAAGTATTAGACAAAGTATTAGATAAAGCATTAGACAAAGTATTAGACAAAGTATTAGACAAAGTATTAGACAAAGTATTAAACAAAGTATTAGACAAAGTATTATAGATATAAAAATTCCAGTAGTTTAAAGAGATCTACACACATTCCTGCAGCTGTGCACCAAATTTCATACAGATATTTAAATAACGTTTAGAGGTAGGATGTACAAAAGATTAATTATCATTGTACTTTTTCTGAAAATGAGCATTTTAAGAAAATGGTTAACAAATTTACTAGGACAAATTTGTACAAATACTCCTTCTTCCCTAGTGCTATTAGAGCATGGAATGGGTTGCCTGAGCTAGCCAGAAAAACCATAGACTTGGCAGAATTTAAGTCATTGGTTAATATGCATGACTAAATGCATGACGCGTAGGACGTAATCATCTTCTTTTTTGAAGTAACGTCTGTATTATATAAGATAAGATAAGATTTAAAATGCTGACAATTCCAGTCAATGCTAATTTAATGATATCCTACTACATAATAATCATTGTTAAGGACTCTAGTATAGTAATAGCCATGTTTCTTCTTTTTTTATTTTCTGGTGGATCTATGGTTTTTTTTAATCTCGTAATACGTGTTGCGTCAATATTTTTTAAATGTAGAATGACCAAAATAATTACATTTAAGGCTTACAATTTTTAAAATGTGTATTTAACCAGTTTTCCTTTATTTAAATACAATAATAGGCCTGCATTTCAATAAGTTTATTTCCAATCCATTTTAGCCTACAAAAAATATATTTAGGTTAATTATTTATTATTATGTGGTGAAATGATTCATTAGCATTTTGCGTCACACCATGTAAACGATTAGAATGTTAAACGACATTCTTAACAAACAAAAATTAATTTATTGAAAACAAAATTTGGAAATTTAACAATCTCACTTTAAAGACAACTGCTTAAATCATAGAAACTGGTGCCCTGTGGTGGAGGCATATCAAAGGCAGCAACACCCTTTATTTTCATGAATGTCACATAATGCAAATTGAAAGCACAAATGTTTATTTCCCAAGCTTATACCATGTTAACAACAATTACATACAACAATACATTAAGAGTTAATTCTTCAGTTATTTTAAATATATATATTGTCTGGTTCATAACAAAAAAAAACAATACTATTAGGTCCTTTATTAATTCTATGCTGATAAATCTATATGTCTTTAGACACTGATCATAGAGTGACTAGATGTAGACAAGTTGATGTTGAAAATGGCAATGTTATTGAAACAATAGATCTAGAGATCTAATAGGACTCGAGTATTTATTGTACAGCCATAAGAAGCCAAGTTGTTGAATATTAAAAGTAGATCTTTTAAATCTAGTTCTAGATACATTTCCATGACCATGATTGGGAGTAAAGTCTGCATCAATTATTCTATTCCTTCATAAATCTTCTGGGTCTAGACTAGTTAACTCTTTCTCTCCTAATCCACGATACCATCGTTGATTTTGACCTCATTAAATTAAATTAATGCTCAATTTTTTAAACTTGACTTTGAATGATATAAAAAGAGCATGCATTTCCCTTTAATTCTATACCAAATACAACTTTTTCTGATAACAAACAACAAAGCTATTGAAGCCCAATCATAACAGGGGTAGTAAAATAGTAATGAGCAAAAGAAGAATTCCTTCGAAATGTGGAAAAATATTTACGGAAAGAAAGAGTTGAAGGTAGATCTCGTAGTTGAAGTAGAATCAGAAAGCATTTATCAAAGTCATAATCGTAATAAATCTAGAGATCTAATACTGTGCCTAATGTATTCATTGACTATAATGTGACCATGAGAAGAGACGCAATCGCCCACGAGACTCAGACTAACTACGTTCTATAGTCTAGGTCGATGTACATTTCTAGATAGAGTATTCTGGATTTATATATGTCTAGATAAACTCAGTAGATCTAGATCTGAAGGATTTAGATTTAATGCATTAAAATCTTGATTTATGTATTCTTTTGACTTTTTCAAATTAAATCTAGACCTCTAGGGTCTACAATGTCGAACATAAAGACATTATAAAAACATTGACCAATGATAATTAAGTAAAAATACATAACAGGAATGAAAAATTGTATTATTTTGTATTTTTATTGTGAACAGATTAGTGAAAAATGTTAACATTGGTAAAAAAAACTTATGCTGTTTTCAATTTATTTTTTGCATAATTAATGAGCTAAAATGTACCTTTAGTGACCGCTTAAAAAATATAATTAAAAGTATTTAAATAATAATAAATACATAAAATTGAAGAAAATTAAAAAAAACAACTTTTTTATATAATCATTTCTACACATTCGACATTTGTTGTCCCGATTACGCAAGATAGGGCGCTCTTAACCCTAAACACATAACTTCTGCTCCATTAATTGAGGGACATGTACAAGTTGTATAAATAAAGCTAGATCTACCATTCACCTTGTCTTTGTTCTTCCATTGACCAACACTGACTTGTTTACAACATCCATCAGGATGTGATACTATAAATTTAAACATTTGTTTATGTCTAGAATTTCCGTATTTATACCATAATTTCAAATTCACATTTTGAAAATGTTTATACATTTCCATCAGTTTTTTTCCTACATTTTTTTCACATGTCACACATCTCAACGCACACCAGTTTAGCTTAATACTTACAAAACAAACACTGACCTTATCAACAATGACCTCTAAACTATTATATCTATCATAAAACAATCTTAATGTTGTTTGACTGGCCTCAGAATGTCATAAAAAACTACATGTGTGGAGATGTCTTCTTCATCACTTAGCGAGGGGATTGAACTGTTCAGAAGCTCGCCAAAGAGTGCAGACTTCTCTGGGTCACCTACATTGTTGACGTTAATTCGCCTAGTTCCAGGTTGAGTGGAAGTATAAGCCTTCTTGAGAAGTAGCTTGATCTTGCTTAGCACTAGTGAATGGTCTGAGTTGCAGTCCGCATTATGGTATGAGCGGGTGTGGATGACACTTTTCAGATCCATCTTTCGGGTGATGCAGAGGTCAAGCTGGTGTAACCTTTTTAAGCGGGGGTGCTGCCAATAGACTTTGTGGCGTTACCTGCCAGAGAAGAATGTATTCGTTACACACAGTTCATGAGAGCTACAGAACTCGAGTAGCCTTTAGCCATTGTCGTTGATTTTGCCAACACCATGAGGTCCCAAGCATTGTGGCCATGGATCATTTTTATCACCAACACCGGCCTTAAAGTCTCCATTTATATAGAGGTGCTCGGACTTTGAAATACTTTAAATTACGTCCTCTAGAGCTTAAAAGAATCTGTCTTTGTCCTCTTCCGGTGCAGCAAGGGTTGGTGAGTAAGCTCAGATTATATTAACTTTGCCTTGCGGTGATGCAAATTTCATGTGTGGTACTTTTTCATTGCCAATGGGAAACATCGCAATGCAGGGGACGAGACAGTTTCTTATTGCGAAGCCGACGCCATGTATTCTAGGGCTTTGTTCTGGTTTTCCTTGCCAGTAGAATGTATAGTTGCTTTCTGTCAGACATCCACTGTCTGCCAGTCTGGTTTCTTGCAGACAGGCCACACCAATGTTAAGTGTGCTGAGTTCTCTGTCTATGATAGCTGTTTGACGCATGTCGGTGACGAGTTCAGGGTCAGTAAGTATTGAAGCCAGAACACATTGTTCGTATTTTCAAGCTTGCAAAACGCATTAATGTTGAGGGTTTTCTTTTGATTGTATTTGCAGGTGCATATCTAGTCTTGGTTATAGATTTAGTTCTAAATCTAGTGTCTAGTTAGTCTAGATCTAGTTTAGATTTAGATCCAGAACTAGACTACACCCTAACCCTAACATCTAGATCTAGTGTAGATTTTGAATCTCAATACATTCTATATATAGGTAGATAGATCAATTATGGTCAGGATTAGTAGGCCTACTATATAGTGGGTAATAGTGCACTATACTATTCGCATGAAAAAAACAACAACTGTTAGTTAGTCTTAGAGTACAAGAGAAAGTAGAAGATCGATCCTGCAGATTTCTTTTAGATACTTGAGCATCAAGATCAATAGATGTCGATATCTATCGAAACCGTCTTCTGTTTCTACATGTGAAAGTCACGTAGCCTAGAAATCACTAACAAGTTACCCCCCCCCCCCCCCCACCTATCTTCTCATTTAACCCATGTTGTCCTGTTTGCTGTTATGTGAAAAAAATAAAGTCAAATAATGTTTTAAATGTTATTACTTTAATTCATCAAAACAAGAATGGTACAATATGATCTTATAAAAGTTATAGCATCAGATTGAGAAAGCTAAAAACATGTAATATCGCTATACAAAAACAAATGCTCAAACATAGTTGTAATCTCAAAGATTTATTGTTATTTTTCTAGATCTATTACATATATAACTACATGACTGGATCTGAACTATTGATACATTTACACTTCATAGAAGCTTTTCTTTTTAAAGTATTTTTTATGTTTTTTTTTAATTAGCGTTTTAATTTTCTTTTTATCCTATAAGCATATCTCTAATAATGTTTCCTTGTTAACAAAATATTTACCTGAATATTGAGCATCTTCACTAAGTCTAGAAACAGTATGTGGGGCAGTGTGTCCTTCTAAACAATATAAACATAAAAAAATATAATCATGTAAAATTTACACAACTAATTAATATTACTTTCACTCTTATGGATACCTAAATATTATTTTACTTAGAGATGTTAGATATTTTAAATAAATGAATAAATATATATCACTTGTCCAAAAAAAAATTTCATTCTGAGCTTATAACTACATTTTAATTTAAACTATTATTGTTTGTGAAATATCTGAAACATCTAATTTAAATGTTATGTTTATAGGTGTGAAAATTAAATGAAAGTAATAAAAAATATTATTTTTTCCAATACGTTTATTAGTGAATTTATTAAAAGTTCATCTGTATATAAGGATTTATACTATAGTAAGCCTGTATGAGCTATTTCTGTCGAAAATCCATAAAACAAGTACCTTTATTATAGATTACACATTGGTTTTCAGTAAGATATAAATCAGCTTTGTCCTGAAATAAACATATCTCTCTTATCAGTTGTTATACATCCTTGCCTTTTATTTTTCAGAAAGTAAAGCTTAGTAAAAGTATTAATTTTTGCTTCAGTGAAAAAAATTATTTTGAAATGTAAAAATATATTACATCAAAGAAGTTGTATAATTTTGAAACACATATCTATGATTTTTATTACTTATAGTTCGTCCACTTTTGTCATCCAGGTGGCTGAGGGCTTTAGCTGGGTTTAGTGCCTCCTCATGTGGCTGCTGAGTCCAGAATATTCGGCTGCACACTGGGCATGTTATTCTAGCTGGAGCTAGTGTCATTGGTCTTGCTTTTATTCTATGGCGGTCGCTTTTCTTTTGCCAGAGCTTTTCAATTGTTGTCTACAATTTGTGCGCCAGTTTTCACAGCGCGACGCCATTAGACTATATCCTGACGTCTCCCATGTGGCGGGTAAATGCTTTTAGAGAAGCTTTAAGGATGTCCCTGAAGCGTCTTATGTGTCCACTTAGCCTTCTCTTTTATTTTAATAAAGGAGTCGTTTAGGATGTGGGAGTCTTCAACTCAGCAGTTGGGACTGCATCAGGATTGAATGGATGCTTTGCAGACCCGCTCTTCAAAGGACTTCAGAATTAGATATTTTTCTTGTCATTGAACATTCAGAATTTTTAAAAGTGGCTCAGTTATTTGCTTAATTTCTACATAATGTCTACATTTCTGAGGCATTCAGCAATGTAGGGAGGATGACAGATCAATAGACCCTAAGCTTTGTGTTTGTGTTGATACTTCGACGATTCCAAATGTTTTCCGTTTCGGGAGTATCTGCTGCCAAGTTAGGCGAATCTGTCCACTGCATTTATTTCCTCTCCATTTATATTGATGTTCGGATGTAAATATGAATTTCAAGAAGCATGCGAATAAAAGAATTAGCCTTTTTTGTTCATAGTGAGGCCAAAGTCTAATTATTCTTTTGAAAAGTCACTGACACTTCTCCGCATTTTGGAGCAGACAATTACGGCACAGTCGTCACCAAATAGTAGGTCACTGATTACAGCTGATTTTGTTTTTTGATTTTTTTTTTAGCCGCTTGGAGTTAAATAGCACACCATCAAATATACAATGTTAAATTTATGCATTTTATATCTTTTTGTGATTGCATACTAAACAGTGTTGGTACTAGGACACAATATTGTTTACCACACTTGATTCTTCAAAAAGCTCTGATGGTTCTCTACTTCCCTAAATACGGCCTTCATACCTTCATGAAATAGTCTCACAATGGTTATGCATTTTAGTGGGCATACTTTTAGTATAAGAACAAGTAGTATAATTTAATTTAATATTCCATTTAAAAACATCAACGTTTACCAGTGGAGCATTAAATATTCCATAAAAGCATCTTTACTTTTACCATTGTAGCATTAATATACACTCTGAAGAGACACAACTCTAAAACATACACTTAAGACTTCAGGACATCCGATTTCTTTAACACAAATAAATTATTGTTATGAGGAAAAAACTATCCTACACTTACAACTCTCAACTAACTTTACTGTAGTTTTCGACTCTCAGAACCTATTCACCACTTCTTCTTTAAGTCCAGCACACAACCAAAAATCACACATCTTTTCTACCTTTACACACACATTCACGTGAATCTGTTGGCCACAATCTCATCATCTCGTGCAAGCCATGGTCGACTGAAACTATAAATTTAGCCCTATCATTACAATAACAACACAGTTTTTAACATTCGCCTTCGATCAGGTTCTAAGAATTAGTGATAGCATTTTAAGGGGGTACTAATTTATGAGCTTTTAGTCTAAGAAATATTGCATTAGTGCGATCAGAGAACCTACTAAACTTCTAGAGTCTATTCTAGTATTTTCTAATTGACCTCGAGATCAATATTTATTTCTAGGCCTAGCATTCTAGCTAGTCTAAGTTAAGAGTGTCTTTAAATCGCTTCATGATGCATTTGATGCCATTGTAAGGAGATCGCTAGTAAGCCCAGAGGACATTACTGATGACCATATAATATTCCAGTCTTATGACATCAATGTTATAATCTTTATGCGACTTCATCCTTGCGACAAAAATCCTCACAAACCTGTTTTCACACTGCCCGAGACATCGCGCCTACTCTCATCTGCGATAAATTAGACATCATGGGTGGAGAAAGACATTCGTCTCCTTCGTGACTCATTCTATCGAAACCGTCTTCTGTTTCTACATGGAAATCACGTAACCTAGAAATTACCCCACTTAAATTCTCATTCAACCCATGCTACTTTCAACCATGTCTCAGTCATTGCTCCCAACAAGTCAACTATTCTAAGCCCAATGACTAAATTCTTAGGATGCATTTTATCTAAGTATCGTATTTACACCTTAACTCCAATAGAATTTATTTCTACCAGCACAACATTTACTGAAGGAAAAATATCTCACAATTCATGTTCAGTGCTTAAAACGTCTCTACTCTCCGCCTTCAGGTCCATTTGTTTAGTCAGTACTTTAGATTCTCTACGATAAATCTCTTTGCAGGGGGCGTTTGTGACGGAACGTCCACTGAACAAAAACAATCGACCTTTACTGAAACACACCCACGAATTCTCTATTTATTTCTTGCTGTGTAAAACGACGTAGCACATTTGATTTCTTGTTTATCCCTCGTGTTTTTCTCCAGACATTTTGACCTTAGTTGAAGATTAACATTCACATCTATAGTGTGGTCACACCATGGGGTCTTATTTACTCTCTACTCTTTCTAGTTCTTATCAACCACTCGAACCTCGGAGGTCAGTTTTATTGCGTCGCTGTGGCGTTATACTTCCAGTGAGGAAGATGACCTTTTATAAAAAAAATAGGTCGTAAAGATTCAAGATCTCTTCGCTGCATTAAACAAGATCTTCCCCTGTAACTTGGATATTTTGTGTTTTTTTTAATTCTTCTTCCAAGTGTGATGAGTTTGACAATTTATTTATGCATATGTTAAGTCAAAATTATTATCTAATGTAAAGTGATTTGTTTGGCTTAGTTACATTTGTTGATGTGTGTTTTATATAGGTTGCACCACTCGGTGTTTAGGAGTAAAATCCCTTGTAACAGTTGTTGTCAACAAAGATGGCGTTAGATTAAACTGCTGATTTTGGTGTCTATGCTTATACCTAGAGTTTTAATATTATTCGTTCATGTTAATCAACATGGTGGCAGCGGTGACAAGAATGTAGTTAGGTTTATATGAGTGATGTAAATCTAGTAAAATTAAATATATCTAAAGTGTAGATCTAGAGTATAGAGAGGCTAGGGGTTATTCACTTACATGTATTCTAGATCTAGTTAAGTCTAGTCTAGATAAGAGATATACTATAGAAAAGTTTTTATTTTTTATTAAAGATGGCAGAAGTTTAACTTAAACAACCAACAGAATTAAACGTGATAGATGGTAATGTCAGTGAAAATTTTCGCCAATGGAGAAGACAAGTGGAATGGGTTCTGTTAGCAATAGGAGCAGAAGAAAAACCTAATACCAGACAAAAGCAATAATACTATATTGTGCTGGACCTCAGGCCCAAGATATTTATGAGCAGTTGCAGTATGATGAGAATGAAGATGTGAATGACCCGCAAATATTACTAAAGAAATTACACGACTATTGCAACCCCAGAAAAAATGAAGTTCTGGAAACTTTTAGATTTTGGAACATAGAAAAGGTGTCATCCTGTGATGTGTTCATTACGCAGCTTAGAGCTCAGGCTAAAAAAAATGTAATTTCAAGGAGAAAAGACTGCAGGAGAGATTATTGAATCACGATGATCTGACACTAAAAAGTGTATAGAGATATGTCAAACTTATGAGCAAACTGCAAAAGGATTAGCAGAGATGAAGAAACAGTTGTTAAGGTAGATAAGGTAGAATAAAAGAAAATGACAACAGAGACAATCTAATAGATTGCTGGTTTTGTGGAGGCAGACATGTCCGGCTAGGGGCAAAATTTGCAATAAATGCAAAGATAAAAATCATTTTGCAGTTAAGTGCAAAAATAAGAATAAAATAATATGCATAATGCCATGGATAAATTTGACCAAGAGGAACACTTAAAATAAATGTGTTGAATTTCAATAGGGACAGAATGACAGACCTATTCATGATAAATAGTCAACAAATAAGATTTCAACTTGTGTCTGGCATATGTTAAAAACTTCATCTTGCTTCTTCTCTTTATTGCACAGTCGTGAAAATATTTCTGCAATGTGTAAACGGTTTCCTTCTACACAATGAAATGAGAAATCATAACGATTGCTCCTTAACATTAAGTTTTGGAATCTTTTTGGAGCCTTAATATTTTTTCCAAGTGGCTTATGATCATTTATTATTATGACATGTGTTCCAAATGTATATATATTAACTCTTTCTAAGCCCACCGTTTTTCAGTTGGTGTCATTGCTCTAGAAGCAAATTCTATTGGTTGTCCTTCTTGCATTAGTACAGCTCCAAGTCCATGATATCTACTGTCCACTTGTTGTATGCTCCTTCACATTTTTCAGTCCATCTAACATTGCAGTCTTTCTTTGTTATTTCTCTTAATGGTTGAGACACTTCGGCTAGATTGTTCAGAAATGTTGACAAATACTGCACCATTTCACATAATTATCTTGCTTCATGGCTATTTTCTGGTTTCTTAATTTCCAGAATAGCTTTAATCTTTAGCGCCCATATGGTGTGATCATTGACATACCGGATCCGTTATTAGAAAGAATATAACAAGAAACAGACTTAGATGACACATTAAGTAAAATTATCAAAGCAAATTATGAATGGATAGCCTCAAAGAAAACAAGATTTAGACAGCACGATAAAACCATATTTTGCTGATACTTTAGGACTTAGTAGTAAAGTAATTTTGAAAGGAGAAAGTCATACCTTTTAGTTTGCGTCAAGAAATGAAGAAAAACCTATACACAGCATACATTGCATATGATGGAATGATGAGGCGGGCCCGACAGACGATGTTCTGGCCAGGCATGGCTGATAAAATAGGCAGATGCACTGCTTGTCACGAAAGAAAACCTATAAACCAGAGAGAAACACTTATACAACATGATGAAGGAAATGTTCCATGGGAAAAAGTTGGAGCTGACCTGATGGAAGTGGATGGAAGACAGTATCTAATAACTTGATTATTACTCTAATTTTATTGAGTATGATTATCTGTCAACAACAACATTACAGTTTATGATTTGAGAATTGAAAGGACAATTTGCTTGTTTTGGTGTCCAAAAAATGTTACTAACAGATGGCGGTCAACAGTTTGCTTTAAATGAGTTTTTGAGATTTACCAAGCGATGAAACATCACTCACATCAGATCAGATCCTGGTTATCCGAGAGCAAATGGGAAG
This sequence comes from Biomphalaria sudanica, assembly GCA_036873155.1. Lineage (NCBI taxonomy): Eukaryota > Metazoa > Mollusca > Gastropoda > Planorbidae > Biomphalaria > Biomphalaria sudanica. The sequence continues at coordinate 2,269,509 of JAZGLO010001986.1, forward strand.
GCGGAAGCTGCTGTGAAGATAATGAAGAACTTAATACTGAAAACTAAACATAATGGTGATGATCCATATGAAGCTTTACTGAAACTCAGAAATACACCTCGGCAATGTACTGGATTTAGCCCAGCTGAAATGTGTCTCAAAAGAAGTCCTCGGACATTGATTCCCAGCACTTCAAAGTGTTTAAGTGAACATCTAGTAGCTGAGAAGAAAGAGATTTACAAACGACAAGTAAAAAGACAATATGATAAGCAAGCTCGGGATCTACCGAAACTCCATCTTGGGCAAACTATTTATTACCAAAACCCAGGTCAAACAGGATGGTATCCTGGAATAATCAGGGAACAACTATCTCCAAGATCTTATAAGATCAAGGGAGATAATGGAGGATTATACACATGCAAAAGATTTCATATAAGGTCAAGGAAAACTATTTTGAAAGACACTGATGTATATGATGAGAATGGTTTAGATGATGATGATGATAATAATGAAAGGCCAGATTTTTCTGATAACTGTTCTCAACATGCAGCATGTGTGAAGTAGTTTCTCATGTACCAGACAATAATTGTGATAGAAATAAGCCAGCAAGAATTAGCACTCGAGAAACAAATAGACCTGTGTGGCATAGGGATTATGATATGTACTAAGAATTTTTATGACAATATTAATATTCATGTTGAAATATTTATTCTATATGTGTCACACTCTCAATTGAAATTTATTTTAATTTTCAGTTGTAACAATATTTATAAAATAAGATGTGTTATTAATTTTGTTATTTTAATTGCAAATATTTCTGATATATGTTTTGTTGGCTACAGAAAAGGAAGGATGTTGATGTGTTTTTTATATAGGTTGCACCACTCGGTGTTTTGGAGTAACATTCCTTGTAACTGTTTTTGTCAACCAAGATGGCGTTAGATTAAACAGCTGATTTGGGTGTCTATAGCTTATACCTGGAGGTTTGTTCTTATTCGTTTATGTTAATCAACAGCATTGATGCATTAAAGCCAAATGTTATATATATATATATATATATATATATATATATATATATATATATATATATATATATATATATATATATATATTATTACTATTTTATTATTAATATATGTATAAGTAGCTATAGATGAAATATGTGTATAATTTATTAGTATTAAAGGTGAAAAGCTGACTAGTGTTTGCAGTTTCCAATGCCTCGGAGCTATTGTCTCAGATGAGGGAACGAAACCAGAACTATTGGCAGTCCACAGCAGCCCTTTCAAAACTTAAAATAATATGGAATGACAAAGGCTTAGCCCTCGGCACCAAAATCAGACTGTTGCGCTCCCTGGTAATGGCCAAATTTTTATATTCTTGTGAGTCTTGCACGCAGAGCTAAAAAAGAGGATGGAATTGAGATGCAATAGATGGGTCCTAGATATCACTTTCAATGACCGCACCACAACCAAGAGATTAGACAGGGTTACTGCAGCGATATAACCCCACGATGACCTGCTAACTATAGTAAAAAAAAAAACGAAAGCTTAAAATCTATGGCAATATTACAAGATCTTCGGGGCTCGCAAAGATCTTCCTTCAGGGAACAGTACCAGGAAAAAGTAGAAAAGGCAGATAAAAAAAGCGATGGGAGGACAGCATAAAAGAATGCACGGGCCTGCCATTGAAAGAGGATCTAAACAGGGCAAAAGACAGAGAGGAATGGAGAGAGACGGTCGACAAGTCTTGCTTGGTGCTCCAACGGTCCATCAGACGAAGGGATAGATAAAGGTAACACGTGTACCTTCGTTTCAACATCTGCTCTGTACTATTGTACTATTTCATTTCTGTTCCTCACATACTGTATATTACTTATAATGTTCTCTCCCCTGTCACATGGACTCTCGTGTATACATTATCTCCCCTTGTCCATTTTCAAGGATAAACTCTCTTTCATTCAACGGGACCATCTCAGGCTTCCTCGGCAGCACTGTTGACCGCTTCAACCCTCTTATTTTATGCACCTTGATTGTAACACTCATATGCATTTTCCATGTTCTGTTGACACCCTATGCATAACCCTCTGATCTGAAGGCATGCCCCACGAGATCAACTGACTTATATTTGAGGACGAAACTTACAAGTTTTGAACCATTGTATTTTCAGCCTAGCTTCTATTCATAGCTTGACTATGCAAACTTATCAGACGTCACCCAGACTGCCTGCTCCAGCTTGACCAAGCACCTGGCGATAGCACAAGCTTTCCCAGGACATACATTATATCTAGCTAGTTTACGCTAAAGAATCTGGACTGACAGCATAGCAAAACCATTCAGTATCTGTACTGCCTGAACCGGCAAACTGGATCACAATAAACTTAAAGCTAAGTTCCAATCATTTAAGAGACAAGAATGCCTCAAGGCTATTGAGAAGTTGCCATCTCCTATCTTGCACAAAGTTTCTATTTGCTTCAATTTTGTATTGCATGATAATTACGTAATTAAATATTTATTTACATTTAAACATTTGTGTTGCTTGTTTATCTGTCACGCGTATGCCTACAAATATTCCCTCTACATAATAAGTGACATGGAATGGGCTATTAAATGCCTTTTCCCCTAGAAAGGCGAGCCACGGGATATTGCTAGGTAAAACGCCGCCCCAAAACTGACAATCCTTAGTTTGCCACATTCAACTGACAAAACAATAATAAAGAAAAATATGTTGTTTTTTTATTATTTTGTTTGATATCAAACAAGAAATTTTACAAGGTAGAGTTGGTTGGATAAGTTGAATGAATCGTATTGAGGATTATAGAGCCCTCGAATAACATTTACACATACACCTCTTTCTTTACCCTCAACGGGTCCAAACAAGTCATATGATCATAGCACAATGAGAAAGGTATGAAAAAGTGCTAAATAAAAACGAGTACGTGATATTTTTTTTTTAATATTTTCAATTTGATTTATAACTAATTTTAAACTTACCTCCTTTTTATTTCTTTCCGTGTTATGTTGTGTTGACAGTTTTGATCCCATTTTACCAAGAACAGAAGACAATCAACTTAAGAAATAAATAAAATTATATAAACTGGAAAGGGAAAATATATTTGAAAATATGAAAGGAGAATAACGCTATAAGAAGGTCTACTTTCACTTTTTGTCTATTTCCATTGTATTCAAAGTGTCAGTTATTCAACGTTTAGGTGAAGTCGTTAACTATTACAGTTTCTACATAAAGTCTAAGAACATTTTAGACGAACTTTATCCTAGTTATTTGTAATGACTTTAATGGGGAAATTCTTAACTTTATCTACACTCGATATCGTGAAATCTTTAAGTTACACAGTAAACTAACATAATGCCTCACATCTGAAATCGACTTTCATTGCATTATTATTTTAAAAGAAACATTTCGTTCATAATAATTTTTTCGATGGAAATAAACATTCTAACCACTTGCACTATCGCGGCTCTATGTAAATACTACACAACCCAAAACAAAAAAATCAATGAGCAGTAAACTCTCTTCAACTCTGAAGGAACATCCACAACATGTAAAGCATTTTACAAAAAACATGACGATTCCCCAATTAAATTTTTTTTAAAATTGTTTAAGTGTGCTGTTAAGGCTTTGACTTTAAGACCTCATTTCATCTAAAATATAAATATGATTATTTTGAATGTTTTTTAATATTTTGTGACATGTTATTAATGTGTTTATAGTGTTTCCCCTTCCACTGTACATTCTTGTTGAGAAATCGTATAATATATTTTAAATCTGGGTGTGTACTTATAAAGCGCCAAGGTGTTGTTGAAGTAGTGGAAATCTTTTGATGAGAACGATTAGAATACTTATGATCATGTCGCTGAGAACTTATCATCAAAGGCCAAGTTGTGATGGAAGTAGTGGAATTCTTTTGAGAGATGAAAAGGAAATGACACTACTTATGAGCATGCGACTGATTACACCTGACGACCATTTTCCACTATATTTATTTTTTAATCGCTATTTACTTAAAATGGGTGCGTCATTTTTAGCCTTGAAATAAGGTATTTTTTTTTTTTAAATAAAGGCTGACTTCACCCGACCTCAGGATATTATGCTACTTATATAAGTTTTGCTTTAATTTATTATCACCATTAATGTTGTGAATTGTGTTATAGGCAAAGAGAATTGCAAACATTGTCCAGCAATATGAATCGATGGATCGTCTTCTGTATTTACAATCAATAGGCTACCCAACTTTTTGATCTAGATGAACACAAAAACACTTTTTTTAAATGACCTCTATATTTATACATGTTAATTTTTGTTTATACCTTTTAATGGCATTTAATTTTATTCTTATATAATTTGTTAAACTTTTTGTAATGTAAGAGAATAAATATATTAAAAATTGCTTATTTCATGATTTTACAATTACTATTTGTTAGATAAAATAATGAGGTGATGAAAAGAAGAGTGGAATAAAATGACCAGGGGACGAAATGACCAGGGGATGAAATGACCAAAGATAAAGTGACCTGGAATGAAATAACCGGGAACCATTGAAAAGATTGGATTTTGTTGTTGTAAGTCAATATATTTTGCATTTGATTTTGGAATGGATAAAATAATTTATTGAAGTTTGCAAATATGTCATCTCGGTAGGCCATTGCCTTTTTTTTAACACTTTATCTCATTAATATTAAAAAATAACCTTTTTTTTTTACTTTACATCTTGACAAAAAATCCTGTTTAAATGACCAAATTAAAAGAAACATTGCAGTTTTACATTAATTTATTAAATTTTAAAACTATATTGCTACTTTTATTCATTGATTAATCAAACAGAAAATTTCGATGACCTTTAGTGACTTATATGAAAATTTGAAATCTAAACTTAAATACAATTAAACGTGAAAATTGGAGTACTATTTGGGTGGAACAACTCAAAATATTTAATGTATAGTCAAAAAAAATATAGCTTAACAAATAATGAATGCTATTACAAGACAATTTATACATTTATTTTGCTTATCTTGTATGTGTGTATATATATATATGAAATAAGCTTTCTTTATAAAAGTGTAAATAGAATGTAAAAAATGCACACAAATTCGTGTACAAATTCGTCCTTGCCTGATACACATTGGCTAAGTACGCAACGTAAGTAACAATTATACCCAGTAATAACGAGTCACTAAAACAAATATGGAAAAGCTCCAGACCTTTGTTAACAGAGGCCTACGCCGGATATTAGGAATTAGGTGGCCAGAAAAGATAACTACTATCGATTTGTGGGAGAGAACTAGACAAAAGCCCATAGCCCAAGACATCACAAAACGAAAATGAAGCTGGATAGGACACACCCTGCGAAAACCAGCTACCAATGTTGCAAGGCAGGCACTTGAATGAAACCCACAAGGAAAGAGGAAAGTGGGCAGACCCAAGCAAACCTGGAAGAAGTCAGTCATCAGTGAAGCTGAGGGTACTGGAATGACATGGAAGCAGATGAAGAAAGCTGCTCAGAACCGAGTTCGGTGGAGAGGTGTGGTTGAGGCCCTATGCTCCGCTGGGAGTGCACAGGATTATGTCAAGTCAATAACGAGGAGTTACTTGCCACTCACAAATTATTAACATTATCGTTATCAAATCAAGACACTTAACGGGCAGGTGCACTAGTCAAGTAAACACGTGAGTAAAAGTAACTCAACTGTAATAGTTATTTACCATGGTAGTATGCTATCTGAGTAGGTTGTGTTTAGTCATTCTATCTAAAAAATATGGTCAAAGTCTATAAATAAATTGAGTGCAAGAACTTAATAAATAAAATAAAGAGTAGGTGGTGTTTAGCTCTCCCTTTAAAAATAGGCCTGGTCGTGTCTTTTACGCTTATATACACAAATCTTAGTCTAGTACTTTTTTCTATAAAATAATTAGTTACTGTATTACTGGCGTATACTATCTCGCGACTTGTGTTCTGTGTAGTAAAAGGTCACTCGTTTAGGTGTGTGATCTTTAGTCCATATAACTAATTGTAATTTATATCCAAATAAAAAAAAACATGGTACGGTATTCGTGTAGTTGTGTGCATTTAGTTCAGCCATGTGATTGATATTTTTCTCCATCTAAGCAAACTCATTGTTGGTTACCTGTGTAAAGGTGTGACTATAAGTCCAGCCCCCTAATTAAGATTTACTACCAAGTAAACAAACTAAATTCCCTCGTATGACTTCTAGAAAGTGGATGCATTAAACAAATAAAAGGAGTAGAAGTTGTTCATCTCTACCTCTCGAGATATACCTGGTTACCAGTATAGAGGTGAAACTTGAAGTCGAGCCGCCTAATAAACATTTACTACCAAGTAATCAGACTCAGATCCCTCTTAAGGTGTGACCTTTAGAAAGTGTCAATATGTTGACATTGTGGTCACCTGTCTATCAATAAACTCAATGTGATGGACTAAACAAATAAAAAGGGGGTGGGAGTTGTTCATCCCTATCTCTGGAGATATACACGCACAGCTAGACAGACGTCTGGTAAGCTTGACATAGACAAGGAATATATAACATCCTAACATGTTAACTAACACACGCAAAGGTCAAGACAAAATGATAAATTGCGGCTCTGTATGTAACGCGTATTTATAATGTTAAATTTCATTTCTTTTTATATTAACACGCCTTGTCTTCTTAATTAAAGCTGTTTGGTGCATATTCATTAGGGTGTTTTTTTTAAATAAAATTATTATATTTTAAATATAAACATTAATACATTCTTTAACAGACATGAATGGAACGAGGTCAACTTTATGCACACCTTGAATACAACGTGGAGTTTACTATCTGGCCAACTATCCGGCGGTAATATTCGACCGGAGCTGAGTATTGTTTTAAAAAGTCAAATACTCGGCAGAAGCCGAAGCTACTATCCGTTGCACTTTATATATATATATATATATATATATATATATATATATATATATATATATATATATATATATATATATATATATATATATAGATAGATAGATATTGTTATAACCCTGCCATGCACACCGCCATTCAAGATAGCACATTATTTGTGACTAGACAGGAAGAATGTTGACATTAGGGAGAAGAGAACGATTTCCACCCAAGTCTATAACCAATATGAAGATGTCTAGTGTATATCTGATGTCCTCGTGCAAATTAACATCTATAGCTCATTGAGCTTCCTTCCTTCAGTTATTACATTGGTGTCTGGAAGTGGGTCTATTGTGTTGGCCCTCGTGTATGACGTAAATGAATGGCATGTTTGGTGTCTTGGGGATGATTGCACAGACTGGGCCATCAGTGATATATCGGGAGCAGGCATGCAACAAAACTAACAATGGAGAAAGATACAAAACTTTAAAGAATTGATGGATATTTATTTACATAAAATATAAAAGGCAGAATAAAATTGGGGGGGGGGATTTGCATGTATCTCTTAAAGATATTGTACCCTCATAATTGGCACTTTATGAGAGAAAATGTCACTATTGTCCTCTGAACTTATCTGGTTGTCCTATTGATACAGCAGCTGGCTGTGCTCCTGGGTGGAGGTCTTGCAGCTGAGTGTTGCACTCTAGTTGGTAGAGGGTCGCCGGTGATTCAGTACTTGTGGAGTCTCAATCTAAAGTTCTGTGGTCTGTTATGTAGCACAGTAGGGCGGATGGTTGGCTACCGTGGGCACAAGTGTGCTGCGGGCAGAGCTGATCTGCCGTGGGCAGCGTCGTTAACAGGATAGGTCCAAAAAGTTGAGATGAGCAGGCGAGGTTAGGAAGACTAGCATAGACACGTGGTCTTATGAGACGTAGTGTTTAATAAATGAGCGGTATCCAGAAGGCACGTAACGCCGAATAGGCAGATAGCAATGTCATGCGCATCTTGCTTGATGTTTTCTTTTGTGCACCAAAAGAGTTTATGAGTTTGTTCCATAGCGCCATTAAAAGATGAACATAACATAATACATAATGATAATGAAACTAAAGCAAACATCCTAAACAAATACTTTGCATCAGCATTCTCAGCCCCAGGAGACAAAGACATATTTCTTAATTTGAACCAAGTAGACAACATAGAAGATTTAGTAGTACAAGAAAATGGAATTCAAAAACCATTAGCCAACACCAAACCAAATAAAGCGTCTGGACCTGATGGTATTCCAGCTAGATTACTTAAAGAACTAAGCAATGAGCTAGCCCCAGTGTTAAAAATACTCTTTCAGGCATCGCTTAACCAGGGCAGAGCACCAAAGAACTGGAAAAAAGCTAATGTCACACCCCTATTTAAAAAAGGAGAAAAATCTGATCCAGGAAACTACAGACCAGTATCACTTACCAGCATCACATGTAAAATCCTAGAACACATAATATGTAGCTACATCATAAACCACTTAGACAAACATAATGTCCTCACTCCATACCAACATGGCTTTAGGAAATATAGATCATGTGAAACACAACTAATAGGACTAATTGATGATTTTTCAAAAGGTTTAGATAATAGTGAACAAATAGATGCTATCTTACTAGATTTTTCCATGGCTTTTGACAAAGTTCACCACCATAGTTTGCTTAAAAAATTAAAATATTTCGGCATTAATGGTCCACTGCATCAGTGGATTAAAGATTTTCTGATAGGGAGAGAACAAACTGTAATAATAAATGGCTCTAAATCAACACCAATAACAATAAACTCAGGTGTACCTCAAGGAACAGTCTTGGGTCCACTACTAATTTTAATTTACATAAATGATTTACCAAATTGCATTAATTCAGGAACAAAAGTCAGATTATTTGCAGACGATTGCATAATATATAGAACAATAAAAACAACACAAGACACAGATATTTTACAAAGAGAATTAGATGAATTACAGAAATGGGAATCAAATTGGAGCATGTCTTTCCACCCAGAAAAATGTCAGTTGTTAAGAGTAACAAAAAAACTAAAACAAATTAATTCCACTTATCTTATACATGGCAAACAAGTAACAGACTAAAAACGCAAAATACCTAGGTGTTATAATAAATGAAAAACTGTCATGGAATCCACATATTGATGTAACTATTAAAAAATCCAACAAAGCATTAGGGTTTATTAAAAGAAATTTCTATAAATCAGGTAAGAACATAAAACTAAAATGTTATTTAACCTTGGTTAGGCCAATAATAGAATATGCATCCACCGTTTGGGACCCCTCAACTCAAGAAAACATTAAGAAACTGGAACAAACACAAAATAGAGCAGTGAGATTCATAAGAAACGAATATTCACATTTGTCTAGAGTAACACCATTAGTAAAATCACTAAATTTAGAAAGCGTTCAGGACAGAAGACTCAAAAGTAAAGTAGCAATTATACACTGAACCATAATCTTCAAATACAAAAACAAAATTTAATAAAATACTATGAAAGACACAAAGATAAAGGCACACTCCTCGTCCCATATGCTAGGACAAATTTGTACAAATACTCCTTCTTCCCTATTGCTATTAGAGCATGGAATGGGTTGCCTGAGCTAGCCAGAAAAACCAGTGACTTGGCAGAATTTAAGTCATTGGTTAATATGCATGACTAAATGCATGACGCGTAGGACGTAATCATCTTCTTTTTTGAAGTAACGTCTGTATTATATAAGATAAGATAAGTTCCTAACGACGAACTATGTTGATATTATTGCTCTGTTTTGGTTTTGATTGGTAGCAGTCACTCTGTGTTGTTTTCTTCCCCAGTGATGGGGACGAAGGCTTCGGAGTCGATTCTTATTTGTAGGCTTTGTTATGGTCTTTGACTATCGTCCATGGCGTTGAGTGTGGGCGTTGATGGACTGAGAATAAGGTGTGCTATAGTTCTTTTGTATAGAATGTATAACGTGTATGTCACAGCTTTCCTATTATATAACTCTATCTACTTTTAACTCGATAGAATCTACCTTAGGTCTCGATACGTCTAGGTGTCCCTGGTTCAGTTCTAGTTAACGAAATAAAACAATTAAACCACTAGATCAAACACATCAACCTTAATCAGCTGTACTGCATATCACACACGCTGGTCTCTGTCTCTGATCACAAAACACACTTTCGGTCATTCGCGCAGATTGTAAAAATAGATTATACATACATACACTATGTATCCGTGACATCTAGCCCCTCCTAAAATTATAATCAATTTTTACAAAGATACATAGAACTATAATAAAACAAGCATAAAACATTAAAACACAATACAACAAAAATGTTAATTCGATAGGCCACAAAGGCTGTGAATATGCCACACAGGCGTTTATGTATCCAAACAACTTGAACATAGTCACACAGACTTTAATGTAGTCACATAGACTTTAATGTAGTCACACAGATTTTAATGTAGTCACACAGACTTTAATGTAGTCACACAGACTTTAATGTAGTCACACAGATTTTAATGTAGTCACACAGACTTTTATGTAGTCACACAGACTTTAATGTAGTCACAAAGACTTTAATGTAGTCACACAGACTGCAATGTAATAGGCACACAATCTATAGTTGAGACACACAGTCTTAGAAGATGAAGACATACAGTCTTAAAAGATGAAGACACAAAGTCTTAGTTGTAGACAGAAAGTCTACCATCAAGCAACAAAGTCTAAACTGTTGAACTTTGATGAAGCAACACATGCTTGTGAGAAGCCACGTAGGCTTATATCTATGATAAGCATGACAGAATGTCCGCTACCACGTTTCCTTTACCTGAAATATGCTGCACTTCGAACTGAAAATCCTGAAGCATCAGGGCCCAGCGAGTTACCCTGGAATTCACCGACTTACGTGTGTTTAAAGAGCGTAAGGGTGCGTGATCTGTGCGGAGTACAAATCTTCTGCCTAACAGGTATCTCGCCAACTTGGTTACTGCCCAAATAACTGCCAAGCACTCTCTTTATACTGTGCTGTATCTTTGTTCGTGCTGTTCCAATATGACCCGCAAAAGATGAGTCATGACCTAACTCCAAAATTCTGTTTCTGTCGGCGGCAGGAAGGACTAGCTGTAGTTTCTCTTTGTTATCTTGTCTCATCAGAAGCCCATTTTTCACTTTAAATTTACTGGTAGGACGTTCCGCCAATTCAAAAAGTTTAATCAATGTTTAGTCCTCCTTTTGTTTCAATGCATAACTGGATGTTAATTCTGATTCTGGCTGTTCTATCTGACTATGTAGGATCGGTTGTCCCATGTTTTCTATTACACCAGATTGAGATCTAGTTACCGCATTTGTAACTTCTGACATTGCTAACCTTTGCCACTTGTATATACCTGTGATGGTAGGCTCAGTTATGCCATTCAAGTTTCCTAGTATCAAGTTAGCTGCCGGCCTCTCCAACACAAACTTTCCTAGATAAAAATGGCGTATCAATGTCAATGACAGCTGTGGGATATTCTTCAATTGTTCATCCAAATGTCATACACTGGACTTTCTTACCGGTCAACTGGTGAGGGTGCACATGTAATCTCTTCACTCCAATTGTGGTCACTCCTGTGTCTCTCAAGACCCAAATTGATTTCTTCCCAACGAATCCAGGATACATTTTTAATTTCCCAGCGTCACAAGTTACAGCGTCAGTCATCTGGATCTGATCAGATTCATGAGGGAGTTGTTCACCATGTTGATAGTCTATGCAAACTGACGCATTGTATGGATGTCCAGTCGGTCTTTCCCTATAGCTGGTTTTAAACTCCTGACTTCTGCTTGAGCCCATAGTCTCATTTCGTCTTAGCGGGCTTTTGTTTCTACATTGGGCTGCTAAATGTCCCGTTTTGAAACACTTAAAACATTTTCTTTTTTTTACCCACACTTCTTTTCTGCAGACGGTCCTGTCTTCATTCTTGTTTAAAGCGACTTCTGTTAGCATTAGTCTTTGCAGCAAAGGCAAACTTGCTAGTTGTCAAGTCTTCCTCTCTCTGAATTGTCTGCTCTGGATGTGCAGTAATATATTGCTGACACAACTTTACAGTTGTTGGCACATCTTTCGGTTTCCTTTCATGTAGAAAAGCCACTAATTAAGGATTGCAAGATGTGAGGATCTTGTCTCTGATGAACAGATCAATGAGACCTTCGAATGTCTTTTCAGTGTTAGACAATTCCACCCAACGCATTAAGTATCTTGTAATGTCCTCAACAAATTCATGGAATGACTGGTTTCTCTCTGGTTTAGCTTTATGGAACTTCTCTCTATACCCATCATCTGTCAAGTTGTATCTTTTCATCAATCCTTCTTTCACCTTGTCATATTCCTCTAAATCTTTCTTAGAAAAGTTGATACAAGCTTGCAGTGCCTTACCCTGCAACAAGGTGTATAGATGACTTCCCCATTGAGTTTTAGGTATTTCTGTAGCTTGAGCATGCACTTCAAATCTAGCCAAATATGCATCCAACTGATCCACGTTCTCAATGAAATGTGGCAACTTTGGTTTCCATACAGGTTTTATATGCTCTTTGATTTATCCTTTTGTATCCCTAAGCGCCAGCTCTCTAACTCTCAATTTGTGTATTTCTACATCAGCTTCTTTCTCTTTAGTTCTTACTTCTGCCTCTTTAGCTCTCTTCACTGCCTCTCTTTCTTTAGCTCTTTCCACCGCCTCTCTTTCTTTAGCTCTTTCCACCGCCTCTCTTTCTTTAGCTCTTTCCACCGCCTCTCTTTCTTTAGCTCTTTCTTCTCTCTCTTTAACACGTTATTCACGCTCTCTGTCTTCTCTTTCTTTCACCCACTCCTGTAGAGCTGTCCACGACAATCCCATTTTTTTCCAGCGGTTATTAACTGTGTTAATCTCTCTGCCATTCTTGTTTATGTGTGTAGCATCAAATATAAACAAAACAAATTGCTTTATCGCAGTGTTTGACCTAGTTTCGTCTCGCCTGATTGACTTAGTTTTTTTCCCGCCGTTGCACGTGAGCGCACACACTTCACGAATTCACGGCCTTCTTGGTCCTTGACCTTTTCACAATGGGGAACCGCAGTTCTGCCTAATGTCTTCCAAGACTAAGTCAAGTAACTAGATAAACGAGCCTCCAAATATGTCACAGTGTAGTTGCCTTTGTAAATACTACTAATATTCCTTCGTCATTTATGCCTCATCATATCATTACTCCATTAAACCTTTGTTTTGTTATATGCAATCATTAGTAGACGTTACTTTTTGTATTATTCTTTCTTTTAATATGCATTTTATAAATTGATTCCTAGACTGTTAGGGGTGCCCAGGCAGTCGAGCCACGGCTAAATTACAACCCAGACAGCAAGTTAATAACCATCGTTGGGGTGTTATAATAAGACATACCCTAGACCTGTAAAACTCACCTTGACAAGCGCCAAGTAGGTTGACTAATAGGCAGTCAAATAGGCGGTCAGATAGTACCGAATAGACAGACACCTGAGGAAGGGACAATAAGAAATACACAATGTACACATTGAACATAAATGAACTTAGTTAAATCCAATTTATATTATCTTGCAAGAAATATACACAAACTAATTAAGATGGAACTGTGATTAAGTTTGGATTACCACTAGGTATTCCTTTAGAAGTAAGAATGAAAGATATAGTCCAGACTCAACTGTCAGCGAGATGGAGGAATAACAAAGTGTGTCTATTCCGATTTGGTTTAGCATATAGAGGTCCGGAAGAGAGGGGCGGAAAAGGGAGGGGCGAGAGACTAAAGATTATCTCCCATGTGGGGCGAATCTGACTCGAGAATGGAGTGGCACCTAGAAATGTCAAGCGGCGAGTTGATACGGATTATCTCCTTGATCAAAGAGAGACGTGGGTAGGGGAGATGGAAATAATGAAGTATTTTCCGGCACAGGTGGTGTCGACCGTGAACGTCAGACACAAGGCGCCAATGATCAACAGTAGGAGGATAAGCTAAAAGTCGTGGCCTTGTTATCACCAAGGTAAAGGACTCAGTCTAGCTAGAAGAGAAAAAGGTGGGGTTTCGGGGTGAAATCGGGCATAATAGTAAAAAATACTTGAGATAAAATAATTAATGATGTGATAAAATCGAGTGCCACTGTCAGCAAACTTTTGACCTGTGACAATTAAAGGCAACCCAACGAGAGGAGGAAGAATTCGATCACAATGGCGTTTTTGAAACAACTAGACCAAATCTTAGTTAAAAAGCTTAAGCAGGAACTCTGTTACTGACGTCTTAACCTTGGTGGTACCAAGGAGTTTCTTACAGCTCGTCTCCGACAAGCACTATTCAATGAAGAAGAAGATCCGGAAACCTACATATTTGAATATTGAACGGAGATTTTTGAGCTCATTGGCAAGATACAGGAAGGTATAGATGCAATGTGTGAATAAATTAACAGGATGGGAAACAAAGTAGATAAAATTGTGTTGCAAGCTAAAAAAACGAAATAGACTCGTTGGTGAAGAAGCAATTGCCTGTAGACTCGTTTGTGAAAGAGAAGTTGCCTGGTAAGGACTGTGGCTAGATGAAGCTAGAAAACTGCATCCAGAAGTTTAGCATTAAATGTACGTGCGGCGCATCAAACAGATATATTTGATGTAAAGGAAATCACCAACCAATCATGTGTACTTCAGCCATCATCATCGATATTGGCATAGACGAATGTCAATCCAACAGTTGTCACCTTTTTTTGGAACTGTACATGAATTGTTCAACTTGTCTCCCCACATTAACCCCAGAGATGGGCCGAACTGAAAGAAGATGAAGCCGGGATTTAAAAAAAAAAAGTAATACAAGAGAAGAAGCTACGTCAGTAGTTTCCTTGCATCTCGACAAACTCATCAAACTGTTGGAGAACATTTTTGAATCAACATCTGAAAGAATGGACACTAGAAGCAGTGCACAGAATATGTTCTATTGTCACAGATAGATATTAACATTAACATACTGTAGACATTTATTAATATTAATGATAATTATAACGGAGACTGTGATTATCAAAGTAGACATAGAAGACTTTCTTTTTATTTCCGTCAAATCCTTTTGCTTTCGCACAAAACATAAACAACAAACAATGACGTAATATCATTAAATATTAGCACATCCTTCCATTTGAAGTTATTATCCATCGTTTGTCTTTATTATGTGAGATCTGGGTGATGAATGTTTTTATGACTACTGTTTTCTGTCATGATTGTCCAAGACAAATTCTCACTTTCTCTCTGTCACAGTCTCGTTTGACATTGCTGTTAAATGTTCACCTCGGGTTAAGAGGGTGAAAAGACACATGGGACTCCTGATGTAGAAACAGAAAATAGTATGACTAAAATTAACTTTGGTTCAGTCAAGTCAGTCAAGTGTTATCCACTGGATGAGGCGGTGAAGTATTATCCTAGTAGTAACGACTTAGTTGTAACTTTGAGTTAAGAAGTATGTATTGGGTAGTTGAAGCCAGTGGTCTTTTGAGACATGCATTTATAGTAATCATTTTTTCCGTGTCATTCTCATTGTGACCCGCTGTGATGCGGATGTGATTTGATATATTGGATGCTTATTACCGCTTTTATGCTGATGTGATTATATTTCATAGTTGACTGTTTCTTATGGACTTATGTAACTGACAAGAAGTCCAGTATTATTAGTATTATCAAATAAACTTTATATTTCGTTTGCTAAAGTGAACTTACGTCAGTCTATATCTTTTCTGTGTCTGTCACGTGTCAAAAGTACTCCAGGAAGCACGAACCTAGCAGTCTACGCATTCGCAACACACTAGTAGTGACCAGTCTAGTGTGTAATATCAACGCCACGCCTAATTATGACCCATTCATCCATTCCTTCAAAAACTCCTCATTTACACTACACGACAGAGTAATCTTTAGAAAGTCTTGGTTTTGCATTATATTTCTCTTTGCTTTTCATCTGTCGTTTGTTGAGTAATGTCTCTGCAATTACATCATGGTCTTAATAGTTTGGGATCAGTTGGAATGATGTCCCTGAGTCTTCTACTCATCAGCAGTTGTGATGGTGAAAATAGCAGACCGCCTATCGGAGTATTTCTATACTCGAGCATAGTGAGATACGGATCTTTCCCACTCGCTGCTGTGTCGTCTATACCTGTCACTGCTGATTTGTAATAATATTAAATAATAATTAAATTTGCGATAAAATTGTATTTTATTTAATAACCGATAGACAACAAAAATTAACGAAACAGAAACGTCTATTAGTTACAAGATAAGTTAGTTAATAATTGTTATAATTTAGTTTCTGATACAATTTACGCAGTACAACTGTAACACACTCCATGCTTTTTAAATCTTTACTTAGATTAATCTAATATTTTTACTATAACCTAGCAACATCCAAAACCATGAAACTTAAAGCAATGCTTTATTATTAAGTATACAATACACACTAAGTAACAGTACATACTAAGTAATCTTTTAAGCATGACAAATATTTGATTTAATTTTCAAGAGAGCATGCTAAAATTCTAACTTTTTTTACTATACAAAGTGTTAATGTGTTTAATAGAAAAAAAAAGATTTAATGTGAGGATATTAATTGTTGAAATTTAAACAACCGTTTACTATAAAGTATATGAATTCAAGTGAATGTCTAAGTGAAAAGTGAAGATGTTATATCTCCGAATCTCATTTTAACGGTTCAAAAAACAAGCAACAATGATTGTGAGGGGCTGAATGAGCTGGCTTCGTTTACTGTATAGAAAAGATATATTTTGAAATATCATTGGAAATACAGATGAAGATGTGGTAACTTTATTTAGACATAAAATAATATATATATAATCTAATAAACAAAACGGCTTTAAGTAAAAAACTAAAATTTCTTAAGTAGTTCTAAAAAGAAAAACATGAGATCTTTTGAACCTCCCAAAACATTTTTCAATAGAAACTGAACATTTACATTAAAAAGCAACTCAATATGTGCATGAACTAAACCTACATATGTCACGATAAACGACATTTCAAAACCTGAGTCCACTCTAATCTCTCTTTTTTTCAAGTATGTGAAAAGTTGTTTTTCCGGTTTCTACGAAGACAGGCGTGGTTTCAATAAAAGAGATTTGATCGTACTTTTAATGACATCAGGAAACAGGGGATGGGAAATCTAAAATATATATTGTTTACCTACTTTAAAATGTAATATTTAACCTAAATAAATGAAATAATTTGAATTAGCAAGTTACTATAACTGCAACCGCTTCTGTAACTACATGCTCTTAGAATAAAATAGCTAGTATGTAAATTTCTGTGTACATACACATCTCCAAATATATTCGAGGAAAGGCTAAAAATGGAAGTAGTTTATTCGCCCTTGGACGATTTTCTGGGGGATATTTGGTAAGAAAAAAAAACAGGTTTACTAACCTCCTGTTTTTAAAAATGACAATTTCATGCATATTTATACACTCAATTATCTCAGACAGCAATATGTCATCGTTTTGCAGACAAGTATACATTTTAATTCATCTCAACACTTACTTGGTATTAAATCTCAATATTAACACAATACGTTCAATTAATTAAAATATTCTAAGTCTTTGTTATTATATTTATATATTATTTTAACACATCTTTGATAGTATTATAATTAACACATTTTTTTTTCTTATTTTTGAAAAAAAAATCCTGATAATATAAGCTACGCCACTTGAAAACATAGAGAGGAACAATTATCTGTATGCTATATTCAAAAGTATAAATAATATTCAGAAATGATACCATAAATCGACAACATCAGTAAGATAATAAGACTTTTTTTTTTGTTTCGATTTTCTCTTTTACCAATTTCAAATGCTCTTAATTATATATATATATATTAAATATAACTAAATTAAATTGTTGTTCTTTTTTTTTTATTAGAATTTTTTTTCTTAAAACCAAGAGCTAAATAAATATATTGCTTGTACGTTTAACACAATGGGATCGATGTTGTCAACACAGCATACAAAAGAAACAATTCAAACAGAAGTGAGTAGTATGTTCTAAACTGTTTTTACATTTTTTAAAGATTCTCTTAATTTGTGTTTTCATTGGCTTGTTTTTACATCTTCATTCCATTTGTCAACTTTAAATCCCCCACGCTATTTAAAATCCGATGTTTTAAAGCAATTTACAAAAGATGTATTTGAAATAATAATATCGAATAAAAAAGGCAATTCTAATACCGTAAACATATTCTATAAAATCAATTAGAATTTAAACGCATCAAAATTTGTATATGATTTACTTAACGTTCATTTTGTTTAAATAAAAAAAAATATGTGAAATAATAAATTGATGGAAATCGTATTGCTGTCACTCTGCCTACAGCGAGCCCAAAGAACCTCAAGGAAAGGGATAGATAAAAACAGCCATTTAAGAATTGACTACTAGTCGGAGAACAATGACACATTTCAAAAATAACAACACTTGTTTACATCAGCCATCTTTTGACTTCCATACTTATTTCCTGTCTCTGTCCCCTGTCTCCTGGTGCGCAGTCTTACACCTAATGACAACGTGCAATGTAGAGTCATAACAGAATGATATGATGCAATCGTCTTTTAATAAATACAATTTTAATTATTTCTTTTATATGATATGTTTGAATTTCGTGTATTCGTGTATTTTCGTGTCTAATCTAGTTTTTGGAGAACTTCTAAAATAACAATACGGCACTAAATACATTTATCTTCTTGTTGGTCAATGTTGCGATTGTCGAAGAGAAAAGAAAATCCTAAAGAACTCATCTTTATCACAAAGACATACAATTGTATTAGATTGAAATACATTTTTTTCTATTGTTGATATCCGTTAACGAGATTTTGTAATCAAAATGTTATTTCAAGAAAATGTAATTTGAAGACATTATTATTACAGTTTTTTTTTAAAGCCGAGAACTCATTTACATCAGTTTTGTCGCGATAGCTGTCTGGAGCTAAAAAAACTAACTTACGGGCAACTGTGACGGAACTCGTGTATGACGTGTGTGAATGGCTTGTTTGGTGTCTGGGGGATGATTATTTTTGAATTGCCACACACTGGTCCATTAGAGATAAATCGGGAGCAGATACGCAACGAGACAAACAATGGATAAAGATACAAAGTTGTAAAACTAAAGAGTATTTATTTACATACATATACAAAGTAGAATAAAATAAGGGAGTGGATTTGCATTTATCTAGTTAGCAATATTGTATCATCATACTAAGCACTTAATTATGAGAGTATGTCACTTTCGTCCTCTGGACTTAGCTGGTTGCCCTACTGATGTCGCAGCTTGCTGTGATCTTGGCTGGAGGTTTTGCAGCTGGAGGTGGCGCTCTAGCGGGTAGAGGGTCGCCGGGATACAGTTCTTGTGGAGTCTTAATCCAAAGTTCTGATATCTGTAGTGGGCACAATATGGTGGGTTGCCGGCTACCGTGAGCACAAGGGTACTGCGGGCAGAGCTGATATGCCGTGGGCAGCGTAGTTAGCAGGATAAGTCCAGTGATTTGTGGAGATCTGGCGGAGCTATGACGTCTCGCACAGACACGTGGTCTTAAGGGACTTTATGCCTAAAAGGTTGACAAGTGGACTGTCAGATAGGCAGGCAAGTAGACCCGATAGCGACAAGTAGTAGAGCCAATGAATTAGTTGAGTAGATCCAAGTAATAGGTAGGTGATCCAAACAAAAAGTTGAGTAGTGTCAAGTCGACTGGTGACACTGATCAGCAAATAGACAGACATCTGAGGGAGGCTGCGGATAAACAAAGACAAGTTAGGACATGTCTCTCATGCATCTTATCGATGCCCTCGACTGAGGTGCATTCGTCAGATTGGTAAAATGCTTTAGAGTACAATGGGGAGATAATGACATGATTATGATTTTAAAAAATAGATGGCTGACGATAGCAATATAAAAATATACATAGTAAGGAAGATAATTGTCTCAATTAAACATCATAAGTTGGAAGAGAAAAGGGGGGGGGGGAATGGATAGTGGTTAGCGACCATGACGATTTGTTTACATATGGCCGTCGGCCAAGAAAAATGGAGTGCGCTTGAGTGGAGAGAGGGGCGCAACTCTCGTCAAAGTAGAATGACTAACGGGGAGATTATTCATGTCTCTTTTCTAAGCGCAGTATCAGTGCACTAGTAAAATTATCAAGGCGGTCAGCCGAGATAAAGGAAATAAAATAAGATGTACAAATATATACATGGTTGCATCAACGATCAATTAAGCAACGTAGCATTAAAAGATTAATGCAATACATAAATATATACATATGCCATGTTTATGTTTCTACTAACGACAGTGAGAAATACACAATGCACTAATTAAATATAAATAAAATAATAATATCCGATAATATCCAGTGAGTAATATACACAGACTAATTAAGATGGAACTGTGATTAAGTTCGGCTTACCACCAGGTATTCCTCTAAAAGCAAGAATAAATTGTTAGTCCAGACAGACTGGTCAGCTAGAATGAAAAGTGAATGAGTGTATCTGTCCCGCCTTATTCTACCTTATAGAGTTCCGGAAGAAAATGGCGGAAACAGACGTGGGTGGGGTGGAAGAAATAATGAGGTGTATTCCATCCCAGCTGGTGTCCACGTAAAAGTCACACATCCTGCGCCTAAGACCAAAGTAAGTGACTGTTTGATCTTATCCCCTGTAAAAGGGTTGATAAACGAGAAGTCGTGGCCTAGTTGTTCTTATAGCGAGAAGACGAAAAGTTTGGGCCTTGGTAGGGAAATCGGGACTAAAAATGGAAATAATTAAGAAAAAATAAATAAATAATCATTAATAATTGAAATAAAAAAAATAAAAAATAATAATAATTAATGCTGTGATAAAATTGAGTGACTTTGTCAGCAAGCTTTTGACTTGTCACAGTAACATTGAGTTTTATTGAAATAAACTTTAAACCAATAGCTAAAGGCATCACGCTAACTAAGGCACTGATTTGCGCAATAAATTTACAGTGCAAGCTATTATATATGCCGTCTTGATCTGACTTGGAATTCTTCTGCCATTTAAATGATAGAGATTAAATAACATTGTGTCATACAAGGTATTTGACAAGGAATTATGATTTTAAAACCATGCGAATTACATATGATGTGCTTACGTGTTAACACAAATAACAGGAAAGAACACTAACAGCATTGACAGCTTTCATACATTGCGATGTATGATGTTATATCTAAGCTCTTTCTTTTTAATCTTCGAGTCTTTCTAGGGAGCCTTCATTACAACAACTGAGTCTGATAATGTTAAGGGTGTCCTAAAGAAACTAATATTAAATTCACAGACAAAGAATATTCGGGGATTAAAGTTAGAAAAAAATATTACAAAGAGAGTTTGTGTTATCATATTTGACAAAAAAAAACCATCAACAACGAAACTTCTATTATTCATATAAGCTATTTAGGATCACCGCTAAAATGTTAGGGGAATGTTGAATGTTTAGATGAGATTGTACCCAAAATTACAAACATTGTTCACTCTTCACTGACTTCAGATATTGTAACACATTAATTTACTTTAATGCACTTGTCAGGCTTTTATTAAATAAATCCAGTCTTGACCCGGAATGTGTAAAAAAAAACAACAACTCTCGCCCGGTATCAAATCTTCCTTTCCTGTCAAAGCTTCTGGAGCGTATCGTGTTAGCGCTAATTCTTTCTCATCTTGAACAGTACTGTCTCTTGGAAGAATTTCAATCTGCATATAGGAAGTGCCGTAGCACAGAGACAGCAGTGGTCAGGGTACTAAACGACTTACTTCACAATTCCGACATAGGCCACATATCAATTTTTTCCATGATAAAGCCTTTGATAGGCTAGATTATGAAATTCTGAAGGCTTTATTTTCTGCCACTTTTGGTTTAGCAGGAATCTTCCTAAATGGGCTTGGATCCTACATGACTGAAAGCACCCAAAGTGTAGTTGTTAACAGAACAGAATCAACAAGCTTACTCTAAGTACGGTGTACCCTAAGGATCAGTTCTTGACTCAGTACTGTCCACTCAACGGTGTCATACAGCCAAACGGTATCTTATACCACTTCTTTGCAGACGACTCACAGTTATACAATTTCTCAGTACCCTCAGAGGTGTCGCATCTGACAGCAAAAAACAGTGGTACCGTTGCAAGGGTGAGCGATTGGATGGTTGACAATAAGCTCAAGATGAACGAAGACAAGACAAAAATAATTAAGAATGTCACTCGGGACAACTTCGCAAAAAGTCAAGAGCAAGGATTCTCATTTTATCACGAACTGCCAGGTTCCATATTTACATGTAGTGCGAAATCTTGGAGTTTTCTTCGACTCAACACTATCTTTCGACTCACACATAAGTCAGCTCTGCAAGGGTCTTTATTCGCAGATGCGCATTTTAGGTCTGATCTGACCAAATTTAAAAACGGAGACAACAAAAAAGCTAGCTGTAACATTCATACTCTCCCGTCTTGACAACTGCAACACCGTGCTAGCCGATTACAAAATAGTCAAGCTGCGACTTATTCAGAAAAACGCCTAAGAAAAACAAGACGAGATTCTGCTACTTCTCTATTCAGCACTTTCCATCGGCTTCTTATAAAAGCACGAATCGACCACAAAGTGTACCCTATCTGTTTAAAACATTTCAGATTAGTTTGTCATTTTAGCCCTCGTAATTATGTTTGTAATGTTATCACAGCGCTTTGAGCTTATTTTTTCTTTCTTTGTTAATAGCGCTTTAAAAATAAAATTATTATTATTTTTAATTATTATTAACACACAAACTCAGAGGCGGCCCCCATCGAAATAAACAATGAACCAGGAATATTTAAAGTAATACAATTTATGAAATTATTTTTCGTTATTTTTCACATAAAAGGAAACATGACAATACTCCGTCTTTAATAAGACTCTTCTAACCCCTATGGAATAAGTACGGAAGCGTTATCTGATCATCTAAAAACAGCAAGAAAATCACATATACAGTTTCATTTTCAGATTTTTGTTGGTACCTGGTGCGCTAGCTCAGGATGTCACCCCTCTCATTTTGACTTTCTTCAAATATGTTCCAATAAACACTATTGCTAAGTAGTTCTTTTTGTTGAACAAATACATTGAGCTGATTAACTATTTTTATTTATTTTTAATCAAAAGTAAAATGAGTCAATTCTATTATAAAATCCTACTGTTTATGACATTATTCAAATGTTATTGCAAATTTTAGAATGATATTTAATTTATTAAAAACAGACGTAACATCACGTGGACAGATATTCTTTGTTATACTTTAAAACAGAATGGTACAACGTTGTGCTTTGTCATTTGGACTTAAACTATCTTGAAAATAGAGAATATATCTAGAATCTAGATCTAGACAAGATCTAGATTTCTAGACTAGTTTTAGTTGAAGTCCTAGATATTGATCTAAAAAAGATTTACAACTAGAATCTAGAACTATAATTGAAAATTATAATTTTGAATTGGAATCTAGAACAAAAGTCTAGACTTGATCTAGACTAGATCTATCATTATAATCTATACTATAACTAGATTTATTGACTTGTTCTAGATCTAGTCTAGATCTAAATCTAGATCTAAACTAGATCGAAAATCTACACTAGATCTAGAAAACTTGACTCTCGATCAAGATATATAACTAAATGTAAAATTCAAATCTAGAATCTAGATCTAGACTAGAATTCGTATGACTTTACACGTTTAATCTTGAAATTGCTAGATCTAGAGTTAGGCCAATATCATAATGAGGATTAGAAAGCCTCCCACTGGTTACTAGTGCACTATGCTGTTTGCATCAGATTCACTTTTTAATATGATACTACTGTCTACATAATAAATAAATCTGCAACCCCTAAGCTGTAAGAAGATAAGTTATAAGTTAGTTAAAAGTTAAAAATTTATAGATGTAAATTTTGAACAAATTTTTAAAATCATTTAAGTTTAAATCGAGATCTACATCTGGCCTCTATTTAGTCTAATTTAGATTGTTTTCAATAGTATAAATAATATATATATACATATATAATTAATTATTTTCAACTAAAACAAAGTTCGTATAATATTTTTTAAATACAATATTTGAAGTATTCCTATCCATGCATTACTTAAAAAATGGGAAATATATTTAATAATGATCCACTGACAATTTTTCCATTGCGACCTTAGATGCACATTTTTGTGCCAATGCACGAATCTATGAATGACGTTTAAGTTATTAATAAAGAAATTTGTCACCTTTTTTAAAAAACTCACTTCCCCTTAAGTTTTTTGTCTTTAAAAGTGGTGTATTTTTTAAAAATATGCTTGCATTCATAATTTTAAAAATTAAATTGTTCTGTTTCGGAAAAGAAAAATAATTAGCCGTTGCATAAGAACTTTGAATGATCCAAAATATTATGATAAACAATTTTCAATTTCTCTTCAAATCTTTGAGATCTAAACGGGACGGACGGTCGGACAGACACACCACACATAACTAATAACGTCATTTCCCCTTTCGAGGGCCTCTAAAATGATACGTTATTTTTCTTATTGTGAAATTTAAATTTGTTATCTCACTTAAAGTTAGTAAAACATGTTTAAATCTTAGCGGCAGAATCTATACAAATCTCTCAGTCAATTGCAGAGTATCTATAATGGAATAAGTGATATGACAGAATTAGCTCGATTATAGAGTGTTAATCCACAACACTGGCTTTTCTATTACTATTTTTACAACACCTCTATTCAAGTCAGAACTTCATGGAAGCTGGAGGGTAGGTGGAAGGCGTAGTTTGAAACCTGGACACGGATCTATAAAAGACGTCTCAGAAGATTTTCCTAGAAATTTAACAGTTTAAGCCATTGATAACAGTTACTAGCTCATTGTTTTTAGTTTCTGAAAGTAAAAAAAAAGATACATTTCTAATTTGGCTATAAATCTGAGTATAAAAATATATGTAGTTACCTGAGGGGTATGCGGTTTAGTAGGAGTAGTAGTACCTCTGTTAACTGGGCAGTCGATCTTTCTGAGCAGCTTATTGATCCTAGTCTCCAATCATAGCCCAAATCTCGCCTAAGTCTCCAGGCAGTTGTCAGCAAAAGCAACAGCCAAACATCGGCAAAATGTGTAAACTAACGAGCTAAACAAGATGAAGGTAAGCCAGAGGTAGTATCTGATAAAGCTATGGTCTCGATCACCATCCAACATGTAAAGTCTAGTTGTGTCTGAATGGCGCTCAAGTCAAAAAATCGAACTATCAGGGCCATCAGGCGTCACCTAGCAAACGCTGGGAACTATTTAGAGAACATTGTTCATCTACTGCACCCAAACCAGCTCCAGGTATCTTCTGAACCCTCTTCTGCCACTAGATTTAGCTGGAAACGGGCAAGATAGATTAAGCATATCCCCCCACTTTAATAAATTGGCCTTTTGCAAGCTACATTCTCATTTTCCATGTTTATCAATGAAAAAGCAGCGCAGTGATAGGCAAGTATCGAAGTGGCAGCCATAGCTACAAACCTACACGTGGGCCGCCCAGAGCAAAAGTGATTATTTGCCAATGACCTGGACAGCACTGGAACTAAGAAGCCATTTGAGTGTTTAAGCAGCCCTTTTAATGTGACAAGAATATAAAAATCATGACTTTGATGCATATAAGAGTGTAGGTTCCAGGCTTGTGGTTCCTGGTTCCATAAAATTCTGACTTAAACAGAGGTATTTAAAAAAAAACAACACAAAAAAAGCAACAAACATTTATGTTCAACTACATATTTTTTTCATGATTTTAATTTCAGGCAATAATTGACTTATGTCTACATAATGACAGATATGTTACAAGTTTTAAAGGTATTATTTGTTATGATCTACATGGCCTATATAGCATGACATTTTTTTACAATACCTTTAATCAAGTAAGAATTATAATGGAGGAACCTGGAAGCTGATCTAGGTTTATATCCAACATCGTATTTGAACGGAAAATTGTGTTTTTGCAATGACCATCGCTCTTGGGAATAGCCGAATGCAAGGCTTTTCTGACAGAAAAGTTTAATACATAAATGTTCAAAAAATGTGAATATCGTCTCCTAAGTTTAGATCTAAATGCTTATAAAAGAAATACTATAAGGTGTACTAGATCCAGTGGCGTAGCTACCAATGTGCGGGTGGTGCGGGCCGCACAGGGCACCAAGTGGCGAGGGACACCAAAATCCCCCCAGTGTGTATTAATTTCCTATTTCCCTGAGCATTTCAGTAAAAACGACTAATTGTATGGACACGAACAAACATAAACTACTGTATTTTAAACATGAACTAATGATTTATAAACTAGTCATGTCGCAATTTTGTTTCATCTCCTTGACTATTTCTTCAATACAATGTAAGCTATAGAACAGTTTAAATCTAATCTACTAGATTTATTTCGGACACACGGTACATGTTGTTACTACACTGATCAATGCTCTGTAATATAAAGAAGAAGAATATATGCCAACCTTTTTTTACTTCATTGTTTAGTCCATTGTTTAATCTAGATATTGAGCTTACACATATATTTCTAAACTCTAGCTCTAAAAAATTGTCTTAGTTTATTCATTTCTTTATGATTCTTTATATTTTAATTTTCGAAATAATTCTATTGTAATGTCAATATATTTAAATAAGCTTACCTTTGTTTTCTACGAGTTTTTTTAAACTAACTAGTTAATTGTTATACTGTAACGTGAACAAAATGATGAACAGTGCTCAAGACTGACTAGTCTGGCTGGTGCCTCAAAACCCTTTTAATCTCTGGTTCTTTCCGGTCTGGGTAGACTATAAGGGCCAGATTACCCAAATCTATCGGGGTCCCTCATTACCGACCAATCGGTATAGCAGAAAATATTAGCTGATGCCAAGTTTTGGAGTATGGCAGGTGTTAATCGCCTCTTGGTGGCTCCCTCTTGCCCTATAAGGGACATGTTTATTTGTGGGGCCGGCAATCTCCTCCACAAAGGGCAACTACTAATTCTTCTAATATGAACTCTATCAGTAGAGAGCCCAGCTGATTTAGTCAAATTGGCCGCAATGTGAAGGAACGATCGCATTTTTATGCGGCTCCTCTCTCTCCACTGTTGCACTAAAAAATGTGTGGGTAGCCTAGATTCGCCCATTTTGTTGCGCTCATAGGCCGTAAGTACCGCCCTCTCCCTTCTTAAATGTAAAGGGGCCACGTTTGTTAAGAT
Source organism: Biomphalaria sudanica (assembly GCA_036873155.1). Taxonomy (NCBI): domain Eukaryota; kingdom Metazoa; phylum Mollusca; class Gastropoda; family Planorbidae; genus Biomphalaria; species Biomphalaria sudanica. The sequence goes on from JAZGLO010001986.1 coordinate 2,296,676, forward strand.
TTCAGCAGCGTTTGTTGGGCTTATCGGAAAGGTGTCACAATTAAACCTTAGTGCCTGTGATTGTGCTCGGTCTAGTTATTCGAGGGCAGTTTTACTAGCATATTCTTGAACTATATAGCTGTACTCAATTTGTGATCTGACTGCCCTAAGTACAATGTGCGTAGCATGTCAGCTTTGGTACCCCACTTTGTGCTGGCCAGCTTTCTTAGTAAGGCTTACTTCTCCGAGGCTTTTCTTTCAACTTCCTGGACGTGCTGGAACATTGACAACTTTCTATCCTGGGTTACCTCTAGATATTTTGGCGTGTTTTCACGTTGGAGTTGCAGCCCACCGATTTAAAGCTCGAATGTAGCCTTAAGAATGTCGATCCCTAGGCTGTACAGGGACCAGGTCGTTTTGGCAACGTTTATCTGAATCCGTCATTTGTCGCAATACGAGGAGATGGTTTGGAGGTCTGCTTGTAATGCCGCCTGTATTTGGTCGGCTTTCTTACCGGTTGACCAGAGGACAATGTCATCCGCATAAAGCAGTTTCTTTGACCGCAGTGAGGTGCGTTTCTTAAATTTCTTAAGTCTAAAGAAGCATCGAGACAATTTCAAGCCACATCATTGCCAGAGTCCACCGACTATAGGCGAGCTGTTATTGGGTATGAATTAACTGAACAATTAAAATGAACAAAGGAAGATGAGACGGTTATAAAGAAAAAAATGATGAGGCCGACATCCTGAATGATGAAAAAGAAGAAAATACTTCAATACCGCAGGTTCTAGAGACTTAAGGACAGCACACAAGCATGTTTTTAGAACACTACTCAAAAATTCATACTGAAGAAGCTGAACCATCAGACAGTGTAAACAATACAGAAAGCAGGATAATAATCTCAAGACTGAACGACATTGGAGATTGGCCTGATGTCATCACAGATAATATTCGCATACACCTTGTCACTTAAGGATCTGAAACAGTTCAGCGTATGGACAGTCAATTCAGAGAGGCGTATAGACATCAAGAATCAGCAAAAGGAAAGGCTAGTAAGCTTTCATAGGCTTGGTTTTTCCGGCAAATGTCAAACGGCGAGAAAGTTCTTAGAAAGTGGATGTGTTATTCGCCAAAAAAAGAATCCTTTTTTTGCTTTCCCTGCATACTCTTCTCAACAAGATCAAGTATCAAATCTTCATTTAAATCCAAAGATGAATTAAATGAGTGGTGGAGGTTATCCCCGAAAATAGAAAACCATGAGACCAGCAGAGCTCACATTCAGTCATCGCTTGCTTGGAGGGAACTTGAAGTTCGCCTGAGAGTAGGGAACAATATAGACAACAAGGCCCAAGATTCGATTATACAAGAGACGAAAACCTGGAGAGTTAGTAAAATTACTATCAAAGTACGATCCACTCTTGAGGGAGCATTTGCTTCGAACTAAGCTTGTTCCAGACCGAATACATACATGTCTCTACAAATACAAAATGAATTTATTACAATATTGAGGGATCACGCTAAAAAACAAATCATACAATAAGTAAGTAAAGCCAAATATTTCTCTATTATTTTGAAAGTACACCTGACATCTCAAAGCTGGATCAAACTTCTCAAATTTTACGGTACGCTGTCATGGATAATGACGGGGTGCAGGTTTGTGAGCCTTTTGTTGACTTCATCGACACAAAGGACAAGCATGCTGCTGGAGATGATTCTAGAGAAACTGCGTTCGGATGGCTTAGACATAATGGACTGCAGGGGTCAAGGCTATGATAATGCTGCGGTCATGAAAGGTCAAAACTACGGTGTCCAAAAACGTATTCTACAAGTCACTATTCAATGCCTGCTCAAACCTTTCTCTTAATTTAGCAGGAATCCGAGCTGCTGAAGCTGAAGTCAATTTGGTAACATTTTTTGGTACACAGGAACGTTCACACTCCTTTTTCTCAACTTCAACACACCGCTGGGATATCCTCATCAAAATAACCTGAACTAGCGTTAAACGTTTAGTTGTGTCCCGCTGGAGCGCCAGAGCAGAAGCCTTCAAGATGGTTAGGGATACATTTTCTAAAATTATAGAAATTCTGGAGACATTAACTAGCAGAGATGAACATTCGTCGACTAGATCTGAAACAGGTGGATTATTGGTTGCTATTCAGTGTTTTAATTTTCTCACCTATCTTGGATTTTGGGCTCCTGTATTAACTGAAATTAATGATGCGCAATTCTACCTTCAAAAACAAGGATTGTCTATTCGAGACTGCTCACTCAAACTAAAAACATTAGAGACATTTTTAAGTAGTAATCGAGAGGACATCGTTGAAGCCAGCATTAACTTTGCCGAAAGCGTGTGTTCAGATCTGAGAATCAGTACAGAACCTCAAAAACGTATTGGCCAAAAGAAAAAGATGCCTGGTGAGAAAAGTGACTACTCTGTACTTACACACAAAGAAGAGCTACGAAGGGAAATTTATTCTACCTTGGACAGGATTGTTCAAGAAATAATCACCCGATTTGAGCAACTTCATGATGTAGCAGATAGATATGAATTTTTGTCGCCTGCCTAGCTATTAAATCCTCAGGTCGAAATCAATCTCGATAGTACTCCTAGCGACATTGATAAAAACGAATTTCTGCTGGAGCGAAAGAAGCTTCAACGAACTTCCAAAACAAGGACCTGTTGAGCTCTTGAATTTAAAAAAAAAAATATCAGCTAGATGATTCAGTCCCGAATATCGTCATCATGATTCGCACATTTTTTTTTCATTATTGAAGTAAGCGTCGTTACATGCGAGAGAAATTTTTCCAAACTTAAATTGATCAAGAATTACTTGCGATCAACGATGACAAATTTACGACTCACTAATTTGGCCATTTTGTCATTTGAACAAGAGCTGGTGGAAAAAAATTGATTTCTATAAAATTATTGATACTTTTGCCAGCAAGAAAGCGCGTAAAATTCATTTGTAGTATGTTTATGTAAATGTGATTTTTTTTTTCAATTAACAATATTTGATTAAAGAATACATATTATTTTGAACAAAAAAGTAAGGTTTTGCAATGTCATTATTTAGTAAGTTTTTTTTTTGGGGGGAGGGGGCATCACGATGAGGGACCGCAGCAGGCATCATATACTCTGGCTACGCCACTGACTAGATCTATGCATCTGCTTAATCAGGATTCTTTCTTGGAAAGGTGGGGTAAATTGTTGTTGCTTTTTTTAAATCAAACATTCATACATTTTTTAAGAGTAAAAATAAATGCTAAATAAAATGCATAAAGTTTTTTTTTAGTTTTAAAATTTAATTCAGTGAATAGTTAAGAAAACATAATGAAAATGTCTTTCGTATAAGATTAGTATTGTAGGTTCTCTAGGCTCTCTATATCTAAATAAATTATAAAAATTTTAGAAAAAATGAGTTTTTAAACATATTGTTATGAAATAGGTTAAGTTTTAAATTTAACAACAGTTGAAAAAAAAGGATTTAAAAAGTTAGCTCTAGTTGTAATTTAAAATGTTTTACATAACTCAAGTTATCAATACGATTTTATGTGTAATTATCAATAATGAAAATATACAACAATACCAACAAACGATTTAGAGCAGTGATTCTCAAAGTGATTTATATAGACCCCCAGAGGTGAAAGAAGACTTCAAAGGGGCATACGTGGTGAAGATAAACAATTGGGGTCTACGAGATGTCTATGGGGGTCTACGATCATGGATTTCATAAAAGCAGGTCGAGACTATAATTTTCACATCACATCAAGGAAATTATCCCATACACTAATATATAATTTGTACCTTGTTTAATCCTTTAAATATTTAGGCCTCTACCTTGCTATTCAAATTAAAAATTGTTGTATTCAATGTCAGTACTTATTCAAAAAGCTTAATTTTGTATATATGCAGCTATTGTTCAACAAAAAAATGTAGATTATACATCATTGATTATTTAAAGTTGGGCTTTATTCCTTCCTTGTACAAGAAGCGGTTGCCTAAGAGCCTTTTTATAACGATATGAAACTAATTACGTTGGAGGATAATCTGAGAATATGCAACTCTTACAAAATAGATAAAGATTTGACAAACTGTCTTTGTGTAGCGCTCAGTGTTGCAAACTGCTTAAAACTATGTGGGACACTTGATATTCTATTTTTTTTAAATTATCAATCAATTTCATCCATATTTCACATGTTAGTTCCTATTTAAAACCATTTAAAAAAATTGTTAAATTGTTATCGAAATACCGGTTGTCATGGCTACCATATTAAATTTTTATTTATCTTTTATAAATTGCTAACGCTTCAAAACCATTTATGCAATTACCAAAACAATATATACAGTGTGTAAAGCAACCACACCACCACATTGTTGTTTTTATTCTAGTTTGTAAATATAAGGAAAACGTTTTTATACATTTTATTAGTATGATTTTGCTTAAGAAAAATAAGTTTTCATATTTTATTTTTTTATTGCAATAAAGACAAAATGTTAATTCAAACATAAACAATTAAATACAAAAGCTGTTGTACTTGGTATTAGTTAAAGGCAGGTAACAATAAATTGTATGCATAACTATCGAAGTTGTAGTAAAAATGTGAATAAAATTATTTTTTTTGAGAAAACAAAAGAAAAAAAAATAATCAAACTACTTTTCCTTTCTTTTTGTTACATAAATACAAATGTACCATGTAGAGATAAACATATAAAGTTTCCATATAATATCTTGAAATATAATTATGTTATTGGAAAAGAAATGTATACATTTAATTTTATAAAATAAAAAATGGTCAAAAGTATAACAACATTTTATATAAAAAGGACTCAACACATTTTTAATATATTAAGATTATTTTTAAAATGCATTTTTTATGCTCAATAATTAAAAGATAACATTTGATAAAAAATAGCTAAGTGTAGTAAAATTAGTTATAAAAGTATCATTTTAAGAAAAATGCAAAATGAAGAAAAATGTTTAAAAAATGTAAACCATATATAATTTTTCAAATAATTTACTTACATTCAGTTTTTTAAACAAAATGAGAAAAACTTTGTAAAGTTGTATTTAAATATTTTTATAATAATGATGCTATAAAAAAAGAAAGATGATAAATCATATAATGAACAAAAAAGCTATAATGATGCTGTGCGTCGGTCGAGATGTCATGATGCAAGAATTCCAAGATCATCTTATTCATTTCTTTTTCAGCTGTATAAACCTTTGAATATTTGAAAATTACTTCTTGATTTCTTCTTCTTCTTCATCGTTCTCATTGTTATGTTGGAGTGTTCAGATGGCTAGACCAATACATGAGATGAACTGCGCAGTATTTTCCAAATCGGGGAGCTGTTCATAAAGTTTCCTTTCTATTGGAGTGTTTTGGGGACAGTGTCTTATACGGGCCTCTTGGTATAGAGAGCAGTTTTGGAGGACGTGGTCGGCATTTTCTGGTGATACTCCACATGGGCAGATTTCACTGGTTCCAGTTTTGAGCTTCCGGTACAAGTGTTATCCTTCTTGATAAAACATGCTTTTTTTTGTACATATCTAGTGGAAAACAAAAACAAATTAACAGTTTTTTTTTTTTTTTGGTTTTTAATAAGTTGTGGAATACATTTTGCAAATTAATATTAAATTATATTTTAAAAAGCATATACATGTTAATCTAATGAATAAATAAATATATATTATAGATAAAGATATATAGATATGTTTATATATATTTACTATATACATTGGTAATCAATGATTAAATAGTCGAGCGCCGTTTCGAGGCCAAAATGTTGTATTTGTTTTTGTTACTGTCACCCTATTTCCACAACTTTCAAGTCTTGGTTTTATAAGTTTCAAACATTAATTTGAAATGATTTTACTTGTTAGTTTAAACATGGTGTATTGTGATGGGTGAGAGCTTAAATATAGATCTAGATCCATAATGAGCCTGAAGTAACTATAAGGCCCTTGATTCTCTTTATACAGCAGTACCATGGTACAGTTATGTACAACAAAAACTTTTTGCCAGATCTATAGTTTTTGTTTTATCCTCTCTAACTTCCTGCATACTGTAAAAACATAAAATGAATTGCAACCAATTGTAGAAAGTATAAAAATGTATATACAGATTATGAAAATAAATAATTCAACTAGATCTAGACATTTGGATTTATGAATCTAAAAGTATTATCAATAAACCTTATTTTCTAGATTACTACGTACCTAGTACTTACCTAGATCTGTTATAAGCTACTAATTGTTCACATCCTAACCTACTGTATCAAATCTGTGAACTCGTAAACATTCGATCGTAACGTACATCGAGATCAACTGATCTAGAGTTACTCCTCTTTTTATTAACTGCGGATCATGATGCATGTGACAGTGCTTCTGCACTTCCTTTTATATTTGAGACATTATATTTTATTAAAAAAAATAGACTTTAGAAGATTCAAATCATTGTACATCAACACTAGGTCTTGCTCTGACACAAAAACAAGCGTTGAACTGTTAACCGTTAGTCTTTCGTAAGTACGATCTAAAAAAAGCCCACCGATCAGTGCTATTAATACAGTACTTACAAGTGCTACATGCTTATAGAGTTGAATGTTTATTAGCAATACTAATTCCCCGGTCTATAATAGAAAATACGTCAGGGATTTAAAGTAACTCGACAAAGTCTGATTTTTTTTTTAAAATTGTATTAAAATGAGTTATTCCATTGATTGAACGTAAATAGATTATCCTTGTAGGGAAACAAAAAAGCTTAACATTGATATAATAATACTCTAGGTTTACAATTTCTACTTGTTTTTAAGTAGGAAACATTGCGTTTTTCTAATAATTATAAAATAGCCAGCTAGTCTTATACACGTCAAAAAAAATCATAATAAAATAATAAAGCACTTAAAGACCATAGAAGATATATTTTGTATGCACAGGAATGGCTGAGCTACTAAAATTAAGTCAAAATAACACACAAAAAACCCACTATATTTTTTTATCTTCCCCCTAATTTTGGTGTCCCAGATGGGTCGACGGCTCTTTTTTTTTCCTCAGCATTGACCCTCGAAACCTTTCCCACGTTTGGGTTTAGCTGCAAGACAGTATAGTTTTGAATTCACCTTTTCTTCTACTAGGTTGGCTGCAAGCCAAGGCTAATAAGTCCCTCTCGCCTTCTCGTGTTAGTGAAAATAGTTTAGCGGACTCAATATTTGAGCCACACATGAATGATAAAGAAATACAAACAAAAATACTGCTCTTTGCAAACACTTCTACTATGATACCTAAGGCCAATTAATTAATTAATTAATATTTAATGTTTGAAGAACTACTTCGTAGAATAACTAATTCCTTCGTGAAACATGGTATCCTTGCAACGGAGGATGACAATTGGAAAAAACCTCAACATTCCCATTGTGTTTGTTGATTGCAGTAATACATATGTATTGCAATTTAAATTGATTTAAATTTGAGTTTTTGTCAATAAAAATGAAAGATCTCTCTAACTTGACGCTTTAAATTACTTTTTCATACTTAGCTCACTACAGTTAGAATATAGTTTGAAAAAATGGTGTTGACGAGTTTGCCAAAATGAAATATAAGTTGGGCTGAGGCCAACCAAAAACAAAAAAAAAACAACATTGCAAGGGGTCTACGAGACAAAAACGTTTGGTAACTAACTGCTTTAGAGTGTTTTGATGGTCACTCTAATCACTTTATGCACAGTTACTTAAATCTTTAAATGTGTTTGTTTAGCTTAAGTTAAAAGTTATTGTACCTACATTTTTTCACTGAATAAACAAGGTAATATTAAACACTGTCAAATTAAATTTAGAGTATTCAAATGTCACAATTGACCATTGCAAGGAAGAATCAGGTGAAACACAAGGTCTGCCGTTTGGTAAATATCAGTTTTCTTTATCTATACAATTGTATAAGGAAAATATTAATTTTACTTATAGATGCATTTCACTAAATAAATAGTGTAAATAGTGCTCTATACATTAGATTAACTTTTTTCAGGGGATCATGAAACTCAGGAGTCAGAAGGTGGAGAAGCTGATCTACACAAATATCTCGTTGGCTGTAAGAAGAATCCAGGACACAGTCAGTTTATACCTGTTAATACATTTACTTTAGAACATCTACCTAAAGGATATCAAGACACAGATTTATATGAATTCATCAAAGTTGTAGCTGACCTTACAGTTAGAGTAGATGTTAAAATGACCAGTTCAGACAGACCAATATTTTGGCCAAAGACAACACGATCTTACCCTTTTTATAACATAAGTGACACAAGAAGCTTTAGAACAGGAAGTGGAAGAGTGTGGCTTGTTAATAAGTTTTGTAATGGATTTACACAAGATGAAGATAATGGATTTACTGACTACACAAAGTGTTGGTGTAGAAAATGTGAGGATTCAGACTCACCCAGCAATGTGTGGTGGCAATTTATTGTTATCACAGCTACACATGTGGTTTTTGATGACAAAGAGGCGAACCAAACAACGCTAAGATTGTTTTATGATACAGATGATAGCCGAGTGGTCAATATTGATAAGGTCAATATTAATTATATAGACATTGAGTATGACAGGTTTATGTTAAGCTGTGTGACATGTGACAATGGTTTAGGTGAAAGATTATCAAATTTATGGAAATATTATGAACATGTCTGGGAAAAACTCACGGTCAAATATTGTGACTCTACATCTAAACACAAGCTCAATTTTATAGTGTCACATCCACATGGATGTTCTAAACATGTAAGTATTGGTCAATGGAAGGTTAAGATACATGTGGATGGTAGAAGTCAGTTTACCTATACAAGTTGTACATGTCCTGGAAGTAGTGGAGCACATGTACAGTGTGTGGGGCATAATGAAGGGTCATGTTGGTGGTTCAATCTTGTTCACACTGGGAGTTTAAAATCTGGATTAGATTACAGTGGAACAGGTACTATCTGGTAACATTTTTCTTTGTAATTTTAATGTCAAAATAGAACACAGATTTGTTTTTAATACTTATATTACACTTGCCTCTCTTTATTGTTTTAAATAGAAAACAAATCATATTCTTATGAAACAAAATACTAGATTTAGAAACTAGATCTATTTGTTTTGTTTTTTAATTCAATGTACGTGACTTTCGAAGTCAGTGAGTTTTCATTTTGTCTTACATAATTTAAAATAAAATAAAAGACTTGAACTTTTTCCTAATTATTTTTCTTTAATCTATCTACATTTATGATGTTATTTATTTGTATATAGATCTACATCTTATTTTTTTTTTTATTAACAAAAAATGATCTAGCCCGTACAATAAAGTACACAAAATGTTTTGAACTGCGCCGGCTTTAGACCAATTTGTTCGATTTCGCAAATTTGGCCCCTATCCTTGCAATTTACATTTATCATATTACTGGGCTATTACATGGCTGTTGTCGCGTGCTTTTAAAGATGTAGGACTTAAAAAGTCTCAGAGCTACTTGTTGCTTCTGTACAATTCTTGGTAGAAAGGAACTTGGATTTCTGTAAGTCTCAGGAGCAAAAACGAAGTCCATATAATGACAATTTTTTTGGTGTCATAGAATCGCTACAAAAATTTGATTCAGTTATGCAGGATCATATACAGAAAAAAAATATTAACAAAAAAATTAACGACCATTATTTTGGTCAGAACATTCAGAAGGCTTTGAGGCTACATTTCAACCAAATTGTAGATAAGACATTCAATCACGGTTCAAGCAGCTAAAAGAACATCACAAACTCTTTTTGTTTTTTTTTCTTAATAATTTTCAGTATATGACAAATAACAATATCGGAAAATGTTAAGACGACCTAGAGATTACTCTGAAACAAAAAATGGAGACAAAAATACATCTTATACTGCCTGTTCAACAACAAAAGCTCAAGGACTATTTCAATATCTTTCTTGTAACCTAAGTTCTACTTCATTCCTTAATGTGTATATTGCGCTGAGATAATTGCTGACAATACCAGTGATTTTAGCTTCTGGTGAAAGAAGTTTTTTTCAAACTCAAATTAATCAAAACCTACCTTAAGCCATTAACAGTGGCGTAACTAACAAGAATACGGCAGTCCACTTATCGGAGTATTTCTATACTCGAGCATAACGTGATATGGATTTTTCCCACTTTTGTATGCTTTGAATACTTTTGGTTTCGCACAAAACATAAACAACCAACAATGACGTAATATAATATAATATTAGCACAGAATCTTCTTCATGCAGTGGAAAATTAAGAATTTTTTGCCTATCTGGAATTCTGGTCAAAGCTCCTCAGCCCAATTAATATAGTTCAGAAGAAACTACAAAAGTCTTGACTGCATATATGGGAAACAACTAAAGAAATTAGTACCTTTTCATACTTTCTGCAAAATGATGAGAAACTGACAAAAACCCAATCCATTGAAAAGCAAAAGAAGGTAGTGAATACTATGGATTCCCTGTAATCAAAACAACCAGAATAAAGAAAAGACTTGATGGGAAGTTGAGTTCTAATGTAGGACTGTCAATGTAACTGTAATTCAAACGTGTTGCGACAGAAGTGCTGGACAGATTTCATATGGAGATGAAGGTCAGATTTCAAAGGCTGGAAAGAAAATGGATACCTTTGGGTTTCTTCTTGAACCAAGACACCTGTTAGATGAAGACACGCTTGTGACAAACTGTGCTACTTTTCCTGTTTGTATGATGAAATAAATGGAAAATCGGTTTTTCAATGATGTCATTGATGCACGAGCACTTTTCATCAGCAAACCAGTAATACAATCACCAATAGACATCTTGAGGAAACAGGCTTCATTTGGGAATTACGTTTGCTCAAACTTTGCAACCTCCTCCGAATACTGCTAACTCAGGTCACTTCCATTTCGTCATGTGAGAGATCATTCTCAAAGCTCAAGTTCATCAAAAACTATCTCAGGAGCACAATGACTCAAGAAAGGCTTAGCATGGTTTTAATGTCAGTGAAGTCACAAATACTAGAAAGTATCGATGTAGATGGTGTTATAGATGTCTTTGCTGCACAGAATGCACGACGTGAAGCGATATCAATTTAGATTAGTCACTTGTGCATTATTTAACTAATAAACAACGGTATTATTCATTAAAAGAGTCTTGATGATTACTTTTTGTTAAGTTTACTAATATACTGAACCAATTTGATTTTGGGCTTATATATTTTTGCGTACATTATCTCATGTCATATGTCGAATGTCAAAATGCAAGGGGCCCCCAAAGAGGTCAATCCCACCCCGGGCCCCCAAATCCCTAGTTACGCCCCTGGTCATTAAATCACCAAGAATGAATGAACAATATGGCATAAATATTTATTAAATCTCCTATCATCAGAGACATTAACTATGAAAAGTTTCTCACAGACTTTGCTAAGAAGAAAGTAAGAAAGACCCACTTTTAAACTATTATGATGTGTCTTTATTTTATTAATGGAAACAGCTAAAAAAATTCGTTTTAATACTTCCTCATTGTAGCGTAAATATACAACAGTTGTAAAGTTGTGTTTTAAGTTGCTTCCGTAATAACGTAAAATAAATGGTGATACAATGACGTCATTAATAAAAATATTTGTTATTGTAAAAAAAATACAAGGGGGTTCCCAGGCATCCATCAAATTTAGCCTCGTAATTTTAAAGGGCAGCCCTGGTTTTGAACGCTAATTTATTTGTTTAAATTTTAATCTTAGCAAATAATTTTAAAAGCTTTAGTCCATCCACATTTGTCACTCTCAATGGGGAGAGGGTAGCCTCCAGTTGTTTGAGAAACGCTTCTGTACAGCGTGCAAAATTGGAATGGGCTTTAACTTCATATGATCGTATTCGTATTTAGATAGAAGGGTTGTAGTGTGCCTGTTTACATAACAAATGGTATCTTGAACAATGGAAAGAAATTGTATTTGACTAAAGTTATGGTTTAAGCTGAATTAGTTCCCTTTTGTAGGTTGTCGTCTGAGTTTTAGTGAATACAAACATGAAATAAGACGAAATTAAAGCAACAATACAAAACTATATAATCTTCTTTGTTCATAATATCTTCAGAAGCAGAGTGGATACAATGTTGGTGTGACAAGAGGGACAATAAGGGTGGCTACCTTTATTTTTTTTTTTATTAGAGTTAGTCACCTTTATTACTTGATTTAAGTTCCTGTTAACTGTGCCACTTCCTCTTGAGTCTTTGAGCTGACCACTGTACATTATTGTGAACTAAATCTCCATAATGTTTATATAATAGTTTTGTTGTTCTGCTCTGACTGTGTTAATCAAGAGGAGTGTGCCACGAGCTAAGTAGACTTTATTTATTTGTTGTTAATAAGCTGGTTTATGTAAATATTATGTCTACTTAGTCTCTTATCCTTTCCTGCATGTGTTTTTATAAAGACCAGATTTGGGTCGTATAGTATGTAAAAGACACATTTTTGTCTTGTGAAGAGACAGTTGTGTGTCTCATGAACTGTTAGGACCTGTATTATATCATATTTAATGGTGCTAGAACGTAATGAAAACAATATTCCTTATTACTGATGGTTTTGTGGAGAAAGTTTTCTACAATGATAAAAGAACGATATCGAAACGTATGCCTACACAGTCATATAGATTAGTAAGGTCTAAGAAACAACACACTAAAAATAGGAAATCTTTTGAAGTTAAATTTTCTTTTTAGTTTAGTTCAGGGGTCGGCAACCTTTTGAGTCGGATGAGCCAAAAAAAGACATTTACAAATTTTTTAAGAGCCATAAAGTTTGTTCTTGCCAATTATGTATAGTACTTACACAATTAATTTTCTTAATGAAAAAAATCGAATTCATATATAAGTAGTGTTTTTCACAACAAATTATATATATATATATATATTGCAATTGCATTTCTAGACATCTAGTATCAATTCCTAATGTCTCAATGCGGATTTTGGTACTATGTGTGTAAGATTTACTATGAATGCTAGAATGGTTTTTGTTTGTTTTGAACTGCTCAAATATGTCAACAAATTCATCTGTATTATTTGTATAACTGTGATGAAGAAAGTCTTATTAAACGTTGCACTGATTTGATCGCGACACTGATTTAGACAGTGAAAATGAAGTAACCGCAAAAATAATTATTTTTTCTTAAAAAAAACATTCGTCGACAAAAAACATAGGATGTGGTTTCCTTTCCTAGCAGTTTTAGATTCAGCTCATTTAATTTCTCTATTATATCAACCATAAAGTAAAGTTTTTGCAGCTATTTATCGTTCTCTAATTCAGTGTGATTAATGGATTTTTTTTAAATTTAGGATTGTAATGAATTTATTTAAGCAGAAAGCAAAACGTTTCATCACCTTACCTTTGAAAAGTCATAGCTTTTTATTCAGAAAGAGGCGGTCTCCATTTCGTTTACGAATTCTTTAAACTGACGATGGTAGAGTACTTTTGACAAAGTGTGGTTAACAATCTTGATTACCAAATTCATGATCTCAACTATTTCGGCAGGAAGTATTTGGACACAAAGCGCTTCTTGGTGTATTATTCAGAGAAAACGTAAGAATTTCGTGGTTTATTTTGTTCCGAAAAATCCTAGTTGCCTTTTTATATTTTCCTGTCATACTTTTGTTGCTATTTAAACGACTTTAACTTAATGTCTTCAATGTATATTTGCACGTGATAAGACAGAAGAAAGTAGAATATCTTCCAAATATGTTACATTTTAGCTATTCTGTATTGTACTGTTTAAGCGGAAAGTAGCAAATGTTATTTTTTTTTAAGATTTCTGGTTTGTTTTGAAATTACGAAACAGTTCTGAAGATGCACTAGACCTAAAAGGATGTCAACATTAGAGAGGACAACGATTTCCGCCCAAGTTAAGAGCCGGAGTGAAAAGATTGTGCCTAAGATAGATGTTGTTTGTGTACCTGTGATGGCGTGTAAATAAACATATATGTGCCTCGTTGAGTTGTCTATAATCCCACTTCTGACACCAATGTAATAGCTAAAGTGAGACAACAGTCTTTTCACTTCGGCTCTCAACTTGGGTGGAAATCGTTCTCCTCTCTAATTTTGAAATCCTTTTAGGTCTAGTCTATCACAGTGCGCACCTTCTAGCACTAACCTGGTGCGCATTGTAGAGTTATAACAATATTAACCCTAGCCCTAACCTTCCAACTGTACAAACAAATATAAGAAATAGTTGAAAGAAAAAAATACCTTAGAGTAAGGGAGACTACACTAAGACAACAACAGAAAAAACGTTAAAATATTTGACTGCTAATCTATACTTTAAAAATTACTAAAAATCTTTTCTTCGCGTTACTGTTTGTATTTGTAATTAGTACTAACTGTGTTACTTAGTTCAACAAAAATATTTTGTTAATAACAAAAATTACCGAAGTCCGATGCAGTTAACATAGGAATAACTTCTACAATTATGGATGACACAAGAGAAACACATGTTTAATTAATAGCAAAGTAAATAAACTAATCCATATTCTCTTGATCCACTAGCTTAGCATTGTTCAAACACTTTCAACCACAATACTGGCCTACCACATTTATTTTATGCTTGAAAGCGCAACATGTCACGGTATAACGCTAGCTTAGAAAGTACATATTACACACTTTTAGACTAACATCTTGCACTATTATCATGAATATCAAAACTATGTTAGTTGTTAAGATTGTTAATGACTTGAAACATTTAACAAGTCGAGCACTTCTGGTTGTTTTCACTAGCACAAGTTATGTACATGTAGGTCTACAGATGTTTGTTTCGTTAGTTGTGCGGTGTCTTCTTATAGTGTGGTTGAACTCAGAGATGTCTTCATCTGTGTCGTAGTACCAAGACATGTCTTCATGTGTATCGTAGTACCCAGAGATGTCTTCATCTGTCACGTAGTACCCAAAGATGTCTTCATCTTTATTATACTACCCAGAGATATCTTCATCTTTATTGTAGTACCCAGAGATATCTTCATCTGTATCGTAGTAGAGATTTCTTCATCTGTATTGTAGTACCCAGAGACGTTTATATCTGTAGTATTGTACCCAGGTCGCAATTATTCCATCACGGAATTCCTGATTTTATCGTTAAATAAACCAAAGTGTCTTAGACTGTGTTGCACACCCTAGGAGAGCGCGTGGTGTACTATTTAAGTTAATCTCGTGCCCTATTTTATACATTACAGACATTAATTTAAAAGAGAAACTATTTACGTTTCATGTGTATGCATGTTGATAAGGGTCATTGGCGTGTAGCACAAAACTTCTGGAAGACAACAAAACCATAGTAGGCGTATTCTATTTCAACTTGTACATCTTGAAATATTTTGAAGAGCATCTTTGGGAATAAATCTAAAAATAACTTTTTACAACTGTTAGGCAACTCCGCGTTGTGTCTTTGTGTCTTATTTATATTTTTCATAGATAGCGAAAGCTGAGACTGGTCATAACGGCAGATAAGTCTATTAAGCAAATCAAAGAACATTGGCCAAAACCAACATATAAGATAATAGACGCTGATAAAGGATGTCGGACAAGAAGTTTCCTTAATAATGCCGGCTAGCTGACACGGGGAGAGTTATTGTAGGTCAAGGTTGCCAGCCACATAACACAAATGGAGGTTGTGGCGATCACTGTAGATTCCAGGGTTGCAATGCCCAGTTTCTAGAGCCTGTCAATTACTATCAAGCATTGTAATCTACTTTACACATATTGTTGGTTACCTACATTTTAGTTTTGTAACTGTAAGTATATCGATTGTGTGCAAATGTTGCCGTAAAATCTACTAGACCCATATTTTACGCCTAAATCACAACCCTTGTCACAATGACCCTATTAGACGCAATTTTACACTCACTGCTGACCTTTCCATCTGTAGCTCTTTGTCACCCTAATAAAGAGCAGCGTGATAAGTGTCATTGACAAGTTGGTACTGTAATATCGCGGTCAAAAAGGACCAGAGCAGTATCATTGTTACATAGAACGGAGATATTCTGCTAATCAAATTGAACCAGGATATTCTTGTTGTAAGAAAGATTAGATTTAAAACATAATAATAGTAGTGCGTAACCAGGAATTCCCCCTGCCCTCCCACATACACACACACATTTAAATACGGGTGGGGGCCTTTTTATTTCTTAAGGAGTTGAAGCTTAAAGCCCATAGTCACAAAAGAACAGAGCTTTCTGATTTTCATAAGACCAGATCTTGCTGGCTATAAAAAGGCAGAGGATTCAGCCCCCTCGCCTCAGTGTGGCGCCTCCTTGAAAACGTCTAGAAAACTGTGCAGACGGATTTGTGGGCAACAGGTACCCAAAAGTCTGTTGTTCCCACAGATCAACCTCTACCTGAACTGTCATACCTCTTCTGCACTGTTTCTTTTCGGGACGAAAAGCTCTAAAAAGGGGGGCAATGTTATAAATCTGCCATGCGAACCGCCGTCTCAGCTAGAAGGTACGCTTAGTGATAAACTAGATTGAAAGGGATATCAACATTAGGAAGAGAGGAGAACGATTTCCGCCCAAGTTGAGAGCCGAAGTAAAAAGACTGTGCCTAAGAAAGATGTTGTTTTGTGTACCTGTTATGTCATGTAAATAAGCATATATGTGCCTCGTTGAGTTGCATTACTTAAGATATTACAACATATATAGAGAGATATGTGACTAAATTAATTAGGGATAAGAATTTGTTTCAGAATTCCAGTCGATATAATTACTCAAAGGAAAAAAAAAATTACAGAAAAAAAAAGATATTTCGGTCACATTTTTTAAAAATGTTTTCCTTGAGGTTCGATGAAAAATTACATTAGTTGAGACTTAATTACATGACGGCTGGGGGGAAGGGTGTGAAAATAAAATTACATATGTAATATTTTAAAATTTTTTTTAAAGCTTTTAGATTTAGAAGTAGGATAAGACTTGACGTCGGGTCTATATAGGTTGGCTTAGTTTAGATTTAGAAGTAGGGTAAGACTTGACGTCGGGTCTATGTAGGTAGGCTTAGTTTAGATTTAGAAATAGGATAAGACTTGACGTCGGGTCTATATAGGTAGGCTTATGCGTAGGTTTATGTTTAGTTTAGAAGTAGGGTAAGACTTGACGTTGGGTCTAAGAAAGTAGCTTTAAATTTATGCCTAGCTTTAGTTTAGATATATAGTCTATCTAGATTTAAATCTTTTCGATCTTTTCTTATTGCAATATTGTAAAAAAAAATACTAGATATATAAAATAAAATATAATATAAAATATTTTTATCAGTCTGCCATGCGCACCGCCATCCAGGCTAGTGCAGAAGGTGCGCACTGACAGAAATTAGACAGAAAAAGATGTTGACATTAGCAGAGACGAATAATTTCCGCCCATGTGGAGAGCTCATAAAGATGTCGTGATCAAGACATATGTTGTTCAACATGTATTTGTTATGTACTGTAAATAAACATATGTGCCTCGGTGAGTTGTCTTCCCTTAAATTATTACAATTCTATAGCTTTAATACAGTTGGTCAACTTTTTTTTGAGGGTCTTAAGTTTTTTTTGGGGCTACAATACTGTAATAACTTAAGTGATTCAACCCAACGAGACATAGATGTTTATTTAAAGGACATTACAGGTACACACAACAACATCTTCTCCTAGCACAGTCTCTCCATATTGGCTCTCGACTTGGGCGAGAATCGTTCTTCTCTTCTAATGTTGATATCCTTCCAGTCTATACTATAACTGTGCGCACCTCTGCACTAGCCTGGATGGCGGTGCGCATGGCAGAGTTATAACACTGCCCCCTTCTTAGAGCTTTTCGTCCCGAAAAAAACAACAGTGCAGTGGAGGTTTAACAGTTCAGATGGCGGTCGATCGGTGGGAACCACAGACGGTAGGGTGCCTGTTGTCCACGAAGCCATCTGCACAGTTTTCCACGGCGGTCGCTTCCTCTTCTTCCAATTGGCCAGCCTATGCTTGAGACGATGTCGTGGTCGCTGCTTCGATCTCATGACGATAGTCGCTGATGCCGGCTAGCTGACACGGGGAGAGTTATTGCAGGTCAAGGTTGCCAGCTACCTAACACAAATGGAGGTTGTGGCGATCACTGTAGATTCCAGGGTTGCAACGCCCAGTTTCTAGAGCCTGTCAACTACTATCAAGCATTGTAATCTACTTTACACATATTGTTGGTTACCTACATTTTAGTTTTGTTACTGTAAGTATATCGATTGTGTGCAAATGTTGCCGTAAAATCTACTAGACCCATATTTTACGCCTAAATCACAACCCTTGTCACAATGACCCTATTAGACGCAATTTTACACTCACTGCTGACATTTCCATCTGTAGCTCTTTGTCACCCTAATAAAGAGCAGCGTGACAAGTGTCAACGACAAGTTGGTACTGTAATATCGCGGTCAAAAAGGACCAGAGCAGTATCATTGTTACATAGAACGGAGATATTCTGCTAATCAAATAAAACCAGGATATTCTTGTTGTAAGAAAGATTAGATTTAAAACATAATAATAGTAGTGCGTAACCAGGAATTCCCTCTGCCCTCCCACATACACACACATTTAAATACGGGTGGGGGCCTTTTTATTTCTTGTGGAGTTGAAGCTTGAAGCCCATAGTCACAAAAGAACAGAGCTTTCTGATTTTCATAAGACCAGATCTTGATGGCTATAAAAAGGCAGAGGATTCAGCTCCTCGCCTCAGTGTGTGGCGCCTCCTTGAAAACGTCTAGAAAACTGTGCAGACGGATTTGTGGGCAACAGGTACCCTAACGTCTGTGGTTCCCACCGATCAACCTTCACCTGAACTGTCATACCTCTTCTGCACTGTAGCAGTTTTCTTTTGGCTTGAGGACCCAAATGAAGAAGCATGTCATTTGATATTTTGTCTGGGCCCGGGGCTTGTTTTGGTTTGAGGACTTTTAGGGATTCATCAAGTTCCTTCATTTTAAGATTAGTGGTCATTCCCAAGGAGTAAGCTGGATAGTTTTCTTTGATTCTATCTTGGATTTCTGAGTTCACATCTTTATTTCTACTTTCACTGATTTGTATTCGTCCTACGCTTTGGAAAAACTTAATGAATTCATTTGCTGCTTCTTGGCCTTTCAGGGGTTTTTTGTCTTTTTCTATTACTATAGGAGTTGTTCTGTTTTCTTCCTGGTTGAGACATTTGGCTATACGCCAGAGTTTGTGGCCGTCTCTATCTACGTTTAGCCGTTCTGTTTTTTCATGCCAACTTTTTCTCATGGCGGAAAGGTAATTTTTCCTGAAAACTGCGTTAGCTGCTTTTAGATTTATGTTATTTTCTGTACAAGGGTTATTTTCTACCGTGTTTCTGGCTTCAATGGTGGCATTGTGGAGTTGTTGAAGGTGATCATTTGTTCACTGACATTTCATTCACCAACAAATCGTTCATGACTTTTTCGTTAACTCGACAATTCGTTCTCCCGAAAATTGGTATACACGACATATCACTAATTGACAACTGGCTCACAGACTTGTTTTGCAACAGTTGGTTCACAACAAATCATTTACACAACAAATCGTTCACTGAAAAATTTTACACAGACAAATCGTTCACTAGACAGTGACTAGGTCAAATTTTTAATTTTATTTTTTAATTTGATAATGGTTTAACTGTCAATAAAAAAACTGAAAGCAGATTCTTCTTCTTCAACTAATGGACAATAAAAATAGCTGTGTTAAAATGCATTACTACTCATAGTTAAGATTTTATTTTAAAACAAATTGGGTCACTTCATTTCCCTAGACTGAATGCAGTTTTTATGCTTTCCTCCTTATTGAACACAGATCACTGTCGTTGAACACCACTAAGTAATTGGTAAGAAATTATATCTTGTGTTCTTTTAAAATTATTAATATTGTATTAAAAGAAGTAGTTTCACTACTGCAATATGTATTTATAGTCTATGGTCTCATATATAGATCTTTCTCTCTCTAAATATATATATATACATACATATACACTTTTTTTTTCATTTATAGTTTATTTATTTATATGCCTTTATAATCTATTTATAGAAATAGGCAGCAATAAATATATATATATATATATAGATTACAGATCTATAAATTAATTATTATAATTTGATAAACTGCAGTCCTGAAATGTCGATTTTTGCTCCAAACATAAAAACAAATAAATTACAAACAAAAAAAGTGATGCATTGGGAGAAGGAGAATTTAATGAGGTGTTCAGAATATTAAAAGCTTACTTTAGATTAGTCTAGATCTGAAGGATATTCATATTGATGTGTTAAAAATGTTTTAAGAAGTTAAATAAAGACCATAAAAATTGATTTAAAAAAATTAAATCTAGATCTAAAAAAGTTCCCCTGATCTATAGGGCAGATGATGTAAAGGCCATCTGTTTCTGGAGGCGCTGTGCCTGAGTGGTTAAGCACTTGGCTTCTGTCAGGGTTTCTGCACCAAAGTCAATATGAAATTCCAGGACTTTTCCTGGAGAAATTTTTTAATTCCAGGACATAAAATCCGAGCCAAAATAATATTTAACAATAGTCAAAGTTGATGTAATTAAGGTTTAATATATTAATTACCATACTCATGTTATACAAAATTACTCTCATCACTTTTCAGAGTTTAGAAAATTCAGTGATCACAAGCTGGTTAAAGAACGTTTATAAGAGATGACACTGAAGAACTACGAGGCAGCAGAACTTGTGGTTAAAATGGAATTGTGTCATTGTGTAAATTCAGATTTAATGCTATCACAGTCATCTGCACTGATATGGCCAAGCAAAACCAAGATGCTCAAAGTGGCATTTAAATCATTTAAGGAGCAATCAAAATCTTGCAAAAGGTATTTGGACTTTTGCCATTTTAGACTCTAGAGAATAGCATTCTTCAATGGAGATTTTTCATCTGCTTTCCATTTAGAAATTTAAAACATTCCTAGCGCTGGCTTTAGTTTAAATTTAGAAGATTTTCGGTGTCTGTCAAATCTACAATAATCAGTGCTGCAACAGAAAACATTTTTTTGAAAACAGCTGATTTTATAAATCTTTGCTAAAATGACTGATGCATGCTAAAGAGGTCTTGGGCCATAAAGCATTAAAGGGCAACCAACAATAGTGCATCTGAGTGATATTTTTTTAGAAAAAGTTGCAAAGCCTTTGCAATTGAGATGAAGCTTTCTATTTTGGCAAACAGCCCTTGAGTGCTCATAAGACTTCTAAGCAGTAATTTAAGACTGTATGAATTTGTTGTGTTTTTGGCTTAGCTGTCGGTGTAGGACAAGTGACAGTCACTGTGACTGAGACAGCCCTTTTGACAAAAACGGCAGCCATCTAATTCAACAGACTCTAGCTCAGGGGTTCTCAACCTGTGGGTTGCCACCCCTTTGGGGGTCAAATGACCAATAGCCAGGGGTCGCCGAAGACAACCGGAAAATTGTTGTTTTCGTTTGTTTGTTTGTTGTTGGGTTTTTTTTTGTCTATTTGTCATCGGAATTTTTTTTTTAATTTAACCATGTAACCAGCAAGAAATGATGTCTGCTCCTTTCTTTTTAGCATCCAGCTTAATGAATATACAGACATTGTAAATTGTTCACAATTTCTGGTTAACTTGAGATATAAAGACATAATGGCGAGTTTAAAGATTAGTTTTATATATGCAAGCCTCTTGAAACTACCGCTACAGCATGTAATGTAATTGAGAAAGTTAGTTAATTTTTGGAAAAGTAAAAAACCTCTTGGGAAAACATTTGCGGTGTCTGCACAGGTGCTAGTCTAAGTGTGCTTGGATGTCAGACTGGATTTCAATGTTTGGTAAAGAATGAGTCGTCATAAGAATTCATGGTAGCTCACTGTATGAGTCATCGACATATGTTAGTAACGAAGACACTTCCACACGCATTACATTAATGCAGCTAAATATAATTTTTTATCAATGTCAGTTACATATTTCTAGATCAATTGTTTGCAGTCATTTTGTTCTATTTTTTTTAGATTTTTTCCACGGCTCCCTCTTCTATTAGCAACAACATATTTTTGTGAAACATGGTTTTTCTGCCAGTTAGTTATGAAGTCTAAATACAGAAATAAACTTAATGCAGAAGATATAAATTCCTAGTAAAATAATTTTAAAAAAAAACACAAAAAAAAACAGCTTTATCTTCACACTGTGACATTTTTTGAAAATAATGTCGCAAATATTTTGTAGCAATGTAGCTTACTGTATGACTGTAACTTTCCCATGCTTAGCAATACTTTTTAAATATAAATTATGTGTGCAACTTGAATATTATAAACACGCTATAGAAAAATAAATAAATGAAAGTCATAAATGATACACTTTTTTTTGTAATGGAATTACCATCATGGATATCAGATATGTACATTTTAAAAACGATTTTAGAACACTAGTTAAATCCCTATTTACCTAGGCCTATGAACGAAAATTTTTATGGTTGGGGTCGCCACCTGCTCTACTGGAAAATTGTATTAGGGGGTCGTTAAGCTAAAAAGATTGAGAACCGCTGCTCTAGCTTGTGCTTATAAATTTAAGATGCAATACTAGTGCCGCTTCACCAATGACTAATGTTTGAAATAATAATGTTTTTTTTCTTCTTTATAATGATAACAAAAAGGCTTAGTTTCACTGACGAATGATTTCTGAAGCCAAGATATGTAGATTTAGAAATCTACATAGATCTAGCTAGATTCTAGATCTTTTTCAAGCCACAGTCTGGCACAGTGCCTTAGTTTATCATTTAAAAACAATGTTTATGATGTCTCTCATATATAGACATTTTAATACTTGTACAAAATAGGTTATAGAATAATGGATAGATCTAGATCTATATAAATCTAGTATTTAATGATCAATCAAACAAGTCTTAACTAGATTAGATATACGATTCTTGTATAAGACTAGATTCTATA
Source organism: Biomphalaria sudanica (assembly GCA_036873155.1). Classification (NCBI taxonomy): domain Eukaryota; kingdom Metazoa; phylum Mollusca; class Gastropoda; family Planorbidae; genus Biomphalaria; species Biomphalaria sudanica. The sequence continues at coordinate 2,319,587 of JAZGLO010001986.1, forward strand.
TAACTATATAGATCTAGATCTAGCTTAGATTGAACACAAATAGCTACACTATCAGAGACTATCTCACTGTATTCACTAGATTTGGATACAGATTTATATAGGTCACTAGACTAGATCTATTTATTAAATTGCAAGTACACAGAAGTAATATGATCTGATGATGTAGTCCGATGAAAAAATAAGGGCATAAAATGAATCAGGAAAATTAAGTTTAAAAAGATACTTAACGTCGCTTCGATTTGGATCAAAATCAACGTGTTCATTAAAATATCGATCCGATAATGATACTATTATATAGATTACAGTCTGCATACAGTGCATTCAGCTATTTTGTCAAGAATGGCCATCCTAGCCTGTACTATACTACAAGAGATCATCTGTATTAGAAATTTATTAAATGAATAAACAAAAATACAAAAACATCTAACACACATTTAATCATGCAAACATAAAACATAAGTTGTTGTAATTGTAGAAGTCACTATCCCAGTGACATTATTTTGGAAGAATAAGTAAATTTTTTATTTTTAAATTTAGAAATCTATCTAGTAGGTCTAGATTGTCTAGATCTAGGCATTTATTTAACTTCATTCAATGTATCAAGCTCACTCCAAACATTTGCCCATTTATTCTCTATAAACAAAAACAACAAATAAGCAAATATATAATATAAGATCATTAATGTTGATGTCCAAAACTGGTTGTTTGAAATAAATTTTGGTAAGAAAATCATAATTTAAAACAAACAACATTCTGTTAAATCTTTTTTTGTATGAAATCAAACAACTTATAAATCAAATAAATCAGCTCCAAATGTTGGTGGGTTTATTAGCAAAGACTTAGTTAGCCAACCAAACAATATAATCTTAACTTAAACCTAGGAAGAGGTAAAGTATCCTGGTATCATAGAAAAAAAAAACAATCTGACTTAAAAATTTGAAATTATTTTTTCTTACATAAAAAGACAGCTAAATCCAAATGAGGAAGGAAATTGGGTCAGAATCATATTAAATACCAAAAATAAAGGTGTAATGCTTGAATTACAGTGTATTAATTATACAGCGACAGTACTGGTCAGTATACTCAGGGTCAGAGTATACTCATACTGCACTGTATTATATATATATAATATATTATATTTTATATATAGTAATTAGTATATACTTAAATAAATTTAATAATATACATAATAATAATACATATACTGACACTGTCAGTACACAGTACATTTTTTTTGTCACACACTAGATCTAGATTTGTCTTATTCATAATGATATTGCAGGGTCCACATGTACCTTGATAAGCCACAGGTTATAATCTATGTAGATCTCATTATATTCTAGATCTACAGTGAATCTACAGATTTGCCAATCTTCGTAATGATTTGTAGTCCTGAGTAACCCTTCCGAATACAAGCCTAAAATGTTGGTAAAGTAAAGCAGAGTGATCTCCCTTATTTTAATAGAAGCTTGATTCGGCGCATCTAGACACGTAAACTAATACCGTCTTCAATAATGGTTTGGCAGTTTAGGTGGGGGGATGATAGATTTTTAAAAAAATGTGAGGGTGAAAATGATCAGTTAATAACTACTAAAAAGAGAAGAAAATGACAAAAAAATGGCAGTTTTCAAACTTAAAGCCTACCTATAGGGGCCTACTGTAGCCTACAAAATAATACAATAACAAAATTTAACAAGATACTCTGAAAGACACAAAGATAAAGGCACATATTCCTCGTCCCATAATGATATGATAATGTCCCATAGGTTCGGACAAATTTGTACAAATACTCCTTTCTTCCCTAGTGCTATTAGAGCATGGAATGGGTTATCTTATCTTATCTTATATAATACAGACGTTACTTCAAAAAAGAAGATGATTACGTCCTACGCGTCATGCATTTAGTCATGCATATTAACCAATGACTTAAATTCTGCCAAGTCACTTGTTTTTCTGGCTAGCTCAGGCAACCCATTCCATGCTCTAATAGCACTAGGGAAGAAGGAGTATTTGTACAAATTTGTCCTAGCATATGGGACGAGGAATGTGCCTTTATTTTTGTGTCTTTCAGAGTATTTTATTAGATTTTGTTTTTGTATTTGAAGATTATGGTTCAGTGTTTTATGTAAAATTGCTACTTTACTTTTGAGTCTTCTGTCCTGAAGGCTTCCTAAATTTAGTGATTTTACTAATGGTGTTACTCTAGTCAAATGTGAATATTCGTTTGTTATGAATCTCACTGCTCTATTTTGTGTTTGTTCCAGTTTCTTAATGTTTTCTTGAGTTGAGGGGTCCCAAACGGTGGATGCATATTCTATTATTGGCCTAACCAAGGTTAAATCACATTTTAGTTTTATGTTCTTATTTGATTTATAGAAATTTCTTTTAATAAACCCTAATGCTTTGTTTGATTTTTTTTATAGTTTCATCAATATGTGGATTCCATGACAGTTTTTCATGTATTATAACACCTAGGTATTTTGCGTTTTTAGTCTGTGTTACTGGTTTGCCATGAATAAGATAAGTGGAATTAATTTGTTTTAGTTTTTTTGTTACTCTTAACAACTGACATTTTTCTGGGTGGAAAGACATGCTCCAATTTGATTCTCATTTCTGTAATTCATCTAATTCTCTTTGTAAAATATCTGTGTCTTGTGTTGTTTTTATTGTTCTGTATATTATGCAATCGTCTGCAAATAATCTGACTTTTGTTCTTTAAGTAATGCAATTTGGTAAATCATTTATGTACATTAAAAATAGTAGTGGACCCAAGACTGTTCCTTGAGGTACACCTGAGTTTACTGTTATTGGTGTTGATTTAGAGCCATTTATTATTACAGTTTGTTCTCTCCCTATCAGAAAATCTTTAATCCACTGATGCAGTGGACCGTTAATGCCGAAATATTTTAATTTTTTAAGCAAACTATGGTGCTGAACTTTGTCAAAAGCCTTAGAAAAATCTAGTAAGATAGCATCTATTTGTTCACTATTATCTAAACCTTTAGAAAAATCATCAATTAGTCCTATTAGTTGTGTTTCACATGATCTATATTTCCTAAAGCCATGTTGGTATGGGGTGAGGACATTATGTTTGTCTAAGTGGTTTATGATGTTGCTACCTACATATTATGTGTTCTAGGATTTTACATGTGATGCTGGTAAGTGATACTGGTCTGTAGTTTCCTGGATCAGATTTTTCTCCTTTTTTAAATAGGGGGGTGACATTAGCTTCTTTCCAGTCCTTTGGTACTCTGCCCTGGTTAAGCGATGCCTGAAAGAGTATTTTGAACACTGGGGCTAGCTCATTGCTTAGTTCTTTGAGTAATCTAGCTGGAATACCATCAGGTCCTGACGCTTTATTTGGTTTGGTGTTGGCTAATAGTTTTTGAATTCCATTTTCTTGTACTACTAAATTTTCTATGTTGCCTGAGCCAGCCAGAAAAACCAGTGACTTATAGATCTAGAATCCATGTAGGCCTATTGTTAAATAATTAAATAATATTTCTTAGAAGTTCTAGATTTAATACATAATTAGATATCAAGATCTAGTAGTTCTAGAACATAATCATGCTCACATATTGTCATATTCTAAATCTATTCTCTATTGACTATAATGTCTATAAGAGAAAGAGAGAAATAAAAAATATTATAAGAGTCTAGAATTAGGATATAGAATAATCTAGATACTTAGATGTTAAAAGGGGCCTTCGATGGAAAGTTTTACTGAATATTTAGATCTAGAGCAGGCATGTCAAACTCATTAAGGTGTATGGGCCACATAAAAAACTTACTATGGCCTGAGGGGCCGCAGCCAAAAATCAGTTGCAAAACAGCCTACTAGTTTTATGTAAATTATAAACAATACAATAGAATACATTATTTAATGGCATACCTGTCCCATAGTTTGCTAAATTTCTAGTACTATTTGGTAATTATAAATTACTATGATTACGCATTATTTTCTTTGTCCTGATGCTTGACATTCTTTCTGGGATACGAGTTTATAAATGTCTGGTTGAAGCTTGTTTGCCACTGACACTTTCATCACAGATGACAAATTTTGATCAGATAATCTCGAAACGGGGAGGTGTTTTTGTAGCTTTCATTATGAAAAAGAACTGCTCACAGAGATCAGTGCTTCCAAACATAGCAAGAAATTGGGCTGCACATTTCCGCAATTCAACGTTCCTGACAGGTAAATAACTGTACAACTTTGGCACAGCCACTTCTATCTACTTCACTTTCAACAAAGATCCAGACTGCTTTTCCGTCAGCTCTAGTTGCATATTATAGCAGCATTTTCAGAAGCAAATGAAAATGGAGATACAAATAACGAAAATTCTTGCTCGTATGAAACGAAGTCAATTTAAGAAAACGGTCATTGAAAGCATCTACTAACGATTCCAGGTGTAGGACATATTTACCAAATGTTGTAGCCGTATTTAATCTTTTTAGTTCCTGACACGTTAAGAAGTGAACAAGATTTTCTATTCATATTTGATTTATCCACAGTCGTAATTTTACTTGAAAGCAATTGACATGATCAGACGCAGTTGTGACAATTTTTTTGTTTTAGTCTACTACACTACTAACGATTCCAGGTGTAAGACATATTTACCAAATGTTGCAACCGTATTTATTCTTTTTTAGTTCATATTTAGTTTATCCACAGTCTTAACTTTGCTTGAAAGGACTTCACATGATCACACGTAGTTGTGACAATTTTGTCTTACTTTGAAGTTTCAAATTCAAGTCTTGCGGGTGACCATTGAGATCAACTATAAATGCAAAATCCTGAATCCATTCGTCAGTTTGGAAATGTTCAACAAGTTCACCTTTCATGTTCAGAAACAATACATTTTCTTCACGCAGTGCAAAAAATCTCAGCTTTAACGACACACTCCTTCATAAAATAACATTCACTAAATGATTTGCTATGGCTTGCAATTAAGTTTGACAAAATGTAGCTTGCTTTAACTGCAGACTCACTCTCGTTGTTCAGTTTAACAAATACAATTTTTCAATTAAAGTAGCTTGTTATCTCTTATTTTCCAGCGTAATAGTCTAATATTATTTTGATATTTTTTAGCTGGCCAAGCGGGCCGCATGCAAAGTGGTTGCGGCCCGCATGCAGCCCCCGAACGCCGTGTTTGACATGCCTGTGTTAAACAAAAACAACACAGTGGAGAATACGCTTGAAGTAATAGAAGGTTTTAAGGTAGCTGATTCGAATGTATCGTTTATTAAGGAAGAAATAGTGTATGGTATGTGACAGCAGCATGTTGTGAGCCTGTGATAAAGAGCCCAGTGGTTAAAAGAAAAGTGATTGTTTGTTTTAGTTGTGGTGAGCGAGGTCATAAATCAGCTGAGTGCCCTAATGAATTTGTTGCCCAAAATAATGAGACTGATGTTGAGGATGTAAATCCCAATGATATTGTCAATGACCAAGACCAGTGATCTAGACATAGATGACTAGAGGGACGTCGCGATTCGAAAGGTCGCCGTGTGTACAAGCTATTGCCGGATCGCTATACAGTTACTATTAGGAATTTGCCATTCAATGTTAACTGGTAAAGGCTTAAGGATAGATTTAGGGAGTTTGGTTTTGTGGAGGTATTAGAGGCAAATGGTAAGTCCATGGGTATTGGAAATGTAAGTTTTAGGAACTTAGCAGACATTGCTAAGGCTGTTAGATATTTGGACAGGTCGAAATTAGGTAATAGAAGTATTGTGGTTGCCCCTCATCGTGTGAGTGCGAGAGGTTGATGCAATGATATGGTCGATAATTGGGTCGCAGCAGTAAATTTGATGCAATGTTAGTGATGGGCTAAAGCACACATGGAAGTAATGTTTTGGTTGAGTAATTATTGGGTCAGTATGATGTACATAATGAAGTTGTTTAATACAGCATATGATATTGAAAAATTACTATTTTATTCCATTTTACTTTGGAAATTAGATCTGGGTTACGAATCTAGTTGCATTTTCTGTCGTATAGAATGAAGGTAACTAATAACATGCATAATTTTACCTCTGGTGGTATAATAATAACCTTACCTTGTTTAACTGCTGTTTCCTTTTAAGGATATCTGGGTTGAAGGACTCTATAAGACTTAGTGGTTTGGAGGGTTGTCAAAACTAATACTTGTAATTTTTAATCACTTTGGCAAGTATTGTACAGTAGGTTGGCCAGGGTAAGCGGAGTTGTTTCCCTTTACTAATTTATTGTGCCGGGGTCGGTCGGTTAAGGTGCACTGAAATCATGAGTGCGCAGAGGCTTTGAGCAGGGTGCAGGCGTATCTGTGTAGGTACCCCATTCTTCGTTTGCCTGATCCTTCGTTGCCATTTGTTCTGCAGACCGATGCTTACCTTCGGAGCACGAACTTTACGAACCACCGGGTTACGAGGAGGGCGCTGATGCTCCAGGACTACACTTTCGACGTGTGTCACATCAAAGGAGAGGACAATATATTAGCGGACTTGCGCTCAAGACTGGTGTGATTCTCACAAAAATACTATTTTACCATAGTTGTTGCTTTATATTTATGTATATGCATGTAATATATTCTACTTGTTTTCATTATGCATTGCAATGTTTTAATATTTTTAGGATGGATGTTGTTCTTTGCGGCAGAATCTGTTTGAATATTTATTTAAGTTTGACTTTCTGAAGGTTGTATTCTTCGGCTTTAGGTTGGGGCAATGTTTCCAAATTCCTTTTGCTGTCTATGTACTTCAGTTTTCAATATCTCTTTGAGGACTGGACTTGTCTTCGCAAGATCCAGTTAGGGGGAGAAGGGGGATGTCGTACGCGTTTTCTTTGTATTTAATATTGATGTTTTAGGGTATAGGAAGTAGTTTCTATTAAGTGCGTTTAGTTGTCTAGAATATTGTGTGTGTGTGTTTACGCCATCCTTAGTTCTCGCAAGAGAGAGAGAGAGAGAGCTTCTGTTGTGAGCTGGGTAGCTGGTTTTGTTGGTTCCCCGTTGTAACGGTACGTTAGTACATAGTTGTATTAAGTAGGCTGATCTTTCGGTACGTGAGTCGCTATTGAAAAGTTCTTTGGTGTAGCGGCATCGCTAGATCTAGGTTTTATTTTTGTTTCAGGGTGTTAGGCTTTGGGCTATGGGAACGTCGCCTTTCCGTCCTTGGATGGGTATAGTAACTATCGTTGAGGTGCAGGGAGTTGATGTTCTGTAGGGCGCCGAGATGAAGTATGAGCGTAAAAGGAGTGTTATTGAAACTTATTGGTGTGATATTCGACTAATTATTAATCAAATGCTAACATCAATGATATTGATGTATATGTAAATATGTTTTTAACTTACAATTAAGTATTATTAAATATTGTTCCTGTTGACAACTGTTGTTATTCACTAAATGTTCAGTTGGATAACTTTTATTCGATGTTCGTAGTTTACTTGCTTGTGTTACACTGTTCAGGCTAGGGAAACGGGACCGTAATATCATACCCTATCATACCCTAAGTGACTACACTCACCTGACAAACTCCTTCATAAAATCCTTTTTACTAAATGATTTGCTATGGCTTGCAATTAAGTTTGAAAAAAAATGTAGCTGGCTTTCACTGCAAACTCAATCTCGTTGTTCAGTTTAACAAATACAATTTTATAATTAGAGTAGCTTGTCATCTTTTATTTTCCAGAGTAATAGTTTAACATTATTTTGGTAATTTTTGAGGTGGACAAGCGGGCCGCATGCGGCCCCAAAACGCCGTGTTTGACATGCCTGCACTATAGGGAGACGCGTAGAAGTTTGGGTTTAATTGGGTTTTTACGTTATGACGTGACGAGTAATTAAAAAAGTAAGAGATAGAAAGGTAACGTACAAAGAACGAGCAGGTGACCAAGTTAGCGACGACAAGGATTGTGCCCCGTTTTATTCATTAAAGAGTTGAAGTTATCAGCCTGAGTTATTAAGTATATTCCTTGTTTATTCTGTTGATTGCGTCTGCTATGAACTCGCGAGCAACATCAACATCTATATGTATCAACAAATAGACCATCAACATGTGTATTGTTTAAGAATGGGTTTATTTTTATGAAAACAAAACGGTTTACTTAAAGAATCAAAAAGTAGCCGTTGCATCTAAACTTTGCAAGCCACAACGTATGATGAAATAAGATTTTTCATCTCTCTTCTAGATTTTTGATCTCAGTGTGATAGAGGGACAGACGGACGAAGGGACAGAGGAATATTTTGCATATACTCTGCTTTTCCTCATAAGGGGGCGCTAAAAGTAGTTTAAAAGAAAAAAAGGATGTAATAGTATGTAATAGTCGATTGGTGAAGAAGGTGTATTTGTACAAATTTTTCCTAGCAAACGAGGAATGTGCCTTTATTTTTGTGTCTTTCAGAGTATTTTATTAGATTTTGTTTTTGTATTTGAAGATTATGTTTCAGTGTTTTATGTATAATTGCTACTTTAATTTTGAGTCTTCTGTCCTAAAGGCTTTCTAAATTTATGATTTAACTAGTTAAATGTGAATCTTCGTTTGTTATAAGCTCACTGCTCTATTTTACGTCTGTTCCAGTTTCTTAATGTTTTCTTGAGTTGAGGGGTCCCAAACGGAGGATGCATATTCTATTATTGGCCTAACCAAGGTTAAATAACATTTTAGTTTTATGTTATTATTTGATTTATTGAAATTTCTTTTATTAAACCCTAACGCTTTATGTGATTTTTTGAAAGCTTCATCAATATGGAGATTCCATGACAGTTTTTCATTTATTATAACACCTAGGTATTTTGCATTTTTAGTCTGTGTTACTTGTTTACCATGAATAAGCGTTTTCAATAGTAATTATGAAATTTTTAGAAAAGATAGGGCTGATAATCATGGAGGAGTTCTTTTAGCAATAAAAAACACTCTTATAGCAGAAGAAATTACCTTACCTAACTAAAAAAACATAGAATCTACATTTTGTAAAATTAATACCACCTCAACAATTTGATTCCCATTTCTGTAATTCATCAAATTCTCTTTTGTAAAATTTGTGTATCTTGTGTAGTTTTTATTGTTCTATATATTATGCAATCGTCTGCGAATAATCTGACTTTTATTCCTGAACCAATGCAATTTAGTAAATCATTTATGTAAATTAAAAATAGTAGTGGACCTAAGACTGTTACTTTAGGTACACCTGAGTTTATTGTTATTGGTGTTGATTTAGAGCCGTTTTTTGTTCTCTCCCTATCAGAAAATCTTCAATCCAGTGATGCAAAGGACCATCAAATTCGGCGCTGCAATTAAGTGTTTGTAAAATGTTTGTTTGTAAAATATTTTAAATGTTTCGGATGTTCCTTCAAAGTTAAACATAGTTTACTTCCTAGTCCGAACCTCCCGCAGGACGAAGGGGGGATAGGAGCGGACAGGGTTTTAACTTGGGACTATCGATAAATTCAAACGACAGTCCAGCGCGCAAACCGCACGATCAGGCAGCCATCCGTAGTGAAGGGTGAATACTACTCGTATTCCCCCCCCCCTCTTGTTTTTTTTTCGTGAGGTAACTCAATTAGCAGAAATAAAAGAGTGATATTTTATCTTTTCTTTACATCTTTTCGTCCAAACTGTTGAGCCATGAAAAGAGAATTATATATATATATATATATATATATATATATATATATATATATATATATATATATATATATATATATATATATATATATATATATATATATATATACATAGAGAGAGAGAGAGAGAGAGAGAGAGAGAGAGAGAGAGATGTGTAGCATTTTATTATTCTAAATGCATGTCAGCAATAGCATATTTCATTTTTTTTAATACGATTTTTTAAAAGATTTTTCTAGAAATTCGACAGTTTATCTTCGGAAAAAATTCTTTCTGATTGGCCATAGAGGGAAAAATTTGACCTTTATAATGTTTCAAAATGTCATTTTAAATTTGTTATTTTGAACACGTGCCAGTAAGCAAAGCCTATTGTATTCAGTCAAAGAGTTTAATATGTAAATAGATGTCCAGAAACATTTTGTAGACTTTCGTATGTAGAAATTATTAGCAGGACTGGTAGAACTATTATGTGACAATAAAAATCAGACCCAAACCCTGGACACAATCACTCATAATAACCCTTCCAAAGAAAGGCAACTTACAACTCTGTCAAAACTATCGCACCATCAGCCTCATAAGTCATCCCAGCAAAGTACTGTTAAAAATCATATTAAACCGGCTAAAACCGATAGCAGACAACATCATATCAGAAGAACAAGCAGGTTTTAGACAAGGTCGCAGCACAAGAGAACAAATCCTAAACCTCAGAATACTCTGTGAGAAATATCTCCAACACCAAGAGAATCTTTTTTATGTCTTTATTGATTTCAAGAAAACTTTCGATCAAGTATGGCACGGTCTGGGCGACAATGGAAAAGTACAACATTAATAAAAACATAATTAAAGTTATCCAGAACCTCTACAAGGATGCCACCAGTGCGGTGTACTTCAACAATAATATTGGGGACTGGTTCAAAACCACAGTTGGAGTAAGACAAGGCTGCCTACTGTCACCAACACTCTTCAATATCTTCCTTGAAAGGATAATGGAAGATGCTCTCGAAGGCTATGAAGGTACTGTTAGCATTGGAGGAAGAAGAATTACTAACTTGCGCTTCGCAGATGACATTGACGGCCTAGCATGGACAGAAGAAGAACTAGCTGACCTGGTGATGCGCATTGACAAGACCTCCGCAGCATATGGCATGCAAATAAATGCGGAAAAAACTCAAATTATGACCAATAGCCGTCAGGGCTTTAAAAGAGGCATCAGTATTGGAGGTGAACTAGTGTTAACAGCTTTAAATACCTCGGAGCTATTGTCTCAGATGAGGGAACAAAACCCGAACTATTGGCCCGAATAGCACAGTCCACAGCAGCCCTTTCAAAACTTAAAATAATATGGAAAGATAAGGGCTTAGCCCTCGGCACCAAAATCAGACTGATGCGCTCTCTGGTCATGGCCACATTTTTATACGCTTGCGAGTCGTGAACGTTGAATGCAGAGCTTGAGAGGAGGATCCTAGCAATGGAATTGAGATGCTACAGAAGGATCCTAGGCATCACATTCAAAGACCGCATCACAAACCAAGAAATCAGAGACAGGGTTACTGTAGCGATCGGAGCCCATGACAACCTCCTAACTATTGTAAAAAGACGAAAACTTAAAACCTTTGGCCACATTACAAGATCTACGGGGCTCGCAAAGACCTTCCTTCAGGGAACAGTGCAAGGAAAGAAGAAGAGGCAGACAGAAAAAGCGATGGGAGGACAACATTAAAGAATGGACGGGCCTGCCATGGAGAGAGGTTCTAAACAAGGCAAAAAAAAAAGGGAAGAATGGAGAAAGACGGTCGACAAATCTTGCCTGGTGCCCCAACTGTCCAACAGACTAAGGGATAGGTAAAGGTAAAGAAATCAGACAATTTATACGTTTTATATAGCCTAATACTTATATATACATAAAGGTTTGTCTTCGATTAGTGACGAATTCAGTATTTCCCGTGGCTGCGAAGCCCCAGCTGTGACCAACATATTTTGCCAGATCCAGGGCAAGCATGACCATTGTCTGCAGGTTGTCTATTTAGATTTTCTTTTCGCCGTCTGCGGTTGTCCTCGGCTGTTGATTTTCTTTTGGTCTCAAATGCGTATCCCTCGGCCTTCGTGAGTGACCCAAGCTGTCAAGTTCTGATGCCGCATGCAACCAGGTGCTCTCTTCTATGCCTAATACTTATAAAATTATTAAAAGACAATATCTATTCTATATATTTAACTAGCTCAATTATTCTAGTCTAGACTAGTCAGTAATGTTTTTAATGTTTTCACTTGTAGCTTATGTCTAGATCATAGGTGCAGCCAGGTAGATTGGGGTTTAACACCTCCCCCGAAACGAAATCCCCCGCAGAGGAAATGTAATTTTGTGACTGATATTTTTTTATTTCAGGTGAAATTTTAATGTTAAACCATCACTTGCACCTACATTTTTTAAACGATATACCTCCCTCTTCAATATGACACTAAAGCATACAGCATTAACCAGATTCTATGAACGTAGCCTAGAGAGGTTTTGAGTTTTAAAAAAAATCTAGAGGGTTTTGAGTTTACTCCCCCCCCTTTTTTGGGGGGTTTTAAGCTAAAAATCACCTCTTTAATATAAAATTAAAGCACACTACAGTCACAAAATTCTATTAGCATATCCAAGGTAGGTTTTGAGTTTACCTCCCCCATCCATAAATATTAAGAGCGAAGTAATCGATCTTACAAAAAGAACATAAGCTTTATAAAGGATGAATGGTCTTAAAAATTATGTTTTTTGTTGCATTACTTCATTTACATATATTTATTATGCACATATATATTGGGCAAAATATCTGGAAAAATGTATGTCGCCTGATTACTTCACTACCAAACAACTAACTGTTTTGTCCAGATACATCCTAGTTAGAACGATGACTGTATCGTTTGATACACATAAGGAAAGTCTCTTAACGTCAACATTTTCTTTTCTAACCAAAATTTGACTATTATTTAGAGATTGATAACAAAATGACCCGGACATTATTTGTAGTTAACACAGTAGACTAAACTATCTTGTGACTGGAGGTGTGTTTATGTCATACCTTTATTTCTTATTTCTTAAGTAGTATTAAGTATTAATAGTTCATTACTTTGTGTAACTCTATCTGTCGTTCACGATCACAAACACACAAAATAATAGATCAAACATGTCACCACTACATTTTTCTCCATAATCTCACCTTGACTTATGGATATTTAAAAGAAAAATAAAATTCAATATAACCAACATTATATTTGTATTCTGCTTGTCATTATAATGTTACTTTAAGATTATTGTGTAGGTTCGGAACAAGTCACTTTTTGTTTGGTCCCTTAATCAATATTTTCTTTACGCTTCAATGCAAAAATATAGAAGATCAATTTTAGTTTTTGTTGTATACTGGTTCTCCTGCCATAACGTTACGTCACCTATACATTTGTACTTTGTTTTCTATTTAAATCTGGCCAAATGTTTAAAGTGTTTAAAGCATAGTTGTAATTGAGGTCACTTCATAATAATTAATATAACTTTATAATAACTTTATATAATTTTGTAAAGAACTATTTTATTGTGTTTCCCACAAGTAGAACTATGTTTTAATACCCCATATACATTAAACTGTCGGATCAAAAAATTAATGTTTCAAAACTAAAAGCTTGATAAGGCTTAACGATTGATTTTAATATCGGGAATTTCCTTTAGCTATAACATTGAGAATTTGAGAAGGTGACTTCATTCATGTCAGTCTAAGGTTGGTAACAGTTCATTGTATAAGTTTATTCTAAATCAAATATACAGAGGACAAGAAATGCCGATGTAAGTAAATCTATGCATTGTTTAGCGTATAATATAAATAGAGTAATATTTTTAATAAATACACTTAATATAGTTTTTAAGACAAAGCAGAAAACTGAAATTTAATAAAGTAGCTCCTTTTTTTTCAGTGTTGAAGCAGGTTTTGTTTATCGAAACGGTGGTCATAGTAGAAATATATTTTTTATAAAGCTTATACCAACTCTGTCTGTCAGTCTGGTAAAAAGTTCGCACACGTTATTTCTCCCACACCAAACTGAAAGTTTTCACAATTATTTCTCTTACATGACAACAAACAAATCAATAAAAAAATATTAACTTATTAGTTAATTAAGTATTTGTAATTAATTATTTTGTTTGGTATCTCGAACAAGGGAAAGAAATTTTACTTGACTGACTAGGTGCTAAACATTGAAATAATCTCTGTTATTGTTTGTAGAAAATTTTTTAAAATAAGTATAAATAACTATAAAACCTATTTTCATAAGCAGTTACCTGGCACAGTGGTTACCTTATTGGCTTCAGGAGGCCATTGACTTCAACTTGAGGTAACTCTTTTTTTAATTATAATTACATACGTCCCTTTTTAAGAAGATCATTTAACAGACACAATGATCTCCGCGATGATATAAGGAACTCTTATTCCAAATTTTAGCAAGACTGTTCAAACAGTTTTTTTTTTTTTTTCGGGACATACATACATACATACATACATACATATCAACCATAGGCGTAGCCGAGGGAGCTGGGGGTTCCATCCCCCACCCCACCCCCACCCCGAAATTTAATCCCCCCACAGGGGGGTCGGAATTTAATCACTGATTTGATTTTGTTCATTTTAGTTGAGATTTTATATTATGAGACATTATTGAAAAAGCTACACGACTACTGCAACCCAAGAGACAACGAAGTGTTAGAAACGTTTCGCTTTTGGAAATTACCCATCTGCTCCCCATTTGAAACCTACCTAACGAAGCTAAAGTCCCAGGCAAACAAATGTAATTTTAAGGAGACAGACAGGATGATCCGGGACAAAATAGTGTTCTCCTCAGACAGAAAAGTGCAGGAAAAACTCCTGGCGTGCCCAGAGCTGTCCCTGAAAAGAACAATCGAGATTTGCAGAGCCTTCGAACAGTCAATGACAAGTGTGGAGGAAATACGAGCTGAAGCTCAGGCCCAAGTTGACAAAATGGAGAGAACAACATAAAAAGCTACAGCTACACCCTTAGAGTGTCGATTCTGTGGACGACACCACGCGTTCAATAAAACAGCATGCCCGGCGTGGGGACAGACATGCAAACGATGCGGGGAGAGAAACCACTTCGCAAGAAAGTGCAACAGAGTAAAAGGAAGCACACTTGTACACAAGGCGTCAGGGTACGAGCCAGAGTGGCTAAATACAATAAATGCACTCAAGTAGACAAGAGACAGACTTACGGCTGAATTCGTAGTGAATGGTCAAAGAGTGAAATTCCAGTTAGACACAGGAGCCGACGTCAACATCATTAGTAAAAGATTTGTCAAGAGATGTCAAGCAGTAGAGACCACACAAACTCTAAGAATGTGGAACATGACTGAACAGAAGCCAGAAGGAGTTGCTGATTTACCAATGACAAACCCAAAAACTGGGAAAACAACTGTAGTGAAGTTCGTCGTCGTTGGAAATAACTTTCAATGCCTCCTAGGCTTGAAAACGTGTCAAGAACTGGACCTCATTACACTCAACGACAACAATTTCGTCTCTCAAGTCAACCAACGATAACCTAGGTGACCTAGGAGAAGTGAAACTAACCATCGATGTCAGCAAGTCTTCAGTGGTGTCTGCATGCCGCAATATTCCTTTCGCATACAGAGACAAAGTCAAGAAGGAGCTTGATGTACTCGTGAAGAGAAAAATACTGGTCATAGTAGAGGAGCCAAAGGATTGGGTCAGTCAAATGGCCATTGTTCAGAAAAAAAACGGAGATTTGCGAATCTGTATAGACCCACAACACTTGAATAGAGTCTTGAAAAGGGAGCATTACAGACTCCCCACATTTGAAGATACTCTACCCCAGTTCGAGAACGCCAAAGTCTTCTCGAAACTTGACGTTAAAGAAGCCTATTGGCACGTTCGCCTTGACAAAGAATCAAGTATTCTGACAAGAATGATAACACCTTACGGCCGTTATAGATGGACAAGGCTGCCCTTCGGACTATGTGTCAGTGGAGAAATATTCCAAAGAAAACTGTCACAAGCACTGGAAGGCCTCAGCGGCTGCATCAATGTTGCCGACGACATCATTGTAGTCGGGTGTGGCCGAACAATGGAAGAGGCGTTGTGGGACCATAAGACAAAACTGGAAAATCTGCGAGAAAGATGCAAAAGAAAATCCATAATACTGAACGAGAGCAAAACATTGGAACAAAAAGAGGCGGTCGAATTCATGGGACACGTCATCAGCGCACAAGGCATTAAACCAGACCCCAAGAAGGTGCAGGCCATAGTGGACATGGATCGTCCTACAAACGCGCAGCAAGTCCAACGATTCTGTGGTATGGTGCAGTACCTATCAAAGTTCCTTAGCAACCTGTCAGCCACATCACACCCCCTGCGGGAACTCACCAAGAAAGAAACGGATTTTGATTGGAATGAGGAATGCGAAGTCGTCTTTAGGAAATTAAAAGAAATTATAACAACAACCCCGGTGCTGGGTTTCTATAAAGCAGCCAAATCCCTTGAAATTCAGGTCGACAGCAGCCAAGATGGGCTTGGTGCCGTGTTGATGCAGGAAGGAAAACCATTGAAGTATGCCTCACGAGTCTTAACACCAACGGAAAAGAGATGGGCTCAAATAGAGAAAGAACTAATGGTCGTAGTTTTCGGACTTGAGAGGTTCAATCAATACACTTTTGGCAGACCTGTCACAATCTTAAATGACCACAAACCCCTTGCTACCATCCTACAAAAACCCCTAAACCAAGCCCCAAGACGGTTACAGAACCTCATCATGAGAAGCAATAGATATGGTTTCACATTCAAGTGGGTTCGCGGAAACGAACTGTACATAGCCGACACGTTGTCCCGTGCATGCAACACTAAGCCATTTACTGAAGAAATATTGAACCTCAACATCCAACAAATCGTCGATATTCCCGATCCACTGCTAGACCGAATTAGAAGCGAAACAGATGCTGATGAAACTCTACAAGCTCTCCGAATGACCATTGAAGAAGGTTGGCCTGTCAAGAAAACTGCCTCTCCCGCGGCTCTGAGGCCCTATTATGACTTTGCCGAAACCCTGAGTATAAGTAATGGAATCATCGTCAAGGGGGAAAGAGTACTAATTCCCAAAAGCATGCGCTCAGAGATGAAGGACAAGTTACACGCCTCCCACTTAGCATACGACAGCATGATAAGGCGGGCGAGGGCCCTGATTTTCTGGCCAGGAATGGCTGCAGAAATCAAACAGATGTCCGACTCGTGCACTGCCTGTCAAGAGAACAAGCCAAGCAATCAAAGAGAAACGTTGTGGCCACATTATGAAGGAAAAGGACCTTGGGAAAAGGTTGGAACAGACTTAATGGAGATCCAAGGGAGAACATATATGATCACAGTTGACTATTTCTCAAATTGGATCAAAGCTGACTTACTAACAACATCAACCTCAACCGAGGTGATTAGAAAACTGAAAGCTCACTTTGCCAGATTCGGAGTCCGTCCCTAAAGTCCTAATCTCTGACTGTGGGCCTCAATACACGTCTCACGAATTCGCCGTATTCACTAACAGATGGAACATATCGCACATCAGGTCCGATCCCGGACACCCCAAAGCCAACGGAAAAGCAGAGGCCGCAGTAAAAACAATCAAAAACATGATGAGAAAGACCATCGGAACCGGAGATGATCAATACGAAGCCCTGCTGGAACTTCGCAACACACCCAAACAGGACTGTGGCTATAGCCCAGCCCAGTTGTGTTTGAACAGAATACCACGGCCACTACTACCCCTGACTAAAGCCCTTGAGCCCGAAAGCTACATAGAAGGCCTGAGTCACAGGTACACCATAAAAAAACACTATGATAAAAGAGCAAGAGACCTGCCCGGGCTGAGTGTGGACCAAAACGTTTACTTCCAGAGTCCAGGAAACAATGATTGGCGGCCTTGCAAAATCATTCTGAGAAACAGTGAGCGGTCCTACACTGTGAAGGGAACAACGGGCGGTACATACGTTAGGAACAGAGTGCACATCCGGCCCAGGAATGTCCCTTACTCAGACATCTTTTCAGATGACGAAACGGCAACCCATGAGGCACCACTAGATGCCTCATCCACAGACTTAACACCACACCCTGCTTTAGAGTCCAGCGCCGGCCCTGATGGGATCCCACCCTTAGCTCACGGAGAGCCACAAGGACTATGACTATGACATGGGCAAGTGGTGACAACCCCTCAAGTTTTGTTTTTTTTTTGTTTTTTTTGCTACATTTTTTTGGCTAGATCTTTATAGCCTTCAATATTGATGTATATTATGTTCTACGTATATTGTATGTTATAGTTATACTCACATTTATAATGTTGTGTACATACCAATGTTGTCTGTTGACAATGTTATCAGTGTATCGTAGTATGTCACTGTATGTGAAATGGTTATTGTCTACAATGTACTCCTGTTCGCGCTGTAAGAGGGATGTCAATATGCCATGTGTTCGTTTTGGAATGTTGTAGGGAATATGTTTCGTCGATAGAAAGGGAAGGATGTTAATATTGTATATGTAAGTTATAGCCCTTAGTCATTGTGAGTTATGCGTCTTTTGGTTGTGAACATGTACTTCTTGCCTAAGATGGCGTCCTGGGTTGATGAATAAAAGACTTTTTTTTTACATATTTATGCTGTTAAAGTAAACAAAAAATAAACTCATAATGCATGCAAAAGAAATGTTTTTTCAAAGATATTTTAATAGCAAGTAGTAAAACACGAGAGAATATTATTATTTGAATAAAAATTATTGACTGTTTATTTCTAGTGAAATGGTGGACTATTTTTCAATTGACGTTTTATATGCGTAAGTATTTTAACAATTCATCAACATTTTTGTCCAATTTTTTTTTATACAACCTAAGTTTATTAATAAAAATATATACTTGTCACATCTGAAGCCCCATTTAATCAATATGCAAAAAAATATCTATCATCATTTAACATTTGTTCAACAAATGTATAGTTACTTGTTTATAAGTTAAATTAAATATAAATTAAACCAATTTAAACGATGTTTAAAGGATATTAATATTGTAATAAATTCATGTGTAGTTTTTTTTTATTAGGTTCCTTTTGTGTGCTCTTGTTTTTATTGCATCAATATTGTCATCATACTCAACCGAAGGAAAAGATCAGGTACGTTTTCATTATTGCCAAATGAGAGGGAGAATGATACGAGTCAACTTAAACTCGAAACAGTTTTATGAACTTGACTTCAATAAATTATTTTTTCATTCCACTCGCCCACTTTTAAGTACACAGTAATGAATCAGTTATCTAATAGCAGTGAATGACTCAGTTATGTAACAGCAGTGAATGAGTTAGTTATCTAACAGCAGTGATTCAGTCAGTTATCTAACAGCAGTTATTTAGTCAGTTATCTAACAGCAGTTATTTAGTCAGTTATCTAACTGCAGTTATTGAGTCAGTTATTTAACAGCAGTGATTGAGTTAGTTATCTAAAAAGCAGTGATTCAGTCAGTTATCTAACAGCAGTGATTCAGTCAGTTATCTAACAGCAGTGATTGAGTCAGTTATCTAACAGCAGTGATTGAGTCAGTTATCTAACAGCAGTGATTGAGTCAATTATCTAACAGCAATGATTGAATCAGTTATCTAATAGCAGTGCTTGATTCAGTTATTTTACCTCAGTGATTGATTTTTTTACATTAGAGCAGTGATTGAGTCAGTTATCTAACAGCAGTGATTGAGTCAGTTATCTAACAGCAGTGATTGAGTCAGTTATCTAGCAACAGTAATTGATTCAGTTATCTAAAAACAGTGATTGATTCCGTTACCTAACAGAAGTGATTGATCTAATAGTAGTGATTGAGTCAGTTATCTTTCAGCAGTGCTTTAACATTTCCAGCTAGAAACGCACCCACATCAGGTCTCAAACATTGTGCTAGTCTATGCTTTACTATAGATAAAAGATGGCCATATTAAGTCACAGCGGAATGACATTAGTCAAACACGGCGATATTTACATAAATACGTGTGATGCTCAGGTTCTGTTCAGTTCTATCAAATGTAAGCTCAAGGTTGGTTCGGGGAGTATAGTTCTGGTTCGGTTAGTTTTTAAGTTCAAATTTGGGTTCGGTTCGATTAGGTAGTAGCAAAAACTATGTACGTGTAATAATATTTAATTAAATTATTTATTAGATAAAACAGTGATGACAAAAACTACTCCCCTACTCCGACACTAATGCTCTTACCTTTACCCATCCCTTAGTCTGATGGGCCGGAGCATCATGCAAGAGTTGTCCACCGTCATTCTTCATTCCTCTCTGGTTTTGTTTTGTTTTCTCTTAGTTAAAACCTCTTGCAATGGCAGGCCCGTCCATTCTTTCATGTCACATAACAAAAAAAAAAGATACAAAAAAACAACAACATTAAATTAAAAATAACGCCCTTTTATTTGTAACCCGTGGATATAATGTACTAATTCATTGAATTTAAGAAGTCTATCCAAAACTAACTTATGAGAATCTCAATGTATTGATGAGACACCAAGACGAAGAATCTAGATTTTCGTCTATGATGCGATTAAGGCCCTATGGTTTCGACCCTTTTCGCATAATAAATGAATTTCGTTAAGCTTGTGTCAGATTACATAAGTGAAATCAACATGTTTTTCTTGTACTTTGTTGAGTTCATTTAGATATGATGTGATGTCCCTTGAAAAAGCCTCTAATCCCACAACCAGGAAGAACGAGTCGTGAAGTTGAGGCACTTGCTTTCCTTTCTACGTCACTTTCATTTCACTTTCATTTCACTTTCATTTCACTTTCATGTTTTTGAACCTTTTCTCTGCTTAACTAGTGCACTTCAATTTAAATTAAAACGTCTCCATATTCGAACTCTATTTCTGTCAGAAAATTCTGAGAAGTTTTGTGGTATAACGTTTGAACTATTATAAAATGTACAGTGCTAAACACATCATCGAATGTTTCTGATTCAAGACCTTCTCACAGAGGTTCCGGTTGACTGGACGATCTGTCTAAACACTTTTGTTGCCAGTTTGCTTCTCACTTTTTCACTTTTCGTTTGTTTGTCTATAAACAGTAAATCTGTGCGTTTGAAATCATCCGTCTTGTAAGTCAAATTAAGTATATCTGTATTAGGTAATCGATTGACTCGAGGACCTCCTGTCTCGAGTATTTATAGCAAGAGTGAGTATCTTTCTTAATCAGATTGTTGTTGTTAATCCTGTGTACTCCCAGGGGAGCATAGGGCCGCAACCACACCTCTCCACCGAACTCGGTTCTAAGCAGCTTTCTTCATCTGTTCCCATGTCATTCCAGGACACTCAGCTTCACTGATGATTGACCCCTTTGCTTGGGTCTGCCCACTGTCCTCTTTATTTGTGGGTTCCAGTCAAGTGCCTGCCTTGCAACATTAGTCGCTGGTTTTCGCAGGGTGTGTCCTAACAAGCTCCACTTTCTTTTTTTGATGTCTTGGGCTATGGGTTTTTGTCTAGTTCTCTCCCACAAATCGATAGTAGTTATCTTTTCTGGCCACCTAATTCCTAATATCCGGCGTAGGCATTTGTTAACAAAAGTCTGCAGCTTTTCCATATTTGTTTTAGTGACTCTAGTCCTCTCGTAATCATGTCAATAACCAGCCAAACGCCAGATCATGTCAGCAGCACCTTTGTCCCGCACACGTCTATTTTGCACGTAACAGCCTCCGATATTGTAGCTGAAATAATTTAAACCTGCCACTTTGCCTGTATTGCTTACCAGATGACAACTGAGCTCCCAAGGAACATAAAATCTTTAGAAAAATTATTTTAAAAAGCAATTGATGACTGCCTAGTCATGTGGTATGCGCTCTGGACTGTGATGGACTCAAATTCTCGGTTTCAAATCCTGCCCACTGCCATCCTCTGTCTTCCTGCGTAAGGTTTGGGCTAGAATGTAACTATAATTACAATCTTAAAGAACATATTTAACTCTTTCTCTCCTCACCGACGATACAAACGTTGATTCCATCAGAATGTGGTAAATAATTACGGAGAGAAAGAGTTAAGTAACATGAAGACAGAGAAAGTGATTTAAAGACAATAACAAAGAATGGGCTGGCCTGTCATTGAATGAAATTGTGCCCAAGGCAAAGGACAGAGAGGAATAGGCAAAAAAAACGGGTGACAGATCTTGTGTGGTGCCAAAATGGTTCAACAAACTAAGGGATAGGTTAAAGAGTAAAGAACATATGAAATATTTCAAACAAAGCAAACAATTCATTATCAGATCAAATGAAAATGTACATGAAAACGTTTATCAACATTTAGAAACATTTAGATCAATTATAGATATGAATTAGATAATTTTAAATTAACAAATAGAAAAAAAATAGAACTCATATAGGCACATTTTAATCAATATTTATCTGCTATACTTTGAGAGAGACATGTTTAATAAATTTACGAGCCTAATAGAAATTGAACATTTATATAATTAGACGATATCACGAAAAAGGAATAGGCCTACTATTCAAATTTTATTTAGATAAAAATATATCTATTTCTTCAATGGAAAATATGATATAATTATGATTTAATTGCAACAAATACAATGAGACACTAGATTCGCGACCCCTTTGGGGGTCGAATGACCATTTGACAGGGGTCGCCTAAGAAGATTGGAAATTCGGAATTTGTTTATTTATCATCTGTATTATTATTATTTTTTTGTAACAAGCATAGATGGTATACACTTTCATGTGATAAAACAAAGGGGCATTATCCAGATGTTTGTATGTCAAACACAATTTTAATTTTAAAAGTAGGTTTACATATTTAAGAAGATGGATATTTTGCTTGAGGATAAAGATGGCAATATGAGTTAGTGAAACATCCCTTTTGAAGCTATTTTTTTTTTATTTCCATTCCAGTTATTTCTTTCTACTGAGTTTGATTGATTCACCATGTTCTACTGTTTCACACGTATCTGACGTGGTTGTCGAGAGGCTAGGTTCTAAAAATTTGTTTTTAATCTTCTTGAAGAAGCTTGTTTGTTTTTTATTAGAGAGAAAAAATACAGAAAATAGCCGAACTGGTAGACATCTTTGTCATCTTGAATAGTTAAATGCTTCAATGTAAGTATCAAACACATACATCGATTTGTCTGAAAAGGTCCTTTCGTCCAAATGAAACATTAGGCAAACAAAAGTAGATGAAAATAAAACTTGAATCTTGCCAACTTTATCTGCTTTCTATGAGGAAAAAAGGGGGCTGTATCTGACAGACAGACTACAATGGCAATTTATGTCAAAGAACATAAGCACTAGCATGCAAGTGAAATTTCACCAAAATTCTATATCTACATGACATCATGTTTACACTTTCTAGAAGTCTAAGTTGAAGCTGTCTATTGTGCTCATCAAAAGCGATGCAGCTAATGATTTCTTTTCAATGTCAGTGACACAATTCTGGATCACGTGTTTGCAGTCATATCCCACTTCGAGATTGTGTTGCGCCTTCTTTATCCATTTCTAACAGTTGGCACACATTTTTGCGGAGCAAGGTTTTCCAGCCTGTTAGTTATCCAGTCTAAATAAAGAAGTAGACTTGATGCTGAAGATGGCATTCACTGTACTCTTACACAGATTCCCACAACCTTCCCACTCACGTTGACGTATTTATTTGTAGCAATGTAGTTGACCTTATTGAACATCATCCTCCATGTTTCGCCATACTTTTAAAATTCTTACATAAGTATGCACATGAATATAGTGACTACGCAATAGAAAAGCTAATAAATGCAAGTTATAAAGATAAACTTTTGTTAGCAATTTAATTATAAAACACATTTATTTTACACTCATTACAATTACATAAAGCTTTTTATTTGTTAAATTTCCACTAATGAAAAGGCGTCATAAATCAGATACAGACAATACGATAACGATATTATAACATAGCTAATTTCCATTACCTAGGCCTATGAACGAAAACAAATTGCGGTTAGCGGTCGCTGTCTAGTGGGTAATCGTTTTAGAGGGTCGCGGCAACAAAAAGGTTGAGAACCGCTGATCTAAATAGATAAATATTCCATGAAATTTTTAATTATTATAATCAGTCTGTCGGTGTTTCTAAACATTAAAAAAAATAGGCTTTTTTACAAAGCTTATTATATGAACTCACTTTGTCTGTTTGGTAAACAAGTTGTACACGTTCTGTCTCCGACACCCGACCTCGGATTAAGCTGAAACTTTGCACAATTATTCCTTTTACCCGACTACACAAAGATAAAAAAAAACACAATAAGTTAATAAACTTTTAGTAAATAAATATTTTGTATATTGAACAAGGGAAAGAAATTGTACTTGACTGAATTTGTGATATAAGCTAAATTAGTCCCCTATATAGGTCGCCGCTCTTAATTGTAATAAAAATATATAACTATACAATCTTTTCTAGTCATAAGTATCTCACTAGCAGAGTGTTTAGCACGTCGTTTCGAAGAGGCCTGAGCCAAGATTTCTAATTCAGATGGTTCCCCCAACTTATTTTTTTTTAAATGCTTTTGAAAACCAATTACGATCAAATGTGCCCAGATATATCGCCATCTTTCTTTCCCCCTCCCCCTCCAATTTCCCAACTGGTCCAGACATGTGATAGGATCACAGCGCATTAAGAAAACTAAAAGCATGAAATTTGCGCTAAGCAAAAACACTCGGTAAAATATTATTAATCCCATAGAATTATTGCTGTTGGTCTGGATCTATCACAAATTTAATTACACGACTGATCCATGCTAATCGATACATTTACACTTACATTTATCAGCTTTGTTGTTTTTTTTAATGTATTTTTAGCGGCCACCGAAAGGGGAAAAGACCAAATTAGTTTTGTGTGAAATGTCTGTCCGTCCGCCCCGTTTAGATCTCGTAAACTAGAAAAAATAGTGGAAATCTGACATCATAATATTTTAGACCATTCAAAGTTCTAATGCATCGGCTACTTTTTAATTTCTAAAAGTGAAAAATCTAAATTTTTAAATCACGTATGCAAGCTTTTTTTTCTTAAAAATACAACACTTTTACTACTATTTACTATTAAAAGTAACAAACACGAGAGGCTCTTTAGTAGGGGAGATGACCATTTGCCATATTGTTAGCACATTTATGCAAATGGTTTTAGATATTTTGTCAATTTTTAATGTACATTAGTATTGCTACGTTATTAGAAGCATTTTTTTTCTAATATTAAATCCTTTTTATTCCCAGGATTATAAAGGTCCTTTAATAGGTAATTTTTGTCTTAAATTATTATCTGATAACATTATTACACAATCTATTAATAGATATGTAGTGATCAAATCAATACTGTGCGATGCATTCCAAACATTGATCAACTCAAGTCTATTTATTCGTTTTTCAGGTGATCATGAAAATCAAGAGTCAGAAGGAGGAGAATCTGATCTACAAAAATATTTTGCTGACTGTAAGAAGAATCCAGGTCATAAGCAGTTTATACCTGTTAATACATTCACCAGAAAACATTTACCTTGGGCACATCGAGACAATGATTTATATGAATACATCAGAGCTGTAGCTGATCTGACAGTAAGAGTAGCTGTTACAACGAATAGTCCAAACAGACCAATGTTTTGGCCACAGACAACTCACCCATATCCATTTTTTAGCATGCACGATACAAAACATTTAAGGACAGGAAGTGGAAGAGTGTGGTGTGTAAACAAGTTTCAAAATGGAGACAATCATCAGCATGATAATAGTCGTAGTGACAAGTCAAAATGTTGGTGTAGAAAATGTCAAGATTCAGACTCACCCAGCAATGTGTGGTGGGAGTTTAAAGTGTACACAGCCGCACAAGTTGTTTTCGATGACTTAGAGGCCAGCTTCACGACCATTAGATTGTTTTATGATACAGAAGATAGTCCTGTGATCATTGTTGATAATGTCAGTGTTTCTGATATTAACATTCTGAATGACAGGTGCGAGTTGAAATGTGTCACATGCGACACGAATTTAGGAAATAAACTAATGATAATATGGGAACATTTAAACAATGTCAGATCAAAAGTATTTGAGAAATTTTATAAGTCTAGTTGTACTGACAAGTTCTGCTTTATAGTGTCACATCCTCATGGATGTTCTAAACAGATCAGTGTTGGTCAATGGAAATTCGATCAAAAGGTAGAGGAAGCTAGTTTTAGATCTACATCTAAATATTTGTATACAACCTGTACATGTCCAGGAAGTAGCGGAGGAAATGTTCAGTGTTTTTCGTCCAATGCCGGGACAGGATTGAGGTGGTCTTCTCTTGTTCACAGTGGAAGTTTGAAGTCTGGATTAAATTACAGCGAAGTGCATTAGTGAATTGTTTATTTCATGTGCTATAATGTGTAAATAAAAAAAACATGTTTTTTAATTATTAAAATACTTTTTTTTTCTTTTTTACATCCAAAATAAAAAAAAAGAGTGATATTATTGTTTTTATATTATTAATTTAGAAAATTAGAATAATATATATATATATACTTTTCTTTAACATATGCTTCGTCTTTATCAAGGAAAATATTTTCCTGCTGAGATGTATAAACTTGTGTAAACATCAAATTTCTAAAATGTAAAATATCTCTCAATCACAATCTATCTCTTACTGTCTGTCTATCTCTCTCTCTGTGATATATATATATATATATATATATATATATATATATATATATATATATATATATATATATATATATATATATATATATGTATATATATATATAATATATTTATGTAATTTATTGTTATGAATATGTGTGCGTGTGTCTTTCAATAAATAAACTAAAAGGTATACCTATGTCTACAGGTTGTATTAATATTATATGAAATATCATAACACTATAGAAAATACTATAAACAGGTAAATGTATAACCCTGCCGGACCATGTAAAACAAGTACGTTTGGGCCACGAGGCTTTCATCAGCTACAAAACAAACAAAAATGGCAAACAAATAACACAAAATAGGCTTAAGTTAATTTATCTGTCCGATGTTGTTCTCTATCCAGGCAGAAAAGAAATGAGCTACGCTGGTCTAAAAACGCGGGAAAACGGAAGGGGGCTGAGATGACTGGCAAAGATGAAGGGGATAGAGTAAATGCCCATTGCATACGTTGGTTGAATGATGCCTGACATGTAACTAAGTTTGTTTTCGATCTGCAGACGGGTGTCTGCAGTACTATATATGTTTCCAGCATTTGAAAGATTTTAAATTTATAATTATGAAAAAAAAATTAATGAAACATATCATAGGTTTGTATGAAAATTTTGTAAGCTTGAATAACGCTGTATTTTTATTAAATTAAAATTATATGTAAAAATATTGACAAATTCAATTTTAAAAGTAGCTAAAATTAGAAAACATTGTTATCTACTTTTAACTTCATCTTAATATGAATAGTGCTGAAACAGCACTGTTTTGTTGAGACGGCTTCAACAGTCTGTAGATGAGTGGCTCAGAGAAGAACAAGCAGGCTTCCGAAGAGGCAGATCATGTACAGAGCAGATCTTCGTTCTACGAAATATAATAGAACAAAGTTTTGAGTACCAACAATGACAAACCATCAGTTTTTTTAGATGTGAGCAGGTCAGGAGGTGCTGGAGACCTTTTCTCTGCTCAACATTAAATTCTATAACAGTAGGCAGATGTTAGCGCTACTGGGTGGGTTTCATCTGTGACACCTCAGTCTACGACCAAAGGGCTAGAGTCACGTAAGTAACCAGACATACTAACCTAAACTAAATAAAAGCACCAACGAAACTTTACTTGAAATTAAATAAGACAAAATGAAACTTTATTTACATAAAAAAAATCAATAATAAAATATAACATATATACACACTAACTACTACAAATGAAACCAGCAACTAACTAAAACCCTCTAAATCTACGCCACTACAAACACCAACAAACTAACCAAACCAACTAACACAAACTGATAAAACCAACTATCTAACTAAATCACTACAACTACTACACTAGACCTAGATCTACACAAACACACTGCAATAAAATAGTCTAGATCTACAATATTCTACTACTACAACCAACTCATAACTAAAACAAGAACACCTTAGTACCTTACTATTCACTAAGAACAGACTAAGCCACTAGGTCTAAGCCGACTAAGGCAACACTACAAAACAAAATAACACTAGATTCCCTAGATCTACAGAAACAATAACAATAGCAGTAATAAATGCAGCAGAGGTTACAGCAGTTATAGTAGCAGAGTAATAGCAGTAAAAATAGCAGCATGTATTTCAGCAGTAAAAATAGTCTGCAACAAATAAAATACAAAACTATAATATATATATAAAAATCATATATTCTATTAGATCTTGAACACTCAAAGCAGGACTGATGGGCGCCGCCATATGTAAATCAAAATGCTCAAAACAAAAGCTGCCAACTAGAAAATAAAACTAAATTAAACATATCTAGCATATTTACACAGTGTGACATAGATCTAGTAAAAGAAAATATAAAATATTCCTACACGTACAGGCCGTCACAGGGACAGAATAATGAAATAATTATACGACAGTCCACAAAGATCTTCGGCTGTCACAGAGAGATACTGTACTGACCACTGGTCAAATGTACACTTAACTGTTATAAGACAGCGTGTGCATCACTTTGTATACTATCCCGCACTAACATATATATATATATATATATATATATATATATATATATATATAATATATATATATATATATATATATATATATATATATATATATGTGTGTGTGTGTGTGTGTGCGCGCGTGTGTGTGTGTGTGTGTGTGTGAGAGAGAGAGCTGGCGCTCCTAGATCTAATTTTTGACCTAATTCTATCTAATTTGTAATTTATGTAGGCCAGGGCTATGATGTTTATAATTTAGTGTCTTTTTAGTTTATATAGTTCAGTGCTGAGTATTTTGTAGTTTCCGCTATTTAAAACTTTCTGCTAGTTTTAGTCTTTTTCTGTTATTTGTGTTTTACTCGTAGAGGAAAGGTAGTTTTTAAAATAGTTAACTAGCCTTAGAGCTGTGGATGTTCTTTCCTATTTTTTATCCCTGGTTAGTTCTGCTTATTTTTGTCTTTGGCATTAGCGTTGGATTGGTTGTTATTTTTTTAATATCAGTTTATGTGCAGGTCTGTAAACGGTATGAGTTTAGAATAGAAATAACTTTTTATCTTCCTTTTTGTATTTGTGTAGGATTTAAATTTTAAGATTCTCTTTTTAATGCTGTTTAATTTGGTATATAATG
Organism: Biomphalaria sudanica; assembly: GCA_036873155.1. Taxonomy (NCBI): domain Eukaryota; kingdom Metazoa; phylum Mollusca; class Gastropoda; family Planorbidae; genus Biomphalaria; species Biomphalaria sudanica. Next base: position 2,348,521 of record JAZGLO010001986.1, read on the forward strand.
TTGTGTAGTCCGTGTCTTTAGTAATTTGCTAGATTTTATTGTTGTGTACGGCTAGGTACAAATTAGGGAAATCGGTAGTCCAGTTTAGTTTTAGATAATTAGCGTGACGTCATGCTCTCCGATATGTTCGCGCTGACCAGTTATAGCTAGCTCCGGAACCACGTTGAGCTCTCTTTTGTCTTGACCAGTGGTCAGTGATGACAGTGGTGCCTGTATAAAGCTAATTGTGTGTTGTATAATTTCAGCTGGGACCGCCTGTAAGTTGGAAAATGTTTTTATTTTTACTTTCTTTAGTTCGTATTTGTATTAATTGTTTCTAGATCTACATCTATTGCTATAGTCTAGATGCAGACTGATTAGTGTAGTGGCATCACTGGCTAGTTAATTAGCCATGATTACCTCTGATGGAACCGGAAGTTCCGTAGACTTGAGTAGCGTCACCCCTTTTAGCCACCTTCTTTTTTTCTACTTCCTTTATTCTACTGACTTCCTTTATTCTACTGACTTCCTTTATTCTACTGACTTCCTTTATTCTACTGACTTCCTTTATTCGACTTCCTTTATTCGACTGACTTCCTTTATTCGACTGACTTCCTTTATTCTACTGACTTCCTTTATTCTACTGACTTCCTTTAATCTACTGACTTCCTTTATTCTACTGACTTCCTTTATTCTACTGACTTCCTTTATTCTACTGACTTCCTTTATTTTACTGACTTCCTTTATTCTACTGACTTCCTTTATTCTACTGACTTCCTTTATTCTACTGTCTTCCTTTATTCTACTGACTTCCTTTATTCTACTGACTTCCTACTGTAGATGTCTGTACTTAATGTTATTAACCAAAGTGGATTTTTTTTCTTCAAGATTCTGTCGTAATTTTATTTTTATTTATTTTTTTATATTTTATTTATTTCATTCTACAGGTGACTTCTATTTTTCTTTGTTTCTTTCACTTATGGTGTTAACATAATATGTCATAAGACATAATCTCGTTATCGATTGCTAGTCATCAAAACAAATATAGTAATGCATATATTTTTATTTGGTATTAAAGAAAAAAAATATGTTAATATACAAATATGAAACTTTATTTAATACATACATTCAAGTCTTTTGACTTATAAAAATTTACAATCACAATGTAAATGTCTATTCAACTCAAATGTGTACCTGATTATAGTTGGGGAAAGTAAACGAGATTATTCGCTCTGCTGGCTACAAAACACCCGCGTCATAATCGTTGGGGAACAAAAACATACGACCTGTAGATAACAAGGTATGAAAGAGGAACTTTACATTTAGAAGGCGGAGTGGCCGAGTGTTAAATTACTTCCCTTCCGAACTGGAGAGATTCAGGTTCGAATCTTGGTGAAGACTGGTATTTTAACTTTCTGGATCTTAAGAGCGCCTCTGAGTCCACCCAGCTCTAATGGATACCTGAAATTAGTGGAAGAAAAGTAAAGCAATCGTTTGTTGTGCTGGTCACATTACACCTCGTTAACAGCGGGTCACAGAAAAAGTTGACCTTTACATCATCTGACAAATAGATCGCAAGGTCTGAAATCTTTACTATTTTAAAGACAGAAATGAACAGAAGTCTACTTTCTAAGTTTGAAGAATACGAATAAGCTATGAAATAAAACCCTTTTTGTTGTGTTGATAGATCTACATTATTGATTCCCAAAGTGGTCTATATAGACCCCTAGGGGTCTACGAAGACTTCCAAGGGGTCTACAAAAGAGAATAAATAAATTGGGAGTCTATGAGGTGTCCACGGGGGTCTACGATAATAGATTTCATTTAAGAAGTTTGTGACTTTATTTTTCACATTCCATAAATGTAATTATTTCATACACTAATTTGTACCTTCGTTAAATCTTCTAATATTTATCCTGCTATACAAACGAAAAATTGTTGTATTTAATTTGAATACTTATTTAAAGAACTTAATTTATCTTATCTTACCTTATATAATACAGACGTTACTTCAAAAAAGAAGATGATTACGTCCTACGTGTCATGCATTTAGTCATGCATATTAACCAATGACTTAAATTCTGCCAAGTCACTGTTTTTTCTGGCTAGCTCAGGCAACCCATTCCATGCTCTAATAGCACTAGGGAAGAAGGAGTATTTGTACAAATTTGTCCTAGCATATGGGACGAGGAATGTGCCTTTATTTTTGTGTCTTTCAGAGTATTTTATTAAATTTTGTTTTTGTATTTGAAGATTATGGTTCAGTGTTTTATGTATAATTGCTACTTTACTTTTGAGTCTTCTGTCCTGAAGGCTTTCTAAATTTAGTGATTTTACTAATGGTGTTACCCTAGTCAAATGTGAATATTTGTTTGTTATGAATCTCACTGCTCTATTTTGTGTTTGTTCCAGTTTCTTAATGTTTTCTTGAGTTGAGGGGTCCCACACGGTGGATGCATATTCTATTATTGGCCTAACCAAGGTTAAATAACATATTAGTTTTATGTTCTTATTTGATTTATAGAAATTTCTTTTAATAAACCCTAATGCTTTGTTGGATTTTTTTATAGTTTCATCAATATGTGGATTCCATGACAGTTTTTCATTTATTATAACACCTAGGTATTTTGAGTTTTTAGTCTGTGTTACTGGTTTGCCATGAATAAGATAAGTGGAATTAATTTGTTTATTTTTTTTGTTACTCTTAACAACTGACATTTTTCTGGGTGGAAAGACATGCTCCAATTTGATTCCCATTTCTGTAATTCATCTAATTCTCTTTGTAAAATATCTGTGTCTTGTTTTTTTTTATTGTTCTATATATTATGCAATCGTCTGCAAATAATCTGACTTTTGTTCCTGAACTAATGAAATTTGGTAAATCATTTATGTAAATTAAAAATAGTAGTGGACCCAAGACTGTTCCTTGAGGTACACCTGAGTTTACTGTTATTGGTGTTGATTTAGAGCCATTTATTATTACTGTTTGTTCTATCAGAAAATCTTTAATCCACTGATGCAGTGGACCGTTAATGCCGAAATATTTTAATTTTTTAAGCAAACTATGGTGGTGAACTTTGTCAAAAGCCTTGGAAAAATCTAGTAAGATAGCATCTATTTGTTCACTATTATCTAAACCTTTTGAGAAATCATCAATTAGTCCTATTAGTTGTGTTTCACATGATCTATATTTCCTAAAGCCATGTTGGTATGGGGTGAGGACATTATATTTGTCTAAGTGGTTTATGATGTTGCTACATATTATGTGTTCTAGTATTTTACATGTGATGCTGGTAAGTGATACTGGTCTGTAGTTTCCTGAATCAGATTTTTCTCCTTTTTTAAATAGGGGGGTGACATTAGCTTCTTTCCAGTCCTTTGGTACTCTGCCCTGGTTAAGCGATGCCTGAAAGAGTATTTTGAACACTGGGGCTAGCTCATTGCTTAGTTCTTTGAGTAATCTAGCTGGAATACCATCAGGTCCAGACGCTTTATTTGGTTTGGTGTTGGCTAATAGTTTTTTAATTCCATTTTCTTGTACTACTAAATCTTCTATGTTGTCTACTTGGTTCAAATTAAGAAATATGTCTTTGTCTCCTGGGGCTGAGAATGCTGATGCAAAGTATTTGTTTAGGATGTTTGCTTTAGTTTCATTATCATTATGTATTATGTTATGTTCATCTTTTAATGGCGCTATGCCTGTTGTTTCCGTTTTCTTAGACTTAATGTATGACCATAGGTTTTTGTTGTTATCTTTAGATATTACATTGTTTATGTATTCACTCTGCAGCTGTCTGCTTACTTTTTGGGTTAGGTGTTTAATTTGTATATACTTTTTGTAAACTCTTTCTGCCTTGGTTTCTTTAAATTTTCTATATAGGTTTTCCTTCTGTTTACAAAGCTTCTTTAGTCTATTATTAAACCAGCATTTATTTATTTTGTTTGATGTGTATTTAGTTGGTATATGATTTTCTATAATGCTTTTAAGATGGTTTTTAATGAAATTCCAGAGGTCATCGACTGGTTGGTTAATGTCTTTTTCTAATAAGAATGTTTGTTGAAAGTTTAATGCAGCTTGGTGTAGTTGTGTTAGGTTACATTTATTCCAGAGTAAGATTTTTCTTTTGGTTTTTGTATTGGCTACTGCTTTTATCTGACTGTGTATTTTTATGATCTCATGGTCTGATAGACCAGGGATAATATCATAATCAACTACTAATCCAGGTCTGTTGGTTAAGAAGAGATCTAATGTGTTGTTTAATCTAGTTGGCTTTTTAATGATTTGATCTAAACTTAGGTTGTGTAAAGTTTCTATGAAAAGCTCATTTATGTCCTTAAGGTTTTGGTGTTTATCTATGGTTAGTGTTTTCCAATTTATATCAGGTAGGTTGAAGTCACCCATAATCCAAAAAACTGCATTTTTATTTGTCTCTTTAAGTGTAGTAATCTGATTACATAGTTCCTGCATGTATTCTAAACTAGAATTTGGTGGTCTGTAAATGCTGCCTATTATAAGGGATGTTGAGGTGGTATTAATTTTACAAAATGTAGATTCTATGTTTTTTGAGTTAGGTAAGGTAATTTCTTCAGCTATAAGAGTGTTTTTTATTGCTAAAAGAACTCCTCCATGATTATCAGCCCTATCTTTTCTAAAAATTTCATAATTACTATTGAAAATTTCTGCATTATAAATTTCAGGATGTAGCCAAGTTTCTGTTCCTGCAATTATGTCTGGTTTCTCACATTCTAATAAAATTTCTAAGTCTGCTGTTTTGTTCCTAATACTTTGAAAATTTATTACTAAGGTTTTAAGGTATTTTGGTATTACTTCTTTAGGAGGTTTGTTTAGTGAGGCTGTTGTATTAATTTTAGTAGATTTAGGTTTAACAGGAGTGGATCTGGCTAGTGGTTGGTGAGTTGGTTTTGGGATGGTGTTCAAGATGTTGTATGGGTTAGAAGTGTCCGCATCAAAGGAATCAAACAGTCCTGATGTAAACTGAGGTAACCCACACGGTACACAGTGCCATGATGCATCTTTGTTGCCTAAGGCATAATACACAGGTGTATTCATATGGAGACATGATGCATGGTACCATTCATCGCAGGTGTCACATTGAATGGCTTTCTGTTTCATGGTGCATACTTTTTTGCAGATGTTGCATCTATCTTTAGATCTAGGCCCTGGATTTGACTCTACATCTCCTGCTATTAATATTAACAGTGAAAGGTATTTATTTCTACTGTGTCTGATTGAGAACTTCCATTTGTGATGGGTAATCTTCTTTAATGTTATTGATGTGTATGTTAGGTTATTTTTGAAGTTGCATTGATCTAAAGTGTGATGATTGATTATGACTGTTGTTTCCTTTTTAAGTTTAGTGTTGACTGAGGTAGATCTAGTTCTGTGTTCAGCTAGTGTGTATTTAGTAATTATTAGGATAAATAGCCAGAGCAATTTCATGATGACTGTTGTTGATTTTAGTTTTAAAAGGTCTAGTCTAAAATAGTTTAAGGTTAAAAATGCCTAAGATGGCCTAAGCTAAGTCTAAAGTGATAGCTAATTTACAATGACAATCAAATGGTTTATTCAAAATATAGACCTAGACTAGATCCAGATCTAATTCAAGATCTAGATCTAATTGTAGATCAATATATTTATGTGTTTAACTAACTTTAACTAACTATATAGAGTATTACTATTAGTTTATAATTAGTAGTATTTGTAGATGATTAGTAGATCTAAGGCCTTAATTAAAGTCAAAGTCTAAGACTGACTAGATCTAAAATCTAAGAATATAAAAATACCTAAACTAAGAGTTGTTAATTTGAATTAATTAGTGGAAATAATGCTAAATTAAGTTAAATCTATAATTTAAAGATATTAGTTTATTAGTTGAATAGCTTTTTAAAGGAATTTTATTTGGTTTATATACAACAAAACGAAAATTTAACTCATCTATGATTACTGTAAACAGGGAGCAGCCATCTTGTCAAGAGCGCGTAACTCAATTTTCTCTACATGTAGGCCTAACTAATGTTTAACAAAAAGAAGTATGGATTGTACAGCGTTGGTTATTTAAAATCGGGACTCATTCCTTCCTTGTCAAACAAGCATTTACCTGTGACTTATTATGACAATATGAAGCTAATTATGCTGGAGGATCATTTGAGACGATGCTACCATGATAAAATGATTTTTTTTAATTTTCGAAAACTTTCAGATAAAGTTCAGAATAGACCACAAAATCATATAAACAAAGGGTTGTCTGTGAGCTTCTTACAAGATCTATTTAATTATATCCAAATACGGAAACCTCTATAGGTAACCTTACTAGCCTTTGAAATAGTTGTAAAAACTGTTTTACACTAACCTACATCTGATATTGTGAAATGAATTTCTTTAAGCTACAATACAGTTCAAGGGCACATCGGTGGTATGAGTTATAACAATAAAAGCTTCTAATGTAATTCTTTGCAATAGACATAAACAGTTTGGAATCAGCGACGTAACAGGCTCTGACAGGGCGTAGCGCTATTGGCTGCAAACTATCTAAGGATCGCCGGCTCCTTATTTTTTCTCCGGTTTGACCCACGACACCTTTCCCATGATTGGGTATAGCTGCATGGCAGCAGAGGTTTGAATTCAGCTTTCTTTCTGTAAGGTGGGTTGCAAGCCAAGGCTAATGAGTTCTTCCTGCTCGATGCTTGCTGGTTTAGGCGCCAGTTATTAGCCTTCTCCCCTTATCCTGATATTGAGAACAGTCTTGCGGATCCAATTTTCAAGCCACACACGAAAGATAACGAAATACACAAGAAACTGCTCTTTGCGAAATTAATTAATTAATATTTTATGTTTGGAGGATAACTTCATACAGCAACAAATGACTCTATGAAACATACTATCCGTACCAACGGAATGTACCCAGTGTGTGTTTGGTGTACCAACGGAATGTACCAGTGTGTTTGGTGTACCAACGGAATGTACCAGTGTGTTTGGTGTACCAACGGACTGTACCAGTGTGTTTGGTGTACCAACGGAATGTACCAGTGTGTTTGGTGTACCAACGGACTGTACCAGTGTGTTTGGTGTACCAACGGAATGTACCAGTGTGTTTGGTGTACCAACGGAATGTACCAGTGTGTTTGGTGTACCAACGGAATGTACCAGTGTGTTTGGTGTACCAACGGAATGTACCAGTGTGTTTGGTGTACCAACGGACTGTACCAGTGTGTTTGGTGTACCAACGGAATGTACCAGTGTGTTTGGTGTACCAACGGAATGTACCAGTGTGTTTGGTGTACCAACGGAATGTACCAGTGTGTTTGGTGTACCAACGGAATGTACCAGTGTGTTTGGTGTACCAACGGAATGTACCAGTGTGTTTGGTGTACCAACGGAATGTACCAGTGTGTTTGGTGTACCAACGGAATGTACCAGTGTGTTTGGTGTACCAACGGAATGTACCCAGTGTGTTTGGTGTACCAACGGAATGTACCCAGTGTGTTTGGTGTACCAACGGAATGTACCCAGTGTGTTTGGTGTACCAACGGAATGTACCCAGTGTGTTTGGTGTACCAACGGAATGTACCAGTGTGTTTGGTGATTGGAGTTATAAATATTAGTTGCAATTTTAATTGATTTGAATTTTAACTCTGTATCAATAAAAAAGATAAATCTCTAACTTACAATATAGCTTTGAATTACTTTTTAACTCTTCAACTCATTACAGTTATTATTTTAGCAAAAAATAGAGTTGATGATTTTGCGAAAATGCAATTTAAGTTAAGCCGGGGTCTACTGAAAACCAGAAAACATGACAAGGGGTCTACGAGACAAAAAAGTTTGGGAACCACTGATCTACATCTTCTATTTAAACTCTCAAAAAGACTTCACTAGAGCCAATCATGCCCACTGTGGTTTAATCCAGACTTAAAACTGCCACAGTGAACAAGATGATAGCACCATCCCTCATTATAACCCACACACTGGACATGTGCTCCACTACTTCCTGGACATGTGCATGTTGTATAGGTGAACCTGGTACTGAAACCTATCATTTGTTTGTCCATCCATTGACCAACACTGATCTGCTTAGAACAGCCATGAGGATGTGACACTATAAAGGTACATTTGTGTTGATCTCTAGAGTAGAAGTATTTGTTGTAAACTTTCCTCCAGACATTTTCATATCGTTTCCAGATGTCCATGAGTTTATTTCCAATATTTTTGTCACATGTCACACAGTTCAACTTGCACCAGTCTTCTTGAATGTTTACATCTACAACACTGACCTTACCAACACTTACCACTGGACTATCGTCTCTATCATAAAACAATCTTAAGGTTGTATGACTCGCCTCAATGTCATCAAAAATTAGTTGTGTGGCTGTGTGCACATAAAACTCCCACCAAACATTGCTGGCTGTTTCTGAATCTTGGCATTTTCTGCACCAACACTTTGTGTACTTACTTTCTGCAAAATCTTTATTAATCCTTTCCCCACTTTGAAACTTGTTCACATAACACACTTTTCCACTTCCTGTCTTAAAGTGTCTTCTGCCCCTCATGTTGTAAAATGGATACGGTTGAATGGCCATATATGGATATGGCCAAAACTTTGGCCTTCCGGAACTGGTGATTTTAACATCTACTCTAACTGTCAAATCAGCTATAACTTTGATGTATTCATACAAATCCTTGACTTGAAGACCTTCGGGTAAATGTTTCAATTTGAATGTATCAACAGATATAAACTGTCTATGACCTGGATTTTTTTTACAGCCAGCTAAATATTTGTGTAGTTCTGCTTCTCCACCTTCAGACTCTTGAGTTTCATGATCACCTGGAGAACAAGAAATACCAAACAAAATATAAAAAAAAACTTTAAATAAAACAAAGCTTATCTAAGGGAAAGAACGCCACACTTACAGTTATATCTATAAAAAATGTAGAGGTTATTTTCCTTATTCGGTTGTCAATACTTAATCAACTAATTGATTATTTTTTTATTTATGGTCTGTTTGGTACTAAAATAAAATAAATGATTGTTTAATGATTCAATGTGTGTGGGAGAAATAAAGTGTTTTATTTAGCTAAGATAACGAAACCCTATACATTTTGCCATATCTGTAAAAACTGAAGGATTTATTTCCCTAGTTGGTATCTAATTAAAATAATTAATTACCAGTAATTAATTGACTAATAACATATTTTATGTGACTGTCTTGTTATTGTCATTATTGTCAGTGCAAAAGTTTTAACTTAATCCGAGAATGGGTATGGGAGAGAGAAAGTGTACAAACTTTTATCTTATCTTATCTTATATAATACAGACGTTACTTCAAAAAAGAAGATGATTGACCAGACGAGCTGATATAAGTTTTGTAAAAAAATGAGTTGATCAATTGTTTAGAGCATAATATACATTTATGATTTAATCAATATATATCTTTAATTAGATGATATCTTACTTATGTGTTCATCAAACAGTTTGTATAGACTACTAAGAATCAAATGAAATATTTAACTATAATTTGAAAATTGTTATCATTTATATGGACCTTATCATTAATTTGTATAATTATATAGAGTTCGATCTAGAGAAGGTTTAGATTGACATTTGACAGTTGTTGTTTTGTTTTACTTTATTTTAACATTTTTAATCCATGAAATTTGATTATATAAATGTAGATCTATTTTATATCTAAACATTACAAACGAATTATTTAGGCTTATATCATTACTAAATTCTGGGACAGTGAGATATCTGTTATTCATTTTACGGCAAGTAGAAGAGATATTCATTAGTAAAATGATATAGTTTAACTGTCATAAGATCTGAAACTTCCCAGAATAACCTTTCCTGATTGATGAGGTCCCTCGCGCATTAGTTTTAGCACGAGACTCTCTGCAGCTATTTCATTCTATTAAGTTTGATTCTTTTTATTTACGTCGAGTCTGTTATTATTAGCGTTTATGTAATGGACATAATATTGTTATAAACCTGGTGGTGGCACAGATGGGGGTAGTGGTGTTTGTGTAGTCAGCCGACGCAAATCGTCCCAGGCCAGCGCTAGACGAGCGGTCAACCGTGACGAGTTACGACGGTCGGCCGAGACGAGTGTCAACATGATGGTTCGGGAAGGATCGACGTCGTGAACAAAGCTCAGGAGCGTCACGAGGGTTGTAGTCATCTGACACCCAGAATGGTCGAGCGACGTTCTCTCCGGTTCTAGAAGGCCAGCAGGGACCCTATATAAAGAGCGAAGGTATCAGAGACGAGTCAGCTACAACATCCAGATCTACAGTTCGTTACTACGGCTCAGTACAAGTCCGAGGCGAGACAGACCAGTGCAAGAGTTGATACGACGGCAAGGCTATTAACAGGAGAGATATTTGTACAGTCTTGTGTTACGTGCTGCCAATTGTACAATATTGGCTGTTATTTTATTGACATTAAACTATTACGTTATTTGGAGCCCAGAGTTGTCAAGTTCCGTCAGTTGGTGGTGTAAGGTGCAGTTTGCAGAGAGCCGGATAGTGAGATTCGTAACAATATTGAGACTAATACTTTTGAATACTTTTATCTTCAACCTCCAGCTTAGTGGAAATAAATTCAGATCCCAATAAAATCTTGTTTTTCCCACTCAGTTTTTTTATTATATTGCGCATTTATAATCAGAATTCAGTCAGACTTAGGCTAAGTCAGTATTTTTTGTAAAACAAGAAAAACATTTCAAATACTTGTTAAAAAGACAATGCCTTCTATATACAGCTCTCAATAACTAATAAATAAAAGATTAAAAAAAACACATGGAACATTTTTACCCAGCCCTCTATTCATGCATCCGGAATAAATCCTGGTTAAGCGAATGTAGAGAAAATAGATCTACTACACTTTATAATAAAGGTCTAGACTGACAAGTCTAAGATAAAATATTGCCTTAACATTTTACTGTATACTCTCAAATCAATACTGTCTTAGATTCGGAAATTCTAGAACGCAATAGTCTTTTCAAGAACGCAATAGTCCTTTCTAAGCCGATGTGGGAACAACTTTTATCTAGATCAGTGATTCCCAAAGTGGTCTATATAGACTTCCCAGAACTTTCAAGAACGCAATAGTCCTTTCTAAGCCGATGTGGGAACATTTTTTATCTAGATCAGTGACTTCCCAGGGGTCTGCGGAGGTTTTCAAGGGGTTTACGAAAGTGAAAAGTAAATTGGGTTCTATGTGATATCCACAGGGGTCTACGATCAAGGATTTCATTTAAGCAGGTCTTGACTTTAATTTTCAGATCCCATTAATATAATTAATACATAATCATAAAATATATATGATTTGTACCTTAGTTAATCCTTTAAATATTTATCCTGCTAATCAAAAGAAAAATTGATGTATTTAATTTCAATGTTGATTTAAATAGCTTAATTTTGTCTACATGTAAGTAATGTTTAACAAAAGGAAATGTAGATTGTACAGCGTGGATTATTTAAAATTAGGACTCATTCCTTACATGCCTTTCAAGCGGTTGCCTAAGTGACTTTTTATAACGATATGAAACTAACTACACTGGAAGATAGTGGTTTGTGAGCGTCTTACAACTTCTCTTTATTTATAGCCAAATATGGAAAATCGTATAGATAAAACATTGATTTCACCAGCCGTTGAAGTTGTTTTAAAAACTGTTTTACACAAACTTACCTCTGAAATTATTAAATGAATTTCTTTAAGCGACAATACAGTTCAAGGGCACATCGGTGGTATAAGTTATAACATTAAAAGCTTCTTATGTAATTCTTTGCAAACGACATATACAGTTCAGGATCAGCGGCGTCGCAGGCTCTGACAGGATGTAGCAATGTGTGCTGCAAACTGCCTAATGGTCACAGGGTCCTTCTTTTTCGTCAGGGTAGACGCACAAAACATTTTTCCACGTTTTGGTATAGCTGCAAGGCAGCAGAGTTTTAAATTCAGTTTCCCTTCCGCCCATGACGACTTTCTACCATTTCTACCATAAGAGAGAAGACAGAAAACAGAGATCACAAAGAGACACAAAATGTCCTTTCAAATCATCAAATACAATCAAACTTTTGATATCCACTTCAGATTTAGGTCTAATGTTGAACTGATAGGAATGTACATTTATTTTGCTATCGTTATAGTTATTTTTATGTATAGTGCACACATTATAAGACACATTGCCTCAATGCTAATAAAGCAATTTTTTTTTTTTTGTTATTATGGAAATGAATAAACTTTTTCTCTGGCACTGTCATGGTGGAGCTTCGTTAAAAGGAAACAAAATTCATCGATGTACATTCAAAAAGTGTCCTCTAAGAAAGTTACTGATGATGTGTCAGGTCTGCAGCATTACTGCCCTTTGACAGGAATTAAGGATCCTCTTAGGAATGCTTAGGGCTTCCAATGTATATGCGAGGCTAGTTGTCATTATCCCTTCACTTCTAAAACAACAGAGTGTATTGTTTAAACAGATACCTTCCATAGTCGCTTTATTTCGAAGCATATATGTTCGTATTTTCTTCATTTTTACAATTTCATTTCTTCTTTTTATTGTAGGATAGTGGCACGGCGATGTCTATGATGGTTGCAAATTTTTCTTATTAGTTGTAAATTGGGCGATTGAAGTCCACCGTCTTGTCAGTCAAAATACGTCTGGCAAGTTATAAAATGTAATTGGTTTACCCCTTATGTGAGTATTTGTAGTAAGGAGGCGTTTCTCTCTTAATTAGATATATGTCAAAACCAGGTGTTGATTTACTTGGTTCTGGAAACATGGATAGGTAGGTTGCTTTCACTGTCATAGACGAAAGCATCTGTTAGAAAAAAAACTTCCAAAATGAGACAGCTCAAAAAAAAAGACGCATTCCTCGTTTCATATGCTAGGACAAATTTGTACAAATGCTCCTTCTTCCCTAGTGCTATTAGAGCATGGAATGGGTTGCCTCAGCCAGTCAGAAAAACCTATGAATTGGCAGATTTTAGGCATTGGTTGACATGCATATAAGTAACGTCTGTATTTTATTAGATAAGTGAAAACAAAACAACAACTCATCGCATCTCGTTTAAGTTGCTAAAAATGTGCATGTAAAAGAATACATTAGTAGTAGTAGTAGTAGTAGATATTAGACGTATACGTTTTATATGGTCTGCTTGCTACGATTGCTACCATAATATCAAATCTTAATATCAAACAAAAGAGTAATAAAATGCTAAAGCAAATGAAGGAAGACTACTTTTTTTTTAAATATCTCTATTCAAGTCACTCCTTCGTGAAAGTTTGGCAGACAGTTGATCTAAAAAACGGCTCAATCGATGTCCTAGAAATATAACGTTGTATATGGCCAGATGGGGAAATCTCTAGTTTGACCGTTATAAAATTTCAAAGTAAAAAATAAAATAAATGTAAATTTGGTTAGAGACTTACAAATCTAGGTCTAGAGCTAACATGGCGTAGACAGCTGTATTACCGTAATTATGCGATGACAGTACATTTCAAGTTTATAAGCGTGTCTTACATTTTTAAGTAAATCTAATATAGATTATATTTACATTCTTAATTTAGATGTGGATCTAGACTAGACCTTAAGAGGTTCTACATCAGAATTTTACGTCTAGTGTTAGACCTAGATGTCCATATAATAAACATATCAATTAATAATAGCATTAAAGATGTCTTCTCCGCTGGCCGGTTTAGAAAATGCGGACGTTCAATTACAAGGCAGTAAGCAGCTAAAAGGTCTTACGGGATCGATACCCGAATGGAATCAAATATTTTATTTTTTAAAAGTTATTTTATTATATTTGAATTTTAATTAAGGAAGTATTGTCTTTAAAAAAAATATATATTTTAAAATATATTTCTTGTTAATTTCTGAACAATTATATATTGTATAGAATTATCAATATGATATTATACGCGAATTTTGAAGGGCTTTAATTTGACCTACGTAGACTAAATTTCCTTTTTAAATAAATCAGTTTGACGGCATTATCAGAAAGTTAATATTAGAACTAGGTCTAGATTAAAACTCTGGATCTAGCTACACCTTTGCCAGTTAGCGATATTCATCTATTTCTGTGTTTTTTAACGTGCTCTATTTGTGCAAAACAGAATTTTTGTCAACTGAGCTGTAGGCTTATATTTTCTTACGAAGATGTTTCTAATTTATTTGCGCCCTCCGAAAGGGGAATATCCACTATTAGTTTTGTGTGGTCTGGCTATCCGTCCTTCCGTTTAGATCTCGTGAAATAGAAAAGTTATGGAAATCCGACATCATCATATTTTAGAATTTCAAACAGCTACTTTTTTCTGTAAGCGAAAAAAAATTTGTTTTAAATCAACTATGGAAGCATTTTTTTTCTCCATAAAAATACATCATTTTTACAACTATTCACTACTTATAGTAAAAAAAAACAACACTGAAGACACTTTAGTAAGGAAGATGACTATTTACTATATTTTTAACACATATATGCAAATAATTTTAGCTTTTTCGTCAAAAATATTTTTTTACATTGCATTCCAAGACATGACACGAGAAGCCATATATTTCCCTACATTGACAAAAAATATTTTTTAAAAAGAAAAATCTATTTAATATGTATATAAGTGAAATCTAATTGAAAACAACAATTAATAAGCAGTGTTTCATATTATAATCTATTCAAAACAACAACACAGTCAGCATATATCGTATTATAAACGTGAACTGTAGCACACACTAAAATAAAGGGAACAGTTTTTTTTAGGCAAGAGTTATATTTGTTGAGGCTTTAAATGAGAGATCGACCCTTTACAAAACAATTAGATCAATTAGATAATCCTTCAATAACATCAGTTAGGCCAGGTTCACATTGAACTTCATCTTCACCTATCGCTTGTCTTTAGGATCATTGGGGCACCACGCAAAAGTTGTCTACCGATTTTCTACATTCCTCTCTGTCCTTTGATAGAGGTTCCTTCACTTACAGGTCGGTCCATTATTTGATGTAATCTTCCCATTGTTTTCTTTGTCTTCCTCTTCATCATCTTCCTGAAACTGTTCCATGAGGAAAGGTCTTTGCGCTTTGCGAGTCATGATGACCTTGTGATGTGGCCATAGAGTTCGAGTTTTTTTTTTATGACAGTGGTTAGCAGGTAATCACGGGGTCCGATTGCTGTATTAATCCTGTTAATCTCTTCATTCGTGATGCGGTCTTTGTAAGTGACACCTAGGATTTAACTAACTATCTTCATAACTATCAACTCATCGAATACATATTAATATCAACAATGTAATAATAATAACGTGGTATCAAGTCGTTAGTCGAACTACCAATACAACAGCACGTCTCTTCTTTTTGTATCGACGAAGTTAGGGTTGTACTTGATAGAGTGTAGTTTATAGTTTCTGATATTCTTTCTGAAAATATTGAGCCCTGCCTTTTATGTACCTGAGCGGATCACTTCGTGGGCCAATTTTAAGTATGTATTCCCACACAAACTGTTTGTTTTTTACCTTGTTTTAATATGCATTATTAAGTAGAAAAGAAACCACTTCCCTCTCTTTTAATTAGAAATTAAATCAGAAGACGTTCACCTACCCATTAAAATCAGCTGTCTGTCCATCGTTTAAAGAGACGTTCAATTGGTGAAAAGTGACTAGAAAAGAAAAAAGGGCATTCATATATACTTTTTTTTTTAATTTAGTAAATGATCAATAATATTGATTTCATAAAAATATCAATATTTACAACAAAAATTAAAAAGAAAATGTATACGCATAGTGTTATGGGCTAATATCATCTGACTTCACTTCTTACTAATTATCACTTCTCATTAGCCACAGAACATTACAAAATAGAAATATACTTAATAACTAGTTTCACTTGTATACAATGACACTTTATTTATCACTGGGCAATCCGTCCAGTCTTCCTAAAACGTCGCTATCTCTAACTACTATTCAAAACACAACCTACTTCTAACATAACGCCATGTTGGTCTCTTGTTCGTCTGTCTACTGCGTCATTAGTCTGTCTCACTACGTCATTACTTTCACCGTCGCTAAAACTATACACACTATATTTGTCTAACAAAACTAACCTACTCTCTAAACTAGTACATTACAATAGACATAATATTTATATCTAGACTGGAAATCGGAAACAAATCCTTATCCGCCATTGATCGATTCACAGATCTATAAATATATAGATTTGTATAAACTCTTTTCAAGCTGCAAGGGAAGTCACCCCAAATCTAGGAAAAGCAAATCTTTTCCGTCTTAGAAAAGTAATGATCTTTAGTTTTCAAAGTTTAGAAAACATGCAAACTCATTTCTCGGATTTTTGTTACAATGGGCTAATAATATAATCACAGAACTATATATATTTACGCAAATATATGAAACAAAGCCATTTCCTGTTAAATTTCCATTGAAATAATATTTCAAAAATCCTAGATCAAAATAATTCATGTCGATTGATTTTAATCATCTTATCTACAATTAAATTTATAGATTACCTAGATCATTCTAGATTATTTATCCAAAATTTGCAAAATAATAATTAAGAGACGAGAGTAATCTTATTTTTAAGGTTCAATTACTAGATCTAGATCTAAAAATTAAATTATATGTTACATAGGTTAGGGTGGGGGGAAAAATTTACCCTTTATAACTACTTTACAGAACAACGCCTTGTTTTAACTTTAAAAAAAAAATTCACGATAGTTTTTGTTGTCTTAAAAGATTTCCACGTCCAGTCTAGATATAATATAGGTCTATGGTTTACGCAAATGCTAGTTGCGGCCCTTATAGGTCTCACTTCTCGCACTACATCCTACGAGGCTACGTTTTAATATAAACTTGTTTTAAATGTTCCTTTCTACTTTCTACTTAAATACTTATCAGCCTATGCCAGAGAGAAGAGACAACACAATGACTGCTTTATTGATCCATATTGGCAATATGTTAAGATTACAATCATTTTTTGTTCTTTATTAAACAAGATCATAACAGAAATTGCCCCGCTCCTCCCCCCGCCCCCCCCCCCAAAAAAAAAAATGAGACACCAAAAACATTGAGGTTTATGAATTTATTTTATTTTAATTTAATTATTAACAAGCTTCTATTTCGTGTTAAAGTTGAACTGTTCGTAAAGTTAAGTCTGTATGTGCATGTGTGTTGAGTATGTGTTCAAAGTGCGGGAACTTTAAAAGCTCTTGGGGAAGATATATATTTCTTAGACTCCAGAGCTTAAAGATGTTCACATGATGAGCTAATACAGTCTCGCATAACAAAGCAATGATGTCATTGATATTTTTTTTTAATATTCATCTTGCCCAACTTTAATGTAGCATAATTTTTTGTCCACCTAATAACTTTTATGTTTTGAACTTAGCCTAAAATCTTAGCGTTACCTTGTCTAAATCATTAGTGAATAATATAGAGTTTGGCAACTCAATGATATTTTAACCTCTTTTTATCTAATGTCAACCATATTTTTTATCAAATATTTACCTCTCTGTGCAGGTCTAGAAAAGTATTTTGCCGTGAAAACTTAATGTCACAATAAAAATACCACGGAGAAATTATTTAACAAAAGATATTGCCAGAAAATAAAAAAGACAGTTGAAAAACGTTCCCTAACGTCATTATCTACTTGTAGACTAGGCTGTGAGATATGTGTAGTTATTTTATCTGTGTGTTATTCAAAGCTGTGTGAATATTGGTTGACTGACGTAAGCGTGTATAGAATGAGTGGGGAGCAAATAAACAAAATTGTTTTGAAACAAAGAATGCTATGTTAAACAGACAAGTGATTCATTCTTTGTGTTTAGATCTTTTGTTTCAAAACTTACTTTAGAAATCATGTCAAATATTGCGTGGTGGCTGAGCGGTAAGGCGCTTGGCTTCAGAACTTAGGTCCAGGGTTCGAATCCTGGTGAAGACTGATATATTTTTAATTTCGGGATCTGAGTCCACCCTGCTCTAATTTGTATCTAAAATTAGTTGTGAAAAACATAAAGCTGGTTGGTCGTTGTGCTGGCCACATGATACCCTCTTTAACCATGGGCCTTAGAAACAGATGACCTTTACATCATCTACCCTATAGATCACCAGGTATGAAGAGGGAACTTATATTTTAATTCCATATATTAATATAAGTAATAAAAAAATATACATATGGATGGCAATTATAGTTGTGAATATGGGTAGTGGCATTGCCTTTAAAATGACAACCTAGGTGTTATAATAAATGAAAAACTGTTATGGAATCCACATATTGATGAAACTATAAAAAAAATCAAACAAAGCATTAGGGTTTATTAAAAGAAATTTCTATAAATCAAATAAGAACATAAAACTAAAATGTTATTTAACTTTGGTTAGGCCAATAATAGAATATGCATCCACCGTTTGGGACCCCTCAACTCAAGAAAACATTAAGAAACTGGTACAAACACAAAATAGAGCAGTGAGATTCATAACAAACGAATATTCACATTTGACTAGAATAACACCATTAGTAAAATCACTAAATTTAGAAAGCCTTCGGGACAGAAGACTCAAAAGTAAAGTAGCAATTATACATAAAACACTGAACCATAACCTTCAAATACAAAAACAAAATTTAATAAAATACTCTGAAAGACACAAAAATAAAGGCACATTCCTCGTCCCATATGCTAAAAAAAATTTGTACAAATACTCCTTCTTCCCTAGTGCTATTAGAGCATGGGATGGGTTGCCTGAGCTAGCCAGAAAAACCAGTGACTTGGCAGAATTTAAGTCATTGGTTAATATGCATGACTGAATGCATGACGCGTAGGACGTAATCATCTTCTTTTTTGAAGTAACGTCTGTATTATATAAGATAAGAAGATAAGACAACTTGCACCCATTAAACCACTGTTACATAAGATCTGAACGAAGTGGTCGTCTCCTTTCCATTAGGACTAAAACAGAAAGATTTTAAAATTCCTTCATCCCACTTTCGGTCAGAGTGTTACAAGATCATCTGTCGCCATCGAGAAGTTCATAGAAGTCTAATTCAGAAAGTGCTGGTTGTGAGTGTGTATGTGTTTCGTGTGTGTATGTTGTTCGTATTTGCATCTATATTGTTATTGTAAAGTTACGCTGAGGTTGTCATTTGTAGTCAAACTCAAATATCATCTGATTGGATCAATAAAAGATCTTATCTTATATACCTAATTTGTTAAATCTGTGTTTGTTTCTCTTATTTGAGTTACAAAAAAACTAATTGCTTAATTTTTATATCTTCTTCATTAAAAAAAAACCAGAATAATAAATAAAATAAAAAAAGTCAATGATTTGTATATGTGTCAAAGTATGGCGTTATGAATAGTATTATAAATATATATGTTATTTGTTTAGTTGAAATTGTCTAAGGGAGATAATATTTGGAACAAAAAACACTTTTTTTACAACATAGCATTGTCAGTTTGTATTTGTTTAATGTAAAAGTAAAATACAAGACTAAATATATGAATGGCAATCGAACCCTGTCAGAAAGCGGATTCCTTTTGACATTTGGAAAGCGGGGTAATATGGACTGCTCAAATTTAAAGAGCCATGAAACATATAATTGATACATTGTTACTAACTAATAGACAATTGATTCAGTATATATCAAATAATATAATATTATACTAAAGATAAGGTTAATGTAAGTATTTACTTTTTGAATTTTTGGAATAAATAAAAATCGTTTTAACATCCCATATCTCCTTCTTATGACAGGAGACCCAGGAGGTGACGGGGTCTAGAGACGGGAACAATCAAACTGGAGACACAATTCTGTGTTCCCTCAGACTCAGTACTTTGTATTTCGGATATCGCAAATTGTTTCGTAAATTTAAAAAAAAAAGACAAGAGCCATAAACTTATATATTATACTAGACTGGAAATGGAGATTTTTTAACACTACAAAAAATGTCCTGAAAATGTTTTAGAAAGTTGGATCAAGGCGTAGTTTTGTAAAGTAGTTAAAAGAAGTAAAGTTGTTTTTTTTTTCATATATTTGCGTCAATATCCGATAAATGATTTTGCATTATTTCTAAACTTTGAAAACTAGAGATCATTTCTTTTCTAAAACAGAAAAAATATATATATAAGCAGTCGCGGATAAGAATTTATTTCCGGTTTCCAGTCTAGTATAAAATATGTCTATGAAAAGAGCTTATTTATTTACTGCACTATTTTTTTTTATCTCTCGCGTGATTCTGGGTTTTATTCTACGAATAATCTCGATGGTGCGTTGCTTGTATCATATGTTCATCCTCATTCCTGTATATTTTAATATTGTATATAGATGACTTAGTAGTTGCAAAAATCACATGGTTAGTTGATAACTCTTTCACCTCTTGTCAACTAGACGCTCCTTGCTAGTCATCTTGCCATGCTAGTCATATTGCCATGCTAGTCATATTGCCATGCAAGTCATCTTGCCATGCTAGTCATATTGACATGCTAGTCATATTGCCATGCTAGTCATATTGCCATGCTAGTAATCTTGCCATGCTAGTCATATTGCCATGCTAGTCATCTTGCCATGCTAGTCATATTGCCTTGCTAGTCATATTGCCATGCTAGTCATATTGCCATGCTAGTCATATTGCCATGCTAGTCATCTTGCCATGCTAGTCATATTGCCATGCTAATCACCTTGCCATGCTAGTCACTTTGCCATGCTAGTCTCCTTGCCATGCTAGTCTCCTTGCCATGCTAGTCATATTGCCATGCTAATCCCCTTGCCATGCTAGTCACCTTGCCATGCTAGTCACCTTGCCATGCTAGTCATATTGCCATGCTAATCACCTTGCCATACTAGTCACTTTGCCATGCTAGTCACCTTGCCATGCTAGTCACCTTGCCATGCTAATCACATTGCTATGCTAGTCACCTTGCCATGCTAGTCACCTTGTCATGCTGTCATATTGCCATGCTAATCACCTTGCCACACTAGTCACTCTGCCATGCTAATCACCTTGCCATGCTAGTCACCTTGCCATGCTAGTCATATTGCCATGCTAGTCACCTTGCCATGCTAGTCTCTTTGCCATGCTAGTCATATTGCCATGCTAATCACCTTGCCATACTAGTCACTTTGCCATGCTAATCACCTTGCCATGCTAGTCACCTTGCCATGCTAGTCACCTTGCCATGCTAGTCACCTTGCCATGCTAGTCATATTGCCATGCTAATCACCTTGCCATACTAGTCACCTTGAAATGCTAATCATCTTGCCATGCTAGTCACCTTGCCATGCTAATCACCTTGCCATGCTAGTCACCTTGCCATGCTAGTCAGCCCTTAGATCGCGTGTGACTTGTTCTACTCTTTCCATAAAGTTCACTTTTAACGATGACGTTCACATCCTCTCCTATGCAAACACGAGATGATGACTTAAACATTTATTGGTAGCAACTGACTCTATAATTATTTGTATTATCCCCTTGACCATACTTACATTGTATCTCAATAATACTTATAGCTTATAATTATTATTTATAATTGAGGACGTTGATAAGATGCCTGAGAGATTTGTCCTGATTTGTTTGTTTTATTCGCAGTCTCCCTCAGTTGTCTGTCTACTTGGTACGACTTGATACTCGATTCTACAATGAAGTGTACTTGACAATGCATTTGCTACTAGATACGTCTCTTGATACTACTACTACTACAGCCCACAGTAGATCATTTCCACCTGCAGTACTTATCTTGCCCATGGTAGCCTGCCACCCGCTTTACATCCGCACTATTGTGCCAACAATCGACCCCAGTGACACTTGGATGGATACTCCAACATGAGCACTATGCCATCGACAACCCTCTATCTGCTGCAGTGCCATCTCCAGCTGCAAGTCCTCCATCAAGCAGCACAGCCAGCTAGGACATAAAAAGGACCTTCAGATAGGTTAAGTCGAACACAAAGTGACACACGCTCTCTCTAATCATACATGATAAGATATTCTCATTAATCGATATCATAACAATTCCTCCTCCTCCCCCCCCCCCCGATTTCTCTTATCAATTGTGTAAATAAACATCATTGTAAATTTGAATAAGCATTGTTTATTACTTTTTTATCTGTTTGTTGCGTGCCTGTTCTCGGTTTATTTGTGGTGACCCAGCACTCATAGAATCAAACAAGCCAAGCAAACACACAATACACGCTGGTCGTCAAAACTCTACATAAAGTAATATTTCTGTGCATATATAAGTAAGATTTTGTTAAAACGGTTCAAAAACAGTATTTGAAAATTTATCAAAGGTATGGAAAGAGTTATATATAAAAGAAAAAGGAGAAATTATTTAAAGAATTACAACAAGAAAAATTTAAAACAATACTTTTAAAAAAGCAAAGCTTATTCGAACTATCATTGTATTAATTAATTTTGATCAGCCATGTAATTAAATTTGTAATAGATCTAGACCAAAAACAATAAATCTGAGCGATTAATAATATTTTTACCAATTGTTTTTGTGTAGAGCTTTTTCATGCTTTTAGCTTTCTCAGTTCGCAATGATCCTATCACTTGTCTCCGTACGCAATGATCCTATCACTTGTTTCAATACACAATGATCCTATCACTTGTCTCAGTACGCAATGATCCTATCACTTGTCTCAATACGCAATGATCCTATCAATTGTCTCAATACGCAATGATCCTATCACTTGTCTAAATACGCAATAATCCAATCACTTGTCTCAATATGCAATGATCCTATCACTTGTCTCAATATGCAATGATCCTATCACTTGTCTCGATATGCAATGATCCTATCACTTGTCTCAATACGCAATGATCCTATCACTTGTCTCAATACGCAATGATCCTATCACTTGTCTCAATATGCAATGATCCTATCAATTGTCTCAATACGCAATTATCCTAATACTTGTCTAAATACGCAATGATCCTATCACTTTTCTCAATATGCAATGATCCTATCACTTGTCTCAGTATGCAATGATCCTATCACTTGTCTCAGTATGCAATGATCCTAACACTTGTCTCACTACGTTATGATCCTATCACTTGTCTCACTACGCTATGATCCTGTCACTACGTTATGATCCTATCACTTGTCTCACTAAGTTATGATCCTATCACTTGTCTCAATACGTTATGATCCTATCACTTGTCTCACTAAGTTATGATCCTATCACTTGTCTCACAACGCTATGATCCTATCACTTGTCTCACTACGTTATGATCCTATCACTTGTCCCACTACGCTATGATCCTATCACTTGTCTCACTAATCTATGATCCTATCACTTGTCTCACTACGATATGATCCTATCACTTGTCTCACTACGCTATGATCCTATCACTTGTCTCACTACGTTATGATCCTATCACATGTCTCACTACGTTATGATCCTATCACTTGTCTCACTACGCTATGATCCTGTCACTTGTCTCACTACGTTATGATCCTATCACTTGTCTCACTACGTTATGATCCTATCACTTGTCTCACTACGCTATGATCCTGTCACTTGTCTCACTACGTTATGATCCTATCACTTGTCTCACTACGTTATGATCCTATCACTTGTCTCACTACGTTATGATCCTATCACTTGTCTCACTACGCTATGATTCTATCACTAGTCTCACTACTCTATGATCCTATCACTTGTCTCACTACGCTATGATCCTATCACTTGTCTCACTACGCTATGATCCTATCACTTGTCTCACTACTCTATGATCCTATCACTTGTCTTACTACGCTATGATCCTATCACTTGTCTCACTACGTTGTGATCCTATCACTTGTCTTACTACGCTATGATCCTATCACTTGTCTCAATACGCAATGATCCTATCACTTGTCTCAATACGCAATGATCCTATCACTTGTCTCAATACGCAATGATCCTATCACTTGTCTCACTACGCTATGATCCTATCACTTGTCTCAATACGCAATGATCCTATCATTTGTCTCAATACGCAATGATCCTATCACTTGTCTCAATACGCAATGATCCTATCACTTGTCTCAGTACGCAATGATCCTATCACTTGTCTCAGTACGCAATCACTTGTTTCAATACACAATCATTGAAGATTGTAGAGTTATATTTAGTTCAAGTTAAAGCGGCGACAAATTCAGCTTATAACACCACTTCATTCAAGAACAATATCTTTCTCTTATTTGAGTTACAAAAAAACTAATTGCTTAATTTTTGTTTATTGATTCTTGTGTTGTCAGGTAAAATAAATAATTGTGTAAAATTTCAGCTCAAGCCGAGATTGAGTGTCGGAGAAATAACATGTAAAAATGTTGTACCAGACAGATAGACAGTGTGAGTTGATATAAGCCTTATAATAAAATGTGAGACCAACAAAATAAGTAGAGCGTCCCTACTTTGTCGAAATTTACTTTTTGCAGTTGGGCTTTAAAGAAACCCTTAGGATAATGCTAGGACACACACTGTATAGGACACACACACACTGTATAGGACACACACACACACTGTATAGAATAAATCTGAAAGTAACTTAGCTTTTCTACTTTATCCCAATGTAATAATAGTGTTGTACTGTTTAAACATGAATCGTTAATACACTTGAATATAATCAAAATAAAAACCATACTGATAAACTTTTTCCTACCCGTTCGGTGTGACTGATAAATTATCAGTTTGTTTTTGGGAGTGATATCACGATGGTAATGCCATGTTTAAAAAAAAACAACATAATATTTCCATTGTAGATATCCATTAAAAAAATTATGATAGCTGATTTTTCACTTAACAAATATTATATAAAGACGTATGAATTTTACTTTGAGTGTGTTGTATACTGCACATTTATTCAGTTTTGTAAAAACTAAGACTAAAAAAAGAAATTATTTCTTTTTTGTTTCAAACGACAAATGGTCTGCAGTAGGAGATTGACTGTAGGACATTGACTGTAGGACATTGACTGTAGGGCATTGACTGTAGGACATTAACTGTAGGACATTGACTGTAGGGACAATTGTATTGAGAACATTGACTGTAGGGACAATTGTATTGAGAACATTGACTGTAGGGACATCATAAAAATATGTTACAATTTATAAGTAAGACACATATTTTGAAGTATTTTATCTATGATTACTTGTTTATTATTCAATTCAATTTTTTTTAAAATTTTAATTCAAAGGAAGAATCTGTAAGTTTTTTTCAAAGTTATTATATTATATTTTGACACATACTGCAATTGTGAAGTGGGCGACTACTGTCAATCAAGACAAGAACAGAGCGGTACAAAAACTCGTTCGTACCTTACTCGGTCAGACTTTATCAACGCCACCCTTTGATAAGAAACATGAAAAAGACCAAGATGCCTGAATGAATGTTCTATTTATGTGAATATTTCTGTTGTGTTTACATGAGAAAAGAGTCTTTGTAATCCTAGCAAATTTTCATAAGAATTAATAAAGCAGTCTTAGTCTTTGTCTTAGTATTGTCCTCCTATGGGCTTAAACGTGTATAGTAAGCCTCAGTGGGTCTCACGATGTTTTTTCTGAACTTAAGTTAATTTATACGTAGAAAAGACCAAGGAAAAGTTGGGAATGCAATGTAAACACGGACACGTTAAATAATTATTTTTTTTGCTTTATTGACATTTTTTTTTTAAATGACAGTTAAAACAACTGACTAGAACATTATTATATTGATTTTGTATTTAAGCAACATGTAACAGAAATATTTGAAAATAAGTGATAAGAATGGAATGAATTACTTTAATTCTCTTTTGCTGTTGCATGAAGTCAGTTTTACTAGCGCAATATTTCAACATCTTTTAATTTATGATGTGTATAAAAAGTAACTTATTATAAGTAATTCAATGTCCTGGGCAGCATTTTTGTGAAAGTCTCTATATTGTTCAATACTAATAGATCTGAAAGTTTGCCATATATGCAGAGAACGAGACAGTAACTTTCAAATGTTATATCATTCCCCTTTTTTTGTCAACCTTGAAAATGTATAACTTTCTAAAAAAAAGTATTTTGAAATGCGTGACTCCGTTAAAGGGTTACATACATAATGATGTATGTCTTACAGCGTATTATCATCATAGTGTATAAAGTGTACATAATATTATCACCGCTTCTAGGACTACTTGTTCTGACTGAATACCTACCCCAGAACCTCTCACTCTATAGAGAACTTTTGAAGTAGCCAACGTCATGGAAACATTTTTGTCGCAGAAAGGCAAAGAAATAGCAGCATACGTAGGCTAGAGATACAGACAAGATAGACACAGTTCTGATGGCTCCACATCCAGGCGTTGTCTTGAAAAAATTGCTGCTACATACCGGGACGATAAAAATGTACGCATGTTTGTCCAAGATGATATTAGCCCTTTCATTTGTTCCACCTGCCGATGTAAAGACTGCATTTGAAGAATTAAATGATGCTCGGCCAGATGTTGTAGGGAATTTGTATGACTATTGAGAAGACAGCTATATTGGTCGCCAGAGAAAGTTTGTGTGTGTGTGTGTGTATATAAATCTGACAAGTATCTTTGCCTGATTTCAAAGTGCACTTTTGGAATGTAAATAAATTATGTATTTTGAAATTATTCATTTTAACTTAGTATAATTTTTGCTTACTGTTTGCATATGTATTTATGTTTTAAGATATCTAAAGTGTTTCTTGCCAAAATGACTGAAAAATAATGATAACATTAAAACAAAACAAAAAAATTGGCTCTATTCATATTTTACGATATTTTAAGTATTTCTTTCAAAATATAGGCCAATTTAAAAAAAAATAGCAGTAGCATCAAAACTTTGAAAGACCTAAATTATCATGATATCGGATTATCATTATATCTATTCTAGTTTCTGCGATCTAAATGCGACTGAATTACGGACGAAAGGAGGGACAGACTACACAAAATCACTAGCAGCTATTCCCCTATCGGGCTGCCGATAATGTTTAATATAAGCAGTCATTTTTTATGCCTTTTTAGAATGGCCTAATGTCTTTACCGATCAGTCAGATGATACTAAAGTTGTACCCATTGGTAAAAATTGAGTATTATTAATGTATTAACTAAACAGATCAAGACATTAAATAGACTTGATATATGTAATAAATATCTATTGATTGAATTACAACATTATGTTCTAATCATTAGATCAGTTGTATTTACTGTTCTCCAGGTGATTATGAAACTCAAAAGTCAGAAGGTGGAAAAGCTGATCTACAGAAATATTTTGATAGCTGTAAGAAGAATCCAGGTCATAGACAGTTTATACCTGTTGATACATTCACCTTGAAACGTTTACCCGAAGGTCATCAAGATAATGATTTATTTGATTTCATCAAAGCTACAGCTCACCTGACAGAGTAGATGTTAAAATGATCAGTTCACACAGACCAAAGTTGAAGACAGGAAGTGGAAGTGTGTAGTTTTTAAACAAGTTTCAAGATGGAGCCATACAAGATGGGAGTTCATGGACATACTGGCTACACAAAGTGTTGGTGTAGAAAATGTCAAGATTCAAATTCACCCAGCAAAGTCTGGTGGGAATTTTCTGTGTACACACCCACACATTTAGTTTTTGATGACTTTCAGGAAAACCAGACTAGCTTAAGATTGTTTTATGACAGAGACGATAGTCCAGTGATCAGTGTTAACGATGTCCGAGTTGTAGATAAAGACATCAATTATGATCGTTGTGAGTTGAAATGTGTGACATGTGACAGAAA
Organism: Biomphalaria sudanica; assembly: GCA_036873155.1. Classification (NCBI taxonomy): domain Eukaryota; kingdom Metazoa; phylum Mollusca; class Gastropoda; family Planorbidae; genus Biomphalaria; species Biomphalaria sudanica. The sequence goes on from JAZGLO010001986.1 coordinate 2,376,261, forward strand.
TATTGGCAATAAATTATTAAAAATGTGTAAACTTTATGAAAATATCTGGAAAAATGTCTTCACCAGATACTCTGCCTCTAAATCTAAACATAGAATAAACTTTATAGTGTCATATCCCCATGGTTGTTCGAAACAGGTCAGTGTTGGTCAATGGAAGGACAGACTAAAGGTGAGAGATGAAACTATGTTTACTTATACAACTTGCACATGTCCAGGAAGTAGTGGAGCACATGTCCAGTGTATTGGGTATGATGGTGACTGGTTGTTGTATAATCTAATCCACAGTAGAAGTTTACATTCTGGATTAAATGGTAGTGCATTTGGTTATCTAGATATTTGTTCATCTTGGTAGATCAAAAGTTAACTTACAACATGGACATTCTTTTTTATATTGACATTTGACATTTATTTTAGGATAAAAAAAATAAAATTTAACATTTCTGAATCTTAACATAAATCAATTAATTTCATTTCTTCATATATTTTCTAACTCATGTTCAAAATCATTTTATAATATAATGTAATTAAGTATTATCATGAAATTAATTTTATTTTAAATATTAAATATCAATAAATATATGATTGAAAATATTAACAAAATTATTAATATCTCATAACTATTAGTCTGTATTTCTTTAAATAAGCATAAAAATGCTAACAATTATTAAAATTAAAAATTATAATTTGTAAAAGTAACTAAAATAAAAATTGTCAAATGTACAATTCATTATAAAATATTTGAAAAAAAGTTCTTAAATTTTTTCACAAAATTACAAATGCTCCCTTTATTATTCTACATTAGGGCCAGTCTAAGCCTTACACGAGTGCAGAGGAAATATCTTTTTCATCACCATTAAATTACGATTTACAGTCAATTGTTTTTCTAGTGGAAAACTAAATATATTTAATACACAGTTGTTATGAGTTTTGTCAGCAAATTACATTTGTAACGATTAGGCTGTTAAAAACATTTCAGATAAGATTTCATCCTAGGTTTAGACCGACCTTTGGGTTAAGAGATCCAACTACTACTACAGAGAGGAAGAAACGTGCGTTATTTTAGATATGCCTGGCACCAGACTTACATAATTTCACTTGGACATAATTCTGTTCAAGATACGCATTACGTTCAACCATATGGCTTTTAAACATTTCATTATTATGTGACCTTGCGCTCCCAGAGCTATTTTTTGTGTGTATTTTTATAGGCTAGAGCTATTTTTATGTATTCTATTTTTTATAGGCTAGTGCCAGAATTAATATTTGTACTTCCGCTTTTTGTTATATGGGTTAGGGCGGGTAGTATAAAAAGTTAAATCCAGGCTGCATCCTGTGCAGTTGACCAGTGGTCAGTAAAGTATATCTCTGTCTACGTGACAGTTGGTGATCTTAGTGATCTGGCGTATACTTATTTAATCATTTCTATATTTCTGTACCTGGGACGGCCTGTAAGTTTGTAACTATTTTATATTTTCTTTTACTAGATCTATGTCACACTATGTGAAAGGTAGTTATTTTATTTTCTACTTGGACTATTTGTCATAATAGTTGTCAACATGCTGTATTAAAGATGGCGGCGTCCATCAGTCCTAATAGAATATATGATTTAGTATTTATAGTTTTGCATTTATGTATTGCAGGCTATTGTTACTGCTGAAATACATGCTGCTTTTAGCTGCTGAAATACATGCTGCTATAACCTTGGCTGCATTTATTACTGCTATAATTGCTGTAGCTTAGTGAATCATTAGTGTAGATCTAGTGTAATTTTGTTAGTGTAGTGTTGCCTTTGTGGCTTAGTTATAGTCTGTTTCTGTTCTTAGTGAATACTAATAGTAAGGTACTAAGGCTAAGATGTTCTTGTTTTCGTGTTAGTGTTATGGGTTGGTTGTAGTAGTAGAATATTGTAGATCTAGACTAGTTTATTGTAGTGTGTTTGTGTAGATCTAGGTCTAGTGTAGTAGTTGTAGTGATTTAGTTAGATAGTTGGTTTGATCAGTTTGTGTTAGTTGGTTTGGTTAGTTTGTTGGTGTTTGTAGTGGCGTAGATTTAGAGGGTTTTAGTTAGTGGTTGGATTAGTTTACTATCGGTTGTAGTGGTTAGTGTATATATTATTTTATTATTGATTTATTTTTATATGTAAATAAAGTTTCATTTTAGTATTTAATTTCAATTAAAGTTTCGTTGGTGCTTTCATTTAGTTTAGGTAAGTTAGTTATATTGTGTTGTCTGGTTACTTAGGCGACTCTAGCCCCTTGGGCGTAGACTGGGGTGTCACAGATTGAGCCCACCCAATAGCGCTACCATCTGCCTACTGTTAATAAATTTAATGTTGAGCAGAGAAAAGGTCTCCCACTCGCGCCTGCCTGACCTGCTCACAATTAAAAAAAAACAGCTAGCATTACACACCGGCTTATTTGTTCCCAAGCTATAGGGCCTATATTTCTAAAAGCGTCCCCTTCTTTTTAAAAGCTCTTATCAGCTCTCTCTGTCGGTCTGTCTGTTTGGTAAAAAGTTTGTGCACGTTATTTCTGCCACACCCAATCTCGGATCAAGTTGAACTTTTGCACAATGATTTCTTTTACCTTAGCAAACAATAATTATTATCTATTATTGTTAGACTAAATAGAATTGCATGACTGAGATCCAAACGAATGGACGCCCCAGTTCTAGCGATTTAGAAAATGCTGGATATCACTGTAGTCTTACGTGGTCAGTTCTAGATCTAGACCAGCTTATTTTTATAGTTATTTAGTGCTAGTCGAGATAAAATAGCTTCACCTCCAATGAACCGTATTAAACAAATTTCCTCCCCAAAACACACACAATTTATATGTGAACATTCTTTGGATTTTAATTTTAGATATAAAGTTCATATTTCTAGACTGTTACTGCTAGGAACCGTGTAAGGACCGCCACTCCAGCAACGGGTCTCCGATGAAGTCCCCTTTGGTGCAACCTTTGATAATTATATTTTTAAAAAAAGCTCACCGAAGTAACCTAAATGGGGCCAGGTTTATTACCGTTTTCCTTACACTAACAGACGTTTCCATTAGCGCGCCATGCTGGAACCACAAGAGTTATAATATGCATGTGTTCCTTTCCTTTCTCACGAAACGTAAAAAAATATAATATAATAGAAGTAGTGCTACATTAATGACATTTTACATAACGTTTAGAATAAATCTATTTTTAGATTAAATTACCTTAAGAAGTCTTTTGAAGAGGAAGTTCACAAATCATACTTAGTTTTTATTATTATTATTATTGAAAATGGCAAGTACGGAACCTTAAGTTTTTTTCCAAAAATATTTACAGTCTTGCAATAATCTTCGGGAATTCCATTTCTTAAGAGACCAAAAAAAAAGCGATATCGGAAATTTCTGTATTGACATTTTTATTGTAACGCGCACTGCATAACGAGGTCAATGCGATTTCTATTGTTTGAAGAAATAATCTTATCTATAGTTGTATAATGATTTAATTTCATTGCAAAAATAAAGTGAGTTAATAATTACTAATAGAATGGAATTAATGCAATGTAGAATTCTATGCACTCGGTATAAGCATAGATTAAAACAAGCAAACTTTAGCTTTAGCATTGTATGATGGTACAGTAGCAGTAGGCCCTACAGCGATAGGTTTTACTGGCCCATAGAGAATTGTTCCTTCCATTCATTTTCTTTTTATAGACTTTTTTGGCGTCTAGTTCATTTTAGTGTAAATGTTTTTAACGTACGTTTTTTAATCTAAGATGTGTTTGTGTGGCCGTATGACAAGGTGAAGGACTAAGTTATTTTCATTAATTTATTTTAAGTTACAATATCAAACATACAAGATTATAATGTTTTATAAAGCGATTATTACTTATAACTGTACATTTAATAACATCATTTATTTAATAAAAAAACATTTTTATACTTCTTATTTTTCGCAATGTTAATAATTACTTTGGTATGGCGCATTTTTATTGTTTTTTAGCTTCAGGGTGATGGGTTTGCTATGATCTAGACTCTTGCAAACATGCAATAGAATGTCGGATGTAGGAGAAAGTTTCCGTACTGTTTTTTTTACTTGCTCAGCAAACACAAGTTAAAATCCGTTTGGTAGATAGCAAAGCGATCTATTCCACAAAGTCCAAGTCTTGATAAACTTCACCCTAAAGAATATTTCTATTTTAAATTGGTGCAACAACTGGGGCGGCGAGTTCAAACAACACACGAAAGTAATATTAATGTCTCACTCACTTCCAAAATAAGGGCGTGGTGGCATAAGTAGTAAAACGCTAGGCTTAGGAGAGGTCTCGAGCTCGATTCTTGGTTATGACAGACATTTTGAATTTCAGGTTTTGTAGGAAGCCCGTGAGATCCCCCAATTGTAATTGTGAAATAAACGGCGCGGGTTGGTTGTTGTGTTTGCCACTTGTCTCCCTGGTCAACTGTCGGCAATAGAAACGACGCGACCTTTACACCAACTGTCTTAAAGATTGCAGGGTCTCAAAGAGGGCTTTACTCATTTGTATTTTTTTTTATCGTCGAAAAAGTGAATTAGAGAATGTGTTGCCATCATCTCGTTGTTCGTTAGGAAGAATTTCGTAACGGAAAGTCGTCGACTGTGTACAATTGCAGCGACCTATCAAACATGTTTATATTGATAAAATGACAACAAAAACTTTTAATATCTATCGAAAATAATTCCAGAAAGATTGACTGTTACTAAAACCCAATGGAATGTTCCGTCAGATGATAATGAAGATCCACTAATAGGTAAATATTTAGGTATTTCTTAAAGTATAAGTATTAAAATAAGTACATTAGTTAAACTTGATAGGTTTATAAATATATATTGATATAGCTGTAAGAAGAATCCAGGTCATAGTCAATTTATACCTGTTGATACATTTACCTTGAAACATTTACCTAAAGGTTATCAAGATAAAATTTTCTTTGAACTTATCAAAGTTATATCTGACCTGACAGAGTAGATGTTCAAATGATTAGTTAACTTAGACCAAAGTTGTGGCCAAACACAAGTCAACCATATCCATTTTACAAAATAAATCTACCCAGCAACTTGAGGACAGGAAGTGGAAGAGTGAGGAATGTTATGAAATTTGAAAACGGAAACATGAAAATTGGAGGAAAATATATAACCTACACAAACTGCTGGTGTAGAAAATGTGAAGATTCAGACTCACCTAGCAATGTTTGGTGGGAGTTTAATGTGCAAACAGCCACACATTTAGTTTTTGATGACATTGTGGCCAGCCACACGACCTTGAGATTGTTTTATGATAAAGATGATAGTACAGTGGTCAGTGTTAATAGGGTCAGTGTTGCTTTTGCAGACATTGGTTCTGACTTCTGTAAGTTAAAATGTGTGACTTGTGACAAAAATTTAGGATATAAGTTGACAGAGATGTGGGAACATTATATAATTGTTTGTAAAAAAGTTAATGAAACATACAAAAACTCTAGTGATAAACGCAAATTAAACTTTATAGTGTCACATCCTCATGGGTGTTCTAAGCGTATCAGTGTTGGTCAATGGAAAGACAAATTGCAAGAGGGTCTTGAAACGAAGTTTACTTATACAACTTGTACTTGTCCAGGTAGTAGTGGGGCCAGTGTCCAATGCTTAGGGTTTTCGGAGGTCTGGGTCTCTGATCTTGTTCACAGTGGAACAAAATCTGGTATAAATTACAGTGCAGCTGGTTATGTCCAGTAAATTATCCACCTTACACGTTTAAAAACTCCTATGCACTTTGAATAAGAACATGTTTTTTGTAAGAGTTTATATTTTTAGCACTTGAACATATATATTTTATGTTTCGGTAGTTATTTTAAATAAATGTATAGACAGCTTGAACCTTTTTTTTTTTCATAACAATTTATTTATTTTTGTTACGAACAAACCTGTTTATAATTAAAAACAACAACTTGTAAATCAATAAACGAAATGTCGCAATTTATTGTAAAAGTTATAGTGTATATCTATTATGTCATTTTGTTTGCATCTTTTATATTGTAGTGTAAACAAAAAGCTAAAAAAAAAAATTATTAAACATCAAAAATGTGAAAATTACCGACGTGTGACTTTTTAAGTGAATGGTGAGCATACTTTTTTTGTGCTCTTCTAAAAAGATATTGACAAATTTGAAACCAAAATAATAATTGAAAATTATATATTTTGTAGTTAGAATCCACATTGTACAATAAATTGATAAATATGGCCTTTACTCTGCATGACTATTTATAAACATTTCTTAAAAGTAACAATAAATATTTTAAACAAATCTAATGTTTTAAACATGGTATCACATTCAGTGCAGATCATAGGTTCAGTTATTATATCAAAGTTGGCAATTAATCTGATCGCCTATTAGTGTGTTTGTCCCATTTAACAGAAAACGTTTCGCTTTATAAAGAAACGTATAACGCAAACTTAGATTCAAATATTAATAAGAAAACTGTAATTATAATTTCAATCTAATCTTAAAATTTAAATATAATTTAATAAAACTTTGTAAATAAGAATCATCAGAAAATAGTCAACGTTTCAAAATGAAACTCAAATCTCCCAATATCTTAGAGTAAAACTTTCTAGTCAATGTTGGACTAAAAATGTATCTCTTCGTCACTGCCACATTAATCATATATTAGGTGTGTCTGTGGTAGACATTTTCATCCTCGTGTAACGCAGGTCACGGTGACATTATCTGTGGTGGTAGAGGAACCAGCTATTTTACATTTCGTAGGTCTACGCTTTTATTATCTTAGTCCGTGTTCCTATCTTATATTATACACACAGTTACTTCAAAAAGGTCATCTTGAGTTGTGAAGCCTAAGTAACAGATTTCCTGTACAGCATCAAGCATGTATTCATCAGTGAGGATAGAGGGCTGTATAAGGTGGCCCCATCACCACGTTTCTTTTCTTTGTGCTAATAGTTCTTAGCAGGCCTGAGAGAAGCATGACATTAGCTCCACTTGAGTGTGTGCCACTACCACTACCGCTGCGTCATCCTTGAAGAGCATAGCATTTATAAAGATAGTTCTGATTGTTCGTTGTGTTCCTAAGTTTGTGAATAAATCTGAAATGGAGGCCTTCGGAGAATTTGTCAAAACAAAACAACAACAAAAAAAAGAGCAGTTACAAGAGTATTCCGAAGAGGGGCCAGGACACATCCTTGTTTTAATTAGAACAAAAAATGTCATTGATACTTAAAATAACATGAATATATCTGGTTGTATCTTGTGTCATCCGGACTAGCAATAAAATCATATCCCCAAACACTTTCTGCTTGCTCACTATGTGGATCTGTCCAGTGTCTTTTTCACCCGACTGGTGGTGTCGATTTTTAATACCTTCATGTTGAGTTTGCATACATCAATATACCTTATAAGTGGGCGACCTGCATCTCTCCTGCCTTCTATTAGATCACCATACAGAATGTCTTGTGGGAGTCAAACTTTTGACATTCTGTTAACATGTTCAAGCCAGCCAAGGCATCTAAAAAAAAAAAAAAAAAAGGCACGTATGTTCTGCTTCCCTGCTCTTTGCAGCACTTATTGATTATTGTATCTTACTACATTATTTTAAGAATCCGCTTTAAACATAAGAGTTGGAAGACATTCGCTAAAACCGCTGCAAGATAAATTCCCAGAGAGAGATAAACGTCTATTTAGCGTATGTTTTATTTGACGAAAGCCTTTGACGTTGTCGGCAGAAGAGGTCATTTTAATTCTTAAAAAATAATGCCAGGTGACATGATGGCTTCAGTCAATGCCGTCTTCAATCACCAGGTCACACTAAAGCACACAAATGGGTAAAAGGCAGTTTAATCGCGTGACAGGTTTAGAAAGCCGCCAATCAAGCAATCAGAATGCCAGAATCAGGATGGCTGCCTGGTCGTGCGGTTTGCACACTGGACTGTCGTTCGGATTTATCGATGGTCCCGGGTTCAAACCCTGCCCGCTCCCATCCCCCGTCGTCCTGCGGGAGGTTTGGACTAGGAAGTAAACTATCTTCAACTCTGAAGGAACATCCGAAACATGTAAAACATTTTACAACAAACACACACTACTTCTTTTTCAATTTTAGAATTAAGCAAAATTATATTTACACAAAAATATTGGACAAAAATTTTAGGAGAATTCTAGCACATTTTAGGAGATTTTTTCATTCTTCTAAGTCCGAAGTTTGTATATTTTTCCTGCTGGAACTACATGTGATATCCTACCTGAAGAAAAAGACGACTCAAACGCTGTAGACTCTGGACCAGACAGACCTCATAGAAGTCGATGTCGTCTATTGGTGTATGGCTTGGTCTGTGCATGAGCTAGATTGAATATTATTATTATCAGTGCTATTCATGAGGACAAGGCGAATCTTTCCTTTGATTACACGTTAGGAAGTTCGTAAGCAATCGTTAGAATAAGTTGTGATAATCTATAATGTGGGTGACAGTTACAAGTACAAATCATAGCACTAGTTTTTTTGCAGTATGACGTTGTGCAAAGAAAGATCAACGAAAAAGATTCCTGCGTGACAAGTTCTTGGTACACCAGTGGGGGGGGGGGGGGGGGGGATCTGTTTTTGTTATACCTTCAGTAGAACTCTAATTTTTTAGACCGCATTTCCTTCACATCATCGTTTTTGTTGTTGTTTTTTGTCCTTTGTTAAATTATACTGTCATTCGCGTCACTATATATTTTTGAAGATACGATACCAAACTTATAATTAGTGTATACTGGAGGTTAACGCCAATATTATTAGTTAAATTGAAATATCTTTAATCGCATTCGGTAGGTAGGTAGGAAGTACTAGTGAAATAAATGGTCTTCACGCAATAAAATATGAGTGTGTAAAAGACTGAGTTATAACATTAAAAAAAAAACGCAAAATAAAATGACTATTTCAGACTATTGCAAGCGACATTATTGAACACTAATCTATTAATAGCCCACCCCATCTCAGTTTGTATTACTTACCATGAACATAGAACGACTAAGCCATGTTCATGATTAAAACCAAGTTGTTACATTTCCAAACTGAAATGGCATTTTTGTCCCAATGATTTTTTTTATTATCCATCTGCCATATATACTAATGTTATATAATTATAATTTCTAAGGTTGTTTTTTTAATCTGTCAGTCTAAATGTTTCTGTGTGTTTGGTTTGGGACGTTTTAAAGCAAGCTGTTCAAATTCATAAAAATCGATAGAAACTTCATTTGCAAAACGTATTTGTGGGGATTTACTAAATGTGGGATGTTTTATTGAAAAGTGAAAAGGGGAATTCGTTGAAAATAATCAATTAGAAACCAATCAACAGACTTCACCTGTGCAGGATGCTGGAGGAAATGCTTCTCAAGTTTCATAAAAGGGCATAGGCTCAAATATTACTGGACATTCTAAAATGAAGGTTTATGCTATTAATGAAATAATCTACCATACCAAGATATAGCTAAGACCTAACGTAGAAACACAACTTGAATACCTAAACACTAGTTCAACCTAAGTGATAAGTTACTTCGTATCATAGATTCTAGAATGCTGTGGGAGTAACCTTCTTTAGTAACGCAATAAAACACTACAAGAAGACATGTCTTTATCCAAGAACAATAAATACATAACTCCTTGCTCATAGTTGTCTCTAGAGTAGAGATTTTTAGTTAACTATCCAAATGTGACATTTATATAATCAAACCATCAGTCATAGATTGAAATACAATTAGACTGTGAAAAGAGACTTTTAAATCATCAATTTAATTGACCCCACGGTGACCGGTCATTTCATCCCCAATTAAATATTTTTCTTTTTTCATTGTTTAATAGTGATGTTAAGCTTTAAGCCTTTATATCATCTAATATATAAATATGATTATGTAGAATGCTTTTTGATATTTTTGACATGTTAATAATGCACTTTGCATCCTTGATGAGAAATCTTTATATTATATATCTGGGTGTGTACTTAGCTATAGCGCTTCTATTGGACGTGGGGGTTGTAATATTAGAATATTACCCTGCGCATGACGTAATAATCAAAGGCCAAAGTTTGGTGGAAGTAGTGAAAATCATTTGAGAAATAGAAGTGCGATTAGAATAATTATGACTGTGCCGCTGATAACTTAGCATCAAAGGCCACGGTGTGGTGCAAGTTGTGATTGTTGTGAACTCCTTACTTGGATTATACTTGACACATACTATAATTCTTTCAATAACTCAAAGAGACGTCAGAGATGAATTACGAGATGAATTACGGTAACAAAAAAATACAACTTTAATAAAAGTAATCAGGATAACTGTAATTGTAGACAACACATCAAATGTTAACTAGTAAGTAAATATATACATAACTATGAAAACTGACTTCTATATTACTTATATCGTACGACTAGACTCCCTAACTCAGGCCTCTGGCAATTTCCTACATTACCTCTATGTTTATATATGTAAAATTTTTATAGTTCATTTAATTGTAATTTTATTCGTATCTAATGCATTACACTTTTTGTCATTTAAATAAAAAATGAATATAATAAATATTGCTCATTTCATGATTTTTACAATTACTATTTGTTAGATAAAATGATCAGATGATGAAATGACCAGGGGATGAAATGACCGGGGGATGAAATGACCGGGGGGATGCAATGACCAGGGGATGCAATGACCAGGGGATGAAATGACCGGGGATGAAGTGACCGGGGATGAAGTGACCAATGAAATGACCGGGAACTTACCCCACATATTAATATCATAACAATGAGAAATGGTAGCTTTAAACAGATAATATTGAGATTGTCAATTTTAAAAAAGTTAATGTCAATAAAATTAATTCGTAAAATAACTTCCTAACTACAGAATGCAATCAGTGCAATGAAAACTAGAACAAAGACATTTTCAATATGTAGAACTTGATTTCAAAAAATTATGACATCTTTTATAAAGTACAAACTATAGTTAAGTTCATCAACTATCAAACTGTATAGCCATTCATTGTAAGTTATGGTAAAATATGATATTTTCTCGTTTATTTTACTGGTACCATCCATACAACACCAGGAAAAATCTGCAACATTGAACTGTGTTTTTCTAATAGCGTCATAGAAATAATTTCTGATTTTTTTGTTGTTGAATAATTAAAATTATTTTACTGGAGGATTTTCAAGTTACACTAAAAAAAATTGACCCTATAACTGCCACTATACCTTATTACCAAATTTTGTTAAAAACATATTTTATTTAATAAACTATTTTTATTAATATTTTTTCTACACTTCGTTTGTATCTTTTAATTTATAAATATAAAAAAGTTGAATATGGTACTCTAGTCAAGAGGACTGTTATTTTAATGATTTAGGTTAAAACCTAATCCTGCTGCTATCCCCAGCCGTCATGCGAGACGTTTATGCTAGTATGTAATAATTTTCAAATCTGAATTTAACACTTAAATAGATTTTTCCAAGTGTGTATAAAATTGTGTTTTTTCAAACTTAAGAATGTTAAAAAGCAATGTCTAAGCTATATAACATTAAGTTATGTTTAACGAAAGTGAACAATCATATGTTTCTTTAATCTTAATGATGTAACAAATTCTCTCGAACATATGTGACATTTCAATAGTTTTATACCACAATGACATGCCAGATGGTATTTTAAACATGATTTAGTAAACATATGTTTCTGACACATGTCACACTTAAATGTTTTACAAGTCTTTTGACCAGAATTTAGTTGCACATGGTATTTTAAGTTATAAGACTGAGTGAATTCTTTTTCACAAATTTGACATTTAAATGGCTTTTTACTAGAATGTAGTGGCACATGGCGTTTTAAGTTAGAAGACTGAGTGAATTCTTTTTCACAAATTTGACATTTAAATGGCTTTTTACCAGAATGTATTAACTCATGGCATTTTAAGTGAGAAGACCTAGTAAATTTTTTATGACAAATTTCACATTTAAATGGCCTCTCACCAGAATGTAATAGTTCATGGTGTTTTAAGTTAGAGGAGTGACTGAATTCTTTCTGACAAATTTTACATGTAAATGGCTTTATCCCAGAATGTCTTTTCTCATGGCTTTTTAAGTTAGAGGAGTGACGGAATTTTTTCTGACAAATTTTACATTGAAATGGCTTTATACCGGAATGTATTGTCTCATGGCTTTTTAAGTGGCCAGACTGAGTGAATTCTTTTTGACAAATTTTACATTTAAATGGCTTTATACCAGAATGTATTAGCTCATGGCTTTTAAAGTTAGAGGAGTGACTGAATTCTTTCTGACAAATTTTACATTTAAATGGCATGTTACCAAAATGTCTTTTCTCATGGCATTTTAAGTAAAAAGATCTAGTGAACTCTTTCTGACAAATTGTACATTGAAATGACTTTCTACCTGAGTGAATCATCTCATCATTTTTTACTTTTGATGAAGTACAGAATGTTTGTGCACCTAGATGATATTGGCCAGATTTTTTCTCTGCATAAACCAGATGGTGGGTCCCATTTCTGTATGAAAAATTGTGTTCTTCATCTTTAAACTTTCCAGAATGTCCATCTTTGTTAAGAGTATTTATAACATGAAAATCTTGGTTTAAAGTCATTTCTTCAGTCTGATTTACCATTTTTTTCTGCAGAACAAAACAATAATTGAGTTGTATTTAATCATTAAAATTTCTGTAGAAAAAAAACAAAAAACTATCACCTTTTAGTTGTGATATATTTTTATAACCCCAATATAACTGGCTATTGAGTTCTCACACAGCCATGTACTCAGCTAAAGATTGCCTAAGGTAATTCATTCAGTATGTAGCCAGTCAGCACTCAAGAGAGGCATTCATGTCTTAGGTAGTCAGAGTATTCAGCCAATAATAAGTTAATCTGTATTTATAATTCTCTACACTGCCCAACCATGTGGGACACCAGGCACGCAAGCTGACTCTCTCATATGATTCTCAATAGAACATCTGTACATTTTTTTTAAATAATTTGTTATCCTCAAGATCATTGTTATGATTTATCTCTTCTATTAATTTTTGATACACTTAAAACAATGTGGATCTCATCCAAATGTGGTATGGAGGAAATAAGCAAGAGAGACAATCTGCTATTTTACTATAGAGAAACTATCTTTTGTCCCTACATCACATGAAAATAGCCTACATATTTCTTCACTTAGGTTCAGATAATCAACAAAAACAAAAATTCACTTACCTAGGCAACAACTTATCCTTAACAACACACCTATGTAATAGGGTGGCCCATAATCATGTGGTAAAAAAAAAAGTTTCTCACATCTAATGGGGCACTCTCTTGTTGAGTTCCATTTGTCTTACTTAGTAACTGACCACAATGTAAGCTTCCTACTGCTATCGGAAGGGGATGCTCAAGAGTTACAAAGTTTTGTTTGTTATTGAAAAAACCCATTTTCGTTCAATTTTTTAAATTAAATTTTCAAATCATGCCATTACTGTAATGTAACTGTTAAGTAACGAAAATGACAACAAAAAAGTATATTGTGAAGAGTCAGAATACAATGTCTAAATATTGTCTACACCGAAACAGCACAGATGACAGACTTCTTTGTAGTTTGTGCAGGGATGACTTTTCTGTTGGCTTCAACAACTTGCAATATAAATTGCTTTTCTTTCTCGTTTTTTGTCAGCAGTCTGTTATAGTCTTCAAAAAGTTTAACTCCACGTTCTGCAGTATCGATGACCACACGCAAGTCGTTAATGCGCTGCTTACCTTTCTGGTAGTCAGTATTGTCATTCCACTGTTCTGGAGGAAGAACTAGAAAGGAGTGGCCTATCTGTAGCTTTGTAAGCAGGTTCTGTGAACGCCTTGTGGAAAAGTGACCCAAGCTGACGTCTTCAATTTGGAGCAATGATGGATCACCTCGAACATGTCGCTCACTAGGTTCTATTCCAAAACCTGTTATTATTTTCTGCTTCTAGATTGGTGACACTTCATCGGAAAATAAAGCCAGGCTGACAGTCTCATCGAACAGGTACCACATGTGATTTTGCTGCAATACTGATGTCGTGATCAATAGACTGATATTACTGCAGGTTCTTCCAGAGCAAAAGATCTCCTCCAGGTGCTTCCGCTGCACAGGGTGCTTGAAACCAGGACTTTGTGTACAACAAGGCTCCAAACTGTACAAATCGTTTGAGTTGGCTCTCTTTCTTAGCTGTAAGACTAAAAATTTCTTTTTGATGACGGAAGAGGTAAATTTTGATGGCATAGATCAGCTTGGCCATCCACCTAGCATGATGTACAGGGCCTGGTGCTCTCCAGTGAATGGTTTTCGGAGGATCTCCCAAGATGATCATTGTCAGTTCATTGAGTTCTTCATAATCATCTCTGACCTGGGATTTCAAGTCAACGAAATTTGTCAGGAAGCTCACAGTGTTTTCTCGGAAATCATCAGTGCTTGAAGTCAGTTCCAACTTACTGAAGTTGTCAAGCTTTATTCGTTCTCAAACTTCTTTAAATCTTTTGAAGATAGGTATGTTTGGTGAGTTAGAGGGACCGCAACACAAACTAAAAGCCTTTGCCAATACCAGTTCAAGAACATGATGACGACATGCCAGCCAAAATAGTTCTCCACCAATACGATTCTCAAGCAGCATACAAGCTCCATTGAAACGACCAGTGTTGACAGAAGTGGTGTCGGAGCTCATAGCCTGGATGCTTTCCACCAGTGCCCACTGTTCTAACTGATCATAAATAGCATCAGCAGCATTTTGTCATGTCCCTGATATTAGTTTAGGGACACCTAGTAATTTTTCACTGCCATCACCGGAAACCAGCACTGGCAAGCGGTCAACTTCTCCAAGACCCAGGATTTCAGGTAACATTTTTCCATCCCAGTGTAGAACTAGAGGATAGTCAGGTTTGAATGAAACCTTTATATCTGCTGCTTGTTCACACCTGGCTTTCTTTCTGGCTCTTTGTATGGTGCTTCGTGAATAAATATCCATTCTGAGAACAATCTTTAACTGAAAAGACGGATTAATCACGCAAATTGTTAAATTTTACCTGTTAAACTGCAGCCTAGTGTGTGTATAATAAAAAAGAAACGGAACAAAATATTTGTTAATTTTCGTCTGCACAATGTTTATAAAAAACAACAGGAAGTCATGTATCTAAAATGAGAACTAGGTAATAAAATTAAATAAGTATCACTATTGGCAGTCACTTTCATCACTGGCTAGCATGAAATAGGTCACAAATGAAAAAAACGTTGCACTTCCACCAGTCAACAAAATCGAGTAAAATGCTGTGAAAGGTAAAAAAAAACGAGGCCTGTGAGCATCCCCTTCTACTTAAAATTTATTTTTAAAATTTTAACAGTATACTACCTAAAGCAAATGGAACACAAAAAAGGGTGCCCGGTATGTGGCACAAAGTTGGATTTTTTGGGCCACCCTACTATGTAATTAAAAACTGATTAAAAATATGAAAGTATTAAATTACAATAGTCTTACTTGTTTTTCTTTGTCTTCCAAAGTCTGACTACTGGAGAAAAGTTCTTGTGTCTCTGAATGTAAAGAAGTTTCTATCTTCTCAATTTTTAAAATATTTTTGAGATCATTGGTAAAGTCTTGTTCCAAGTCATCCATCTTTGATCTTGAATGAATTTGTTCTTTGGATGTCTTTATAAATAGAATGTGGACTCTATATTAAAATATGGAATATCATCCTTATCATTATAGATATATACCTCCAACATGAACAAACTCCTCAACAGAAACAAAAAGTCTAATCATAATTTTTTTTCATACATTTTTTTTAACTTTTGTATCTTTAAATAATAATAATTAATAATAATAATTTAATATTAAAATAATTAATCTCATATAAAATTGAACTTACCTGTGCCTCTTCTGCATAAGTTATTTCATAAGTTTGGCCAGTAAAGCTGTTTTCTAAAGTATCTGTCCAATCTATCTTCTCAATTTTAATGACATTTCTGCGTTCATTCGTGTTTTGTTTAATGTCATCCATACTTGCTATTAAGTGATTTAGTTCTTCAGGTGTCTTTGGTATCAGAATTTGAGTTGTATAATTTAATTTTGAATGTCATTTAACATCCATATTTCCCAATAATTTTATGATACTAGACAACACATAAATGTCTTGATATTACATCAGTATAACTAAGCAACTGTAATTTAATTGCTCCTGAAAAAAAAAATTAATTATAAACATTTAAAAATGTATAGGGATAAAAAATATAAATTTTCAAACATTCAAGCCACAATAAAAATAACAGAGGCATAAGGTTTTATCTTACTTAAAATAGGTATCATCCAAGTCTTTTTAGAAACTATGTTACAAACTTAAATCAATTATTAGTAGATAATAGTATTAAAGCTTTTATGTATTGATAATAAAAAGTTCTTAAGCACAAAATTTGAATTTAGTTCAATAGAAAAAAAAATCATTAGAGCAAATTATTATCAGAAATTATATAAAAGAATACCCTGCAAGAAGAGGTGTTTTTAAGTGAGACAAGTTGTTTTCTTGTGTTTTGTTTACAGCACCAAAATTAATTAGTCTAGCTATGCATTACAGTTAAGTTCTTGCTGTTAGAAGTGCTAATTCGTCAATGGTGCTAATGTTGTAGATCTTTTCTTGAGATGTCAGATGTTACAAGAAGTTACTGTGACCCACCAGGGATTCTGTAAATGTATCTCTAGATCTAAATATGTCTTAGAGATTCAATAAGTGAAGATCCTTTTTAAATCAAATACAGAACTATAATTCAATAACTAAGAATAACAGTATGTACAGAATATACAAAATAGACTGTATCAAATTAATTCTTTCAAAGCTCAATATTAAAATATATTCAGATAAATAATAAATCTAATAAAATACAAGAATTGTCACTGCAAGTTTTAACTCAAAACTAAAACACGTCTCATCTCTATGAAATTTTCTCCACGACTAAAGTCTCCAGAATCCCACGTGCTTCCAAAGCATTTCTAACTCCGCCCTTAACATTTGTTTTAGCCAATCCAAACACTCCGCGGCTGAAGTCAAGATTCACCAGATGTCAATGACGTCATGGGAAATTTCGACACTTGATGGTTGTGGTATTTCCGTACTGGGCATAAATATGTTAAGTTTATTTAAAACTAGACTTTGATTTAATAAATTGATAAGTGACACTATGATTAAAATACAATAACATTTTCAAAAACAATGAAAAACAAATTCATAACTATTTTTTTCCTATCAGTAAAAAAAAAATAATAATCCAAAATAAACTCTCATATTCAAGTTTATATAATTCATGAGATTGAACAATGAAAATTAAGAGCTTTGTTAATTTGAAATAATTCACTAACGCACTAACAATTTTGATAAAAATAAATATGTTAAATTTCCTTATATCAATGTCAATATTGCAATCACAATTGCAAATAGATGATACGAAATACATCTCTCAAGTGTCACTTGGTTTTCTGTGTTGTCCTTTCTACATCAACAATCTGACGTAGGATGTATTCAACAAGAATGACTTTTTACTATTTCTTAATTATCATTTCTACAACAATTTTAAAATGGTGAGCAGAAAGCAGTTGAAACAAATCTGTGATAGGGAAATGAGTTAACATGAACGTAAGTGCAGGCTAATTAAGAAATTTAAAAAATTGATTTAATATGACAGTACTTTAATAAATAAATCATAAACAAAATTTGCACTAAAATAAGTTTGTTTCACCAATTTTAGCCAACAAGAATTAATTTCAGTTGAATTAATTAATAAATTCATAATCCTCCCATTGTAAGTGGTCCAGTGAAACTTAGTGAAAAGGGAAAAAAAGCTGCTAATAAGAGTTGTGTCTGATTTGATCATCTTTCAGCTACATTAGCCTAATCAAAAAAGGTTTTCAAAATCCATTTTTAACAAAAATCTATTTTGTAACTTGAACAGTTACTTTCTTTCTTTTGAAATAGGACCCTTTGGATTGAATAATTAAGGATAAATAATGCAAACATATTTTTTTAATACCGGTACAAAAACTCACTCAGTGCATCATGTCACCATTTAAAAAAAAAGAGATTTTAAAATGTAAATCTAGATCTAGTAAGACATCTAAAACTAGTAAGGTTTAGATCTGAACCTATATATAGATTTTTACAGACAGGAGTGTGCAAGCGCTCAGGGCCGTTCTTAGGCCACTGCAACCTATGTGATCACAGTGGGCCCCGCGTTTTCATAGGCCCTGCGCTAATTATAGATGTAATTATAAAATTGCAAAATATATACGAAAAATTTACTGGAAATCTCCTGGATTTATTAAAATCTCCTGAAAACTTATAAAAAGCTCCTGAAAAATAGACAAAAGTGCCATTTGTGGGTGTCATTCATTGCGGAAAACGCCAATCCTACGCGATAAAAGAAAAAAGGCATTGTCAGCTTTCATGTAATAAAATGTAATAATCAGGCGAATTTTCACCTTAATCGTAAGGTCCAATACTTTATTTACTTATATAGTCACTGGTATATAAATATGCCATAGGTTGCAAGGTTCGTAAAGTAAAATTAATTTGATCGCAATTTTGTACCTAGAAAAGAATGAATAAAATACAAAGTCGAATTTTTTTTTCTAATACAAACTCTTAATTTTCACTTATTATCCTTATTCCCACTCAGACTAGGCCCCGCGTAATTAGTTTCGCATAGGGCCTCGCAATTGTTAGGACCGGCCCTGCAAGCGCTTATTTACAAATTGGATCATATATAGCAAGAAATGTTCATTTTGGAAAGTTATTTTCTTGAGATGCGTTTACTTTTTCTACAGATTGCCTTGCGGATAAGACAGGTCACAGAGTAGCTGTGCATTAGCATGAGCACTTAGGAGATGGCTGCCTGGTTGTTTGGTTTTCGCCCTGTACTGTCATTTGGACATCAATGCTACCAGATTCAAACCCTGCACGTTCCAATCCCCTGTCAACCTGCGGGAGGTTTGGACTAGGAAGTAAATTATCTTCAACTCGGAAGGAACATCTGAAACATGTAAAACATTTCACAAACATATCTTAGCCTTAATAATAAGTAAAAACTCATAATTATGGGTTTCTGTTCAATTCTCTCTAACTTCATGCATTTCTGTTGAAAATTGTATTTAGATATCTCTAAACATTAAGAAGTTACAGGCCTTTTGAACAGGAAAAAGTACTTTTTTCTGTCATTTTTGTTTCACTAAATGTAGTCTCTCGTCATTACCATCCCTGAAATTTTCTTATTTATTTTTACTTCTATCTAAGGTTTTCAATAAAAAAGCATTAACAGATAATTAGAGATGTCTGTAGAAATTGTATTTAGTTATTTAATGCTCAAAAGTTAGTATCTTTCGAATGTGAACAAGTACTTCTGAAGAGTGTTCTTACTATTATTTTCAGTTTTAAGGTTCAAAGTACTTAAGTAGACTCCTGTACCTATGTACGTGGGTTTGTGTTACTATTAGCACTTAGGGAATAACTGAATTGTAGCTTCTTTAAGTCTGGTATTATGACATTGAAATAGTTCTTGAATCTTCACTATATTGTACCTAGATTTTCTAGAAGGAAATATTTACATGATATAGATCCCATTTGTAAAGTAAAATTAGTAGTAAACTTGTAATCCTCTTACTTCATTATTGAGTGCCTATTATAAGTACACTTACTGATAGTAGTTTAGAAAGTCAATTTTGTAATAATGCCTTTAAGTATATAGAACCAGGAATCATACCTCAGTCTAGTGTGGTGTCAAATCTACCCACATCAAGCCTATTGTCTACAATAACACAACACTCCCCACACACACACACCTTTACAGTTAAAGAACCAGCAATATACATTTATGTTTGGGTTCACATCTACAGCATCTACCAGCATTTAACATTTATGTTTGGGTTCACATCTACAGCATCTACCAGCATTCCACAATTATGTTTGGGTTCACATCTACAACATCTATCAGCATTCCACATTTATATTTTGGTTCACATCTACATCCCCCTAAAATTCTTTTTAACTTTTGGAAGCCTATTCACTGTTTACAATAATCATGCATTTCTAATAAAAAAAATGTGTTTAGTTATATCTTTAATAACAGTTAAAAAGTTATAGCACTGTCATTGTAAAATTTAATTTTTTCTGTCAAAAATTTGTTTTTTAAATAAAGACTCAAATTTTGCCATAAAAATTGTTAAGACTTCTGTTCAAATTAACTTTTTTTTTTTTTAAATCTACCGGTATCTATTTAGTTTCATTGCAAATTCATTGTTTCCCAATTTTTTCCTTAACAGAACATTTTCCACATTTGGAGTATTTAGCAAACATTTTGCTTATTTTCAAGTTAGATTTTTTCTATTCTTTTAATTTTAAAAAAAATTAAACCGAATTCTAAATGTCACGTACGCTTAGTCTATATTTAGCTTGTCTGCAGAATTTTAGATACCTCAGGAATTTTACATCACGCAGCAGAATTATGTTTTGGGATGAATGTGATTGGTTGGAGGTATTAATTATTGTACTTTGAGCTGCATTTATTGGTTAGCCTTGCAGCGGAGAGATGATGGTCACGTGGTAACGCCCAAGCTTTGTGGGCTGAGAGATATTGCCGCCAGTCTTGTGCGGAACGTGTTAGATATAACATGTACTAAATTTTTGTGTTAGAACTCAAGAAAGAAGACATAATTATATTATTGTGTAGATCGTTTATTCTATTCAGGTACATTTAACCATTGTAATTATTTGTGAATAGCTTTTAAGTTCCAAGTTTTGAATTAAAGTATTTGTTTTAGACGAAGAGAAGTTTCTTTATTGAATATATAATAATATACTTAGATCGTCTTGTCAACTAGTAATTTCTAGATGATCCTCTTATCAACTAGCAACTTCTAGATGATCCTCTTATCAACTAGCAACTTCTATATGATCATCTTATCAACTTACGATTTTTGAATCCTCGGCAACCACGATCATTGATGGTGTGATATAGATCAAGATAATCTTCAACGTGACATCTATCTTAGCACTATTAATAGATCGTGACACTAAATATAATATGTATATAAAAGGTTTAATGATTGAGGGAATTGTGTACTAGAAGAGCATAATTTCTTGATATCAGGCATGATATTGTTAAGCTGAATTTTTTATAATATCTACTATGGCATCAAGTCTGTTTCTATACATTGACTATGTTTCAACAAAGAAATCTTGCTTCGCAGAGCAGATTGTTTTGAAATGTTGAGGTACTCTTAAAAAAAACTCAACTAGAATTATTGTATCTTTCTTAAACTTTAGAGTCAGAATCTAGATCAGTTCAAAGTTGATAGTGATGTTAAATAGATTTTTTTTGTTACCAAGAATCTTTTTTTATCTGCATTTTTTTAAAGAGATTAATTATGCTGTAGAACTACTGTATAGTTAATTATTCCAGTATTTTGTGGAACACCTAGTCAAGCTCAGAGGCAAAGCTAGGAATTTGGTGCCTAAGGGCATTGGCTTAATATTTAATGTAGAAAAAAATTTGGTCACTCATTTGGCAGACCCCTCAAGTGAGGCCCAGGGAAATTTTAAAATTTTGACCCCTCCCCCCACCCTAGCTGCTGGTCAGGCCTCATGGAACATTAGTTAGGGTTCCGCGGAACACAGTTTGGGAAACACTGATCTAAAGGTGTTAAGATATAGTATAGTATCTAAATCCTAAGATACTCTAGACTGAGTCTAGATCAATACTCTAGTTCATCTAATCCAGTATATATATCTAGGCTATTAATGCTGGAGGCCGGACATGTACAGCCTTTCTTATAGATCTATTCTTACTTTTAGTCTCAACATTCAGTGACCAATTTTCTTTCTATAATATAAGCTTATAGATCTAGATTCTAGATCTATTTAAAATATCTATAGCTCTGGGCTCTGTCTAGTTCTAGTCAAAGTCTGGCCTAATCTAGATCTAATAATAATAAGGCTTGTCCAAAGATTAATGAGGAATGCAGTATTTCACGTGGCATCGAAACCCCAGATGTGACCTACAGATTAAATTTGATATTTTGCCACATCCAGGAAAAGCATAACCATTGTCACAGGATGGCTGCCTAGTGTGCGGTTTGCGCGCTGGACTGTCGTTCAGACTTATCGATGGTCTTGGGTTCAAACCCTGCCCGCTCCCATCCTCCGTAGTCCTGCGGGAGGTTTGGACTAGGAAGTAAATTATCTTCAACTCTGAAGGAACATCCGAAACATTGAAAACGTCCTCTGGTGGTCGATTAAGATTTTCTTTTCGCCTTCTGTTACTGCATTGCCTCCAGACTGTGCAAAGTATTTTTAAAGTGACTAATATCACTCTATAAACTAAATGCAGTCCACAGTAGCACAGAAACTGAGACGGCTGTGAACAACAGATAGCCATAGTATGTTTTAGTTTTATATCAGAGTTTCCGTTTCCTAGACTGGCTGCTGACCAAAGCTATAGAGTGGTTAATTTAATCCGGACATTACATGAATTTGAACACTCGCTGTTTTAGTGGTCATTAAATCTTTATTTTGATATTTATTCTGTTTTTGGAGCTGTTTTATTTGATTCATAAGCCAAGTTGTTTGATTCCATACAAAAAATATTAATAGGGTGTTTGTATAAAATTATGATTTTCTTACCTAATTTTTTTCAAACAGCCAGTTTTGGACATCAATGTCAATGATCTATTACATTTTTGTTTGTTTGTTGTTGTTTTTTTATAGAGAATAAATGGACAAATGTTTAGAGTGAGCTTGATACATTGAATGAAGTTAAATGCCTAGATCTAGACCTACTGAATAGATCTAGATTTATACCGAGGATTCAGCTATTTAGTCAAGAATGGCAATCCTAGCCTGTACTGTACTACAAAAAATCATCTCTATTAGAAATTTATTAATTGAATAAACAAAAAACACAAACAATCAACACACATCTAATCATGCAAACATAAAATAAGTCTTAAAGTAGGTGTAGAAGTCTGTCACTATCCCAGTGACCTTATTTTGGTAGACAAAGTGTGTACATATTTTTATTTTTGTGTTCGTATTTATGCAAAATTTCAAAACAACTTAATGATTTCATGTGAGGGGCTGTGCCTGGGGATCTTAAAATTTAGTTAATATTAATATATTCTAATATAGAATTAAAATCTGAGTTTATTGATGTCAAAATAATTATACTTTTACTTTATTAAACTTTATATTATTATAGATCTATATTCTAATATAGAGTCTATTAGACTTAGAGTAGAGACTTTCTTAGAGACATATAATTATAAATAAGAGCCCACATTAAGAGATTTCTAGATCAACAATAGGTTACTTATGAGTACAGCGGCCACTAGAGTAGATCTAGATCTAGTTACTAGACCAAGCTAGCAAAATAATTCACTGAATCTGTGTAGTGTGGGATAATCATTTTACATTTTTGTGTACTTTTGGCTTCTGTCTTCTAGGAGTTCTTTTAACACTGGGAGTAGAATAGTAGATCGAGAATTTAGATCTATATAACTCTCCATTTCGAAAATCAAAAATAATAATAATAAAAGCATAAAAACTCACACATACATTTTTTACATAGACATACATTGATACATAAATATAGACTGGAAAAAGGAAATAACTTCATGTAACTTTAAAAACATGTACATCTATTGTATTCGGATTTCCGAATTCTGAAAAATTGCATGATCTTCAGTCTTAGAGATTAAACAAAACTCCTAGACATAAATTAAGTACACAGAAATGCAAGTCACAAATTTTCGTTTCATAAAACTCTATCGAAGTGCCTATTCCCAACCAGCTGGGAATAGGCTGCTCTATTTTGTGTTTGTTCCAGTTTCTTAATGTTTTCTTGAGTTGAGGGGTCCCACACGGTGGATGCATATTCTATTAATGGCCTAACCAAGGTTAAATAACATTTTAGTTTTATGTTCTTATTTGATTTAAAGAAATTTCTTTTAATAAACCCTAATGCTTTGTTGGATTTTTTTTATAGTTTCATCAATATATCTATCAATATTGTAATATTTATTTCCCTTAATCAATATAAAAAATGTGTCTGAATGAGAAAATGTTTTTTTCTCACTACCGGTATATTCTTTGCTACAATATAGTGGTCACTATACTGCTATTCTAGATCTAGATTTATATCTAGATCTAAAGGTCTATGGTTGTGATTCTGGATCGCTCCCTGTCTCATTGTGGCACCTGGGTGGAAACGTGTTCCAATATATAAATCCTCCTCAGACATTTCTTTCACCCGACTATTTGCTCACACGACTACGAGTTTGTTTACCCGACGTTTTCCATGGTCTAATAGCACTAGGGCAGAATGAGTAGTCCTATTTGTACATTTTTTGTCCTTGCATACACATGCTACTGTGGTCCCATGACTTACGCAAACTGACTTTTGCGGAATAGCCATACCACGGGTTTTCAAAAGAATTAATTAAAAAATTTAGCCACGTTCCCATCCCACCCCCTTTGTTTTAAAAAGCTTATATCAACTCACTCTGTCTGTCTGGACAAAATTTTGTACACGTTATTTCTCCGACATCCTATCTCTCGGATCAAGTTTCGCACCTAATATCGGATTAAGCTGAAATTTTGCACAATTATTTCTTTTACCTGACAACACAAGAATCAATTTAAAAAAAAATCATTAACAAATTAGTTATATAACTATTAGTAATAGATTACTTTGTTTGGTATCTCAAACAAGGGAATGAAATAATACTTAACTGAAGTGGTGGTATAAACTGAATTAGTCCCCTTTATGTTAGGCTGACGTCTCATTGAACACAAACAAGAAATAGAAACAATATTCCATATGCATAGACTTGCTAGCAGAGTCGTTACCGCGTTGGTTTGAGAAGCATAAGAAAGCTGTAGCCCACACGTTTGAATTCAAGCCGTTCGCTTTTTAACGGCCCCCGTAAGGGGAAAAAGCCGCTATTAGGTCTGTGCTAAATGTCCGTCTGTCACACTCAGATCTCGAAAACTAGAAGAGATATGAAAAATATTATATTTCATCATTAAATGCGGCTTGAAAAGTTTAGGTGCAAAGGCTACTTTTGGTTTTCTAAAAGAAAACCGTTTAATTTATAAAATTAATTATGCAAGCGATTTTTTCATAAAAATACACCAATTCTAAAACAATTAGGTAAATGTAAGGGAGGCAATAATAGTTAGAGGTATTTTTTTCTGGTCAACTAGCTGCTACAATGAAAAGAAAACATTTGTTTGTTTATTAAGGCTAATAATGCACTTTGTATGTAAATATCACGCACATTTTTTAAAATGGACTTTTTATGCAGCGACTTTCGTGCAGTAGCGTAACGTCGCAACATGTCATTGTGGTAAACCAATTCCTTAACTTAAAAAAAAAAAACGATTTTATTTAATTTTTGTTTAGTGCCCCCATCCGAATAAAAGAAGATTATTTTTGTGTGTTTTGTCTGTTGGTCGGTCAGTCCGTCACGATTAGATTATCAAATAACACTAGAGGCTATTGTAAATCTGATTTAACCTTTAATTTTTCATTCAGAAATATTGCAATAGTTTTAAGTATCTATAATAGATAGTTCCGGATGTTTTGTGAAAAACAAATCAATGCCAATGAATATTTGTTTGCTCTTCTAACTTATATTAGATTTTATTTCCATGCTTAAACGTTGCAAGAAACACATGATCTTTAATATATTGTTCCGGGTTTTTAATGTAAATAGCATATAAATGCTAAATAAAAATATCTATACTGATTTATATTTCATTAACTATAAAGTTGTTCCGGATATTGTTTTATAAAAAATAAATTATGTCAAATGATTGTTTAAAATCGCATAATTGACTATTATTACACCCTATATTCTTTGACACTACATCACTATAGTTTATTTATCAATATCAATTGTTCCAAATTTTTAATTTAAAACAACTTTATGTCAAATAATTTTATTTTTTTCAAAAATATCGACAATAGGTTATTCAGGATTTTAAAATAAGAAAGTAATTTACTAGAAACGATTATTGAAAATCAATTTTTAGACTTATTTTACAGTTCATTTTCTTGCCGAAACATAATAAAAGTTGTTTATCGGTAAATAATGTTCCCGATTTTGTTACGAAACAGAATTCGACCTACATTACCTTAATTTTCTTACAAATCGTCGCCAAAAATGATCCAAAATTTTAATTAAAAATCTAATAACGCTAATAAATGTTTGAAATTCCTCTTCTAATAAAAAAAAAACAAATAATTTTCTCATTTACGAAAATTGGTAGTTCCGGACTTTTTATGAAAAATAGTTTAACTCTATTTATGTAAAATCGCAAAGTATGGTTTGAAAAAAATCTTCATAAGGCTATGGTACATCTAATTTTCATAACATACCATCCCACAAATTTAATTAACGGCATTGATTAATCTGGAATTATTTTCTCTTACTATAGATATATAAACATCCGGAACAATCTATTATAGAAACTTAAAACTAATGCGATGTTTCGGAAGGGAAATTAAATTTTAATCAGATTTTCAATAGCTTTTAGTCTTTTTTTTTCTCGCTATTAACATAACGGACAGACAGACTGACAAACAAAACAAAAAAAAAGCGTCTTTAATCCTTTTATATATATATATTAAGTCTAACTAGCCCATCAAATGAAATGCTAATAGAACAAACTCGGTGCACCAATGTCTATGATCCCTCGAGAAGCTGCTCGTAAAGATGACATTTTTTAGTCTAACTAGGACGTGTGACGTAATGGAATTTTTTTCCTTTGACGTCATATGGAGTTAATTCTTTACATGAAATGTTAAAAGATCTCACTCGGTGCACCAATCTCTATGAACACTCGACAAGCTGCTCGTATAGATAACATTTTTTAGTCTAACTAGGACGTGTGACGTAATGGAATTTTTTTCCTTTGACGTCATATGGAATACATTCTTTAAATGCTAAAACAACTCGGTATAGTAATGTTTATTAAACCTGGTAATGTTACTCGCATTTTAAAAAGACATAATAGCTAGATTTAGATCTAATCTAAATTTTTTACACTAGATCTAGATTTTTTTTTTTCTTACACTACAGCAAGATTTTTAAAACTAGATTTAGATTTAAGTTCTAATTAAAATCATTAAAGAATCTAGATTTGGAATTTTTTGGTCTAGTTTAGAATGTTTGTTGTTTTACATGTTTCGGAGGTTCCTTCAGAGTTGTAGTCCAAACCTCCCGTAGGACGACGGGGGATGGGAGCGGGCAGGGTTTGAACCTGGGACCATCGACAGTCCAGCGCGCAAACCGTACTACCAGACAGCCATGATTTAGACTAGATCAAGATCTATGATTTTAATTTCTAGGATTAAAGTGTATACTTTTATTTCTAAAGTCTTATCTTATCTTATATAATACAGACGTTACTTCAAAAAAGAAAGTTTAACGGTCTCGGTTTCATACCCTGCTCGATGCCATCCTCAGTCGACCAGCGAATATGCGGATCCGACAGGGATCCGTCTCCCACGGGGGCCGCCTCTGAGTTTGTGTAATCCTGTTTTAAATTTATTTGTATAATAGCTTTTTTATTGTTAATCTAGATCTAGGACAAATTTATTTTAAATACATGGCATCCTAACTAATTGATACAAGTGCGCTTTTTTTAAAAAAGCTTTTCTTGTTTGAACATAGAAACACGTGCTTTTCCACGGCAACCTGATGGAGGCCAACATGCACAGTAGCCTATTGGGGAACAAAAACTCAACCCTTAAACTTTCTGGATACCTATAGACCGAAATAGCCGTATAGCACACTAACCGGTTTAATACTATCTAGGCAACAGAACAAAACAAGAAATCCTTCTCACATACCCTCGTCCATTTTACAAAGTGTATATCAACTCAATCTGTTACTGTCTGGTAAAAAGTTTGTACACCCTACTTCTCTCACAACCAGGCTTGGATTAAATTGAAACTTCGCACAATTATTCCTTGTACATTGCAAAACAAGAATAAAAAAAAAAAAAACTTAACCGATTAATTAATCATTTTGTTAGGTATCGAACAAGGGAAAGAAATCATACTTGATATATGTGGTGGAGGAAGTTGAATAAGTCCCTTTGATATGGCTTGAGCCCTGAGTTCGAATTCAAGCTTCATACCTTTTTTATGCATTTAAGAAGCGATCACGGTAACATTTACAGAGATATCCCCTTCTCTCCCCCCCCCCCCCGCCCCCCAGGACCACATACTTCCTTTTCCTAACTGGTCCAGACCAGCGAAAGGATCATATCACATTAAGAAAGCTAAAAGCATGAAGTAGTGCTGAACACAAAAATGGGTAAAAATGTTTCTAACACACAGAGGCCGCGCTCACGAGAGATGACTTGGTGTTTCTAACACACAGAGGCCGCGCTCACGAGAGATGACTTGGTGTTTCTAACACACAACAGAGGCCGCGCTCACGAGAGATGACTTGGTGTTTCTAACACACAGAGGCCGCGCTCACGAGAGATGACTTGGTGTTTCTAACACACAGAGGCCGCGCTCACGAGAGATGACTTGGTGTTTCTAACACACAGAGGCCGCGCTCACGAGAGATGACTTGGTGTTTCTAACACACAGAGGCCGCGCTCACGAGAGATGACTTTGTGTTTCTATACCGAACTTCAGATAAATGTGACAGAGAAGTCACCGCAGTGTACCGGCCTCATTGACAACAAAAACAAACAACGTGGCAGATAATATGGTTTTGTATATCCTTCCCTTTATCGTCCCAGTGTGAGCTAGAACGTACTCAGGAAGTCCACTAGAGGAAATGTTCCTATTTGAGTTTGAGTTTTGGCACATCGGCACAATTTAGGCCATGTCGTGCCCGTAATCCTTTAAGGATCACTCTCCCTTTACATAACAAGGGCTAAATTCTATACAGTTAAATCATTAAAAAACAAGGTCTATTCACAGTTAAAATAGTAAAGGTAGTAAAAATTTAATAATTTGGTACAAATCTTATGTAAATATTATCTGTTTACAGTTCAAAAATTAGATCTTCGTAGACAACCCCACCTCCCCGGACAAAGCCCAGTACCTTCCCGTTAGCCTGTTTCCCCAGACAAGTTGTCATGAATGCGCCATAACGTTTGTTGGCCGGAACTAGACAAAATATGCACCTGTGGATCTGTGTCCCGTTCTACACTGTTTTATTATTGATTGCTCCAGCTTAATGATGTGAACACACAAGCTACCAAAACACCAAGGGCCGTAATAACTTACCAAGATTTCAACAATTTCTCATTGAATTAGACCTTATCTAACTGTAGCCTGATACATTCTAGGATTAAGAAATAAATAAAAAACTACTAAGAGTTAATACGAATTTTTTTCTAAAAGTTTTGACATACAAATTTAACGAAAATTAGTTCAAAAATCAATTAATAACGCAAACAAAAGTCCTGCATACATATTTTATTGCAATTCACATTATGGTACTGTTATTAAATATCGAGTGTGAACACTGATGGACAACTATACAACAATAATAATCCGTTTCTAATAGCAATAAGTATTTTTCAAATTGAAAAGAAAAGTTCCAGTAGTACGATACGGTAATAAAAATGTTTCCTAAAATGTTATACAGTTGCAGCAAATACAAACATTTACTCCAGTAGGCCTACATAAATATAGAAAATATACATAAGTATAGAAAATATACATAAATTTAGAAAATAAAATGTACGTTAATTTGTAAAAAACTTTCTTTACCAGATTTGCAGAACTGACGGGGTTACCAATGTACAAGTGATTAAATTGTTTCCATATAATGCTATGTGCATTTTGTTTGTGTTATCGCATTAGAGCAACGGAAAACGTGTTTTACAATGAAACAAACAAACACAATGATACTAACTACTAAACATATAAATCAATATTTAGATAAATAAAACATAATAATTGCTTCTGATATGCTGCAAAACATGTAGTGAAAGTAGAATGTATGAGCACAACTTTAATACTTAAAACTATTTCTACCAAAATGTTAAGTTACTTCCTAGCATACTTAAAACTATTTCTACCAAAATGTTAAATTACATCCTAGCCATGATTTATAGAATGCAGTGACAGTGCTGTGTCAACCTGTTGTCTCTTAAAGTAATGTTAGATTTTAAAAAAAAGGCATTTAACATGAAACCATTGTTTATCAACTGAAATACAATTTGACACTACAAATTGTTCTAAAAATAATATCATGTCTATGAGAACAGCTAGCGCCAATCAATTAAATTGTTATTTTTCAATATGCTAATTGATATATTTAATAATAATCCCTTTATTTTAACAAAAATTGTCCGTCAGTAAATGTAATTTCTTTAACACTTTTTTAAAACATGACAATGAAAACTAAAACAATGACATTTTATAAAATGAAGAACCTGATGAAAAAAATAAAACATAAATACGTTTAATTTTTAAAAATGCAAAAGTGGCAAACCATTTCTTTTAATGAGTAACTTCAATTATTGCCAACTACAATGATTTCTCATCTCTATGAGGCCTCTACATTCAACACCTAACACTATCAGAAAGAAACATGATTTTTTATTTTTTAACACTTCATAGAAAAACATTAAATCTTTGGATTTCTCATTGTAACAAAAGAAAAAATTTTTTTGGTAATTTAATTATTACAAAGAATATACTGATCTCGAAAACAACTTTAACGATTTACTTAGAAATTTGACAGTTGAAGTATATTGTTGGCTGAGCAGTAAAGAGCTTGGCTTCTGAACCTGGGGTCCTGGGTTTGAATCCTGAGATTTTTAATTTTGGGATCTATTGGGCACCTCTGAGTCCACCCAGCTCTAATGGGTACCTGACATTAATTGGAGAAAAGTAAAGGCAGTTGGTGATTGTGCTGGCCACATGACACCCTCGTTAACCATAGGCCACAGAAACAGATGACCTTTAAATCATCTGCCCTATAGATCACAAGTTCTGAAAGGGGAACTTTACTTGACTTATTACAGAACTAATAAGTTTGATTTTATGGAAGAAGAAATAATGTTAATTGTTATAGCTGTTCTGCTCTTTCACAAATGAATGCCATGGTTCTACTGTAACTCTGACTATTTCTATTAAAGCACAAAAATAACATTTGAGTATACACAGCTTTATTCTCTGCCATAATACTACACAGTATCTTCTGACTGACAGGGCTATTACATGCTTTCTGTCATTCTCTCTCCTACATTCCAACTAATCTATTCAATCAAAAATAAATTAGACTTATCTTCTTATCTTATATAATACAGACGTTACTTCAAAAAAGAAGATGATTACGTCCTATGCGTCATGCATTTAGTCATGCATATTAACCAATGACTTAAATTCTGCCAAGTCACTGGTTTTCCAGGCTAGCTCAAGCAACCCATTCCATGCTCTAATAGCACTAGGGAAGAAGGAGTATTTGTACAAATTTCTCCTAGCATATGGGACGAGGAATGTGCCATTATCTTTGTGTCTTTCAGAGTATTTGATTAAACTTTGTTTTTGTATTTGAAGATTATGGTTCAGTGTTTTATGTATAATTGCTACTTTACTTTTGAGTCTTCTGTCCTGAAGGCTTTCTAAATTTAGTGATTTTACTATAGGTGTTACTCAAATGTGAATATTCATTTGTTATGAATCTCACTGCTCTATTTTGTGTCTGTTCCAGTTTCTTAATGTTTTCTTGAGTTGAGTGGTCCCAACCGGAGGATGCATATTCTATTATTGGCCTAACCAAGGTTAAATAACATTTTAGTTTTATGTTCTTATTTGATTTATAGAAATTTCTTTTAATAAATCCTAATGCTTTGTTTGATATTATTATAGTTTCATCAATATGTGGATTCCATGACAGTTTTTCGTTTATTATAACACCTAGGTATTTTGCGTTTTTAGTCTGTGTTACTGGTTTGCCATGAATCAGATAAGTGGAATTAATTTGTTTTATTTTTTTTGTTACTCTTAACAACTGACATTTTTCTGGGTGGAAAGACATGCTCCAATTTGATTCCCATTTCTGTAATTCATCTAATTCTTTTTGTAAAATATCTGTGTCTTGTGTTGTTTTTATTGTTCTGTATATTATGCAATCGTCTGCAAATAATCTGACTTTTGTTCTTTAAGTAATGCAATTTGGTAAATCATTTATGTAAATTAAAAATAGTAATGGACCCAAGACTGTTCCTTGAGGTACACCTGAGTTTACTGTTATCGGTGTTGATTTAGAGCCATTTATTATTACAGTTTGTTCTCTCCCTATCAGAAAATCTTTAATCCGCTGATGCAGTGCCATTGATGCCAAAATATTTTAATTTTTTAAGCAGACTATGGTGAACTTTGTCAAAAGCCTTAGAAAAGTCTAGTAAGATAGCATCTATTTGTTCACTATTATCTAAACCTTTAGAAAAATCATCAATTAGTCCTATTAGTTGTGTTTCACATGATCTATATTTCCTAAAGCCATGTTGGTATGGTGTGAGGACATTTTGTTTGTCTAAGTGGTTTATGATGTTGCTACATATTATGTGTTCTAGGATTTTACATGTGATGCTGGTAAGTGATACTGGTCTGTAGTTTCCTGGGTCAGATTTTTCTCCTTTTTTAAATAGGGGGGTGATATTAGCTTCTTTCTAGTCCTTTGGTACTCTGCCCTGGTTAAGTGAAGCCTGAAAGAGTATTTTGAACACTGGGGCTAGCTCATTGCTTAGTTCTTTGAGTAATCTAGCTGGAATACCATCAGGTCCAGACGCTTTATTTGGTTTGGTGTTTGCTAATAGTTTTTGAATTCCATTTTCTTGTACTACTATATCTTTTATGTTGTCTATTTGGTTCAAATTAAGAAATATGTCTTTGTCTCCTGGGGCTGAGAATGCTGATGCAAAGTATTTGTTTAGGATGTTTGCTTTAGTTTCATTATCATTATGTATTATGTTATGTTCATCTTTTAATGGCGCTATGCCTGTTGTTTCCATTTTCTTAGACTTAATGTATGACTAAGGTTTTTGTTGTTATCTTTAGATATTACATTGTTTATGTATTCACTCTGCAGCTTTCTGCTTACTTTTTGGGTTAAGTGTTTAATTGTTATATACTTTTTGTAAACTCTTTCTGCCTTAGTTTCTTTAAATTTTCTATATAGGTTTTCCTTCTGTTTACAAAGCTTCTTTAGTCTATTATTAAACCAGCATTTATTTATTTTGTTTGATCTGTATTTAGTTGGTATATGATTTTCTATAATGCTTTTAAGATGGTTTTTAATGAACTTCCAGAGGTCATCGACTGGTTGGTTAATGTCTTTTTCTAATAAGAAAGTTTGTTGAAAGTTTAATGCAGCTTGGTGTAGTTGTGTAGGTTACATTTATTCCAGAGTAAGATTTTTCTTTTGGGTTTTGAATTGGCTACTGCTTTTATATGACTGTGCATTTTTATGATCTCATGGTCTGATAGACCAGGGATAATATCATAATCAACTACTAATCCAGGTCTGTTGGTTAAGAAGAGATCTAATGTGTTGTTTAATCTAGTTGGCTTTTTAATGATTTGATCTAAACTTAGGTTGTGTAAAGTTTCTATGAAAAGCTCATTTATGTCCTTAAGGTTTTGGTGTTTATCTATGGTTAGTGTTTTTCAATTTATATCAGGTAGGTTGAAATCCCCCCATAATCCAAAAAACTGCATTTTTATTTGTCTCTTTAAGTGTAGTAATCTGATTACATAGTTCCTGCATGTATTCTAAACTAGAATTTGGTGGTCTGTAAATGCTGCCTATTATTAGGGATGTTGAGGTGGTATTAATTTTACAAAATGTTGATTCTATATTTTTTGAGTTAGGTAAGGTAATTTCTTCTGCTATAAGAGTGTTTTTTATTGCTAGAAGAACTCCTCCATGATTATCAGCCCGATCTTTTCTAAAAATTTCATAATTACTATTGAAAATTTCTGCATTATAAATTTCAGGATGTAGCCAAGTTTCTGTTCCTGCAATTATGTCTGGTTTTTCACATTCTAATAAAATTTTAAAAGTCTGCTGTTTTGTTCCTAATGCTTTGAAAATTTATTACTAAGTTTTTAAGGTATTTTGGACTTTCACAAATGTGCAAATTAAAAACTCATAAAATTAAACTAACTCTGCCACTTTTGATAGGCCTAATGTAAGTAATAAAACTTTGGTTGGAAACCTTATTTTATTTATTGAACTTTGTTTTTTTAACCATATTTTTCTCTTCTCGTTTTTTTT
The DNA here is from genome assembly GCA_036873155.1 of Biomphalaria sudanica. Taxonomy (NCBI): domain Eukaryota; kingdom Metazoa; phylum Mollusca; class Gastropoda; family Planorbidae; genus Biomphalaria; species Biomphalaria sudanica. The sequence goes on from JAZGLO010001986.1 coordinate 2,410,586, forward strand.
TCTCTATATCTTATTCTAAAAAAAAACAAGAAAAAAAAAAACCTGTGCAAATAAGACAGATAAATGAAAATTGTACAAAACAATCATCTCATGTTTTCTTTTTACAATACCTCTATTCAACTCATGCATTCTGGATGGGTGTGAAATACTTGTACACTGATCTCGAAAACAGCTCTAACGATTTACTTAGAAATTTGACAGTTGAAGTATATTGTTAGGAAAAAAAATTGCTATTTTGTTGGCCATAAAGGCCTACCAATGAAATGATATAAAGTCTTGTAGATTTATACATTTGGTTAGCCAGGATTCTTTCTCAGGGCTGGGAGAGAGAGGGAATGAGCCGGGGGGGGAGTGTAAAAATGTTTCATTTTTTTTAAATCTAACATTCATTAGTTATTAAGAGAACAATAACCACACTGTATGCTATATGAAGGAGATTATGTTCTTTAAAAAAAGCATTAATGTCATTCTTGTCAATGTTAATTGGACAAAGAAAACATTTTCCTTTAATTAAAGAACCTTTTTTTTTTTAAATCTAAATGTAAAAAAAAAAAATTAAAGCTGTTTCATATGTGTGTATTTATGTCTATAACATTAGAACAACCTCAATGTGGAAATATAAAATATTTGACTCCAGACTGAGGATGATGTCATGTTTTCTTTTCTTGATGCAGTCTCCCTTGTTGAGCATGTTCAGGTGTTTGTCTCAAGTAGGCCTATAGGGTATGTTATTAGTGTGATGGAAGTCTTCTGTTTGTCTTCTTGTTCATATTATTAAAATGGAGTTCATTTTAAACATCAATGTTTGTAATTAAATCTTAAGTGAAAATATGACAAAAGCTATTACATTAAAATTTATCTAAATGAATTCATTTCTCTTCTTTCATTTTAAGCATGTAAATAATTATTTTTGTGAAACTTCCATTATTTTTTGGTCCACAAAGAAAGAAAAATAATTTTAAAAAATAAGCACAATGGGACGCATCTAGCTTTTTTATGCAGAATAATCTTTTGGTATTTAAAGCTTAAAGACTGACAGAGGTAACATTAAAACAATTTACCCAATAATGAATCATATGATAATGATTAAAGCTAGTAGATTGTGTTAACTTTTCTAATATATAACTGCATGGTCATATGATACCGTATCCATATCAGACTGGTGTTGTGATGCTTATTGGTATTAACACTCTACCCACTTTTAATCCACACATAAATATATTATATAGTTTCTTGAAACTTCAGAATTTTATTAAGTCAATGTGTCACAATCATCAATAGTGCTAGATGTTACAATCAAACTTGATGTTAAGATCTATGAAGATGCTATGATAGATGTCACGTTGAAGATTATCTTGATCTATATCTCACCATCAATGATCGTGATTGTCGAGGATCTTGAAATCGTCTTTTAATAAGTAGCTAGATCTAGTTGATAATACGATCATTCAGAATGTTGCCAGTTGATAAGAGGATCATCTAGAAGTTGCCAATCGCTAAATCGATCTAAGTATTTTACTATATTCAATGAAGAAACTTCTCTTCGTCTAAAACAATTACTTTAATTCAGAACTTGAAAAAGCTATTCACAAATAATTACAATGGTTAAATGTACTTGAATAAAATAACAGATCTACACAATAATATAATTGAGTTCTAATACAAAACTCTAGTACATGTTCTCACTAACATGTTCCAAACAAGACTGACTAAAAATCTAGAACCTTTCCCCGGGCATAGCTTGTCACGTGTCTAACGCACCTCGTTGCAATACCAACCAATAAATGCAGCTCAATGTACAAAAATTAATATTTCAAAACCAATCACATTTATTCTGACACATAGGCCTCCGCGTGATGGAATTTCCAGAGGTCGCTGACGAGCTAAATATAGATACTGTGTACGTGACACAATGCTATATAACATTAAATTATGTTTTACCAAAGTAAACAATCATATATTTCTTTTTAAATCCCAATAATTTAAAGAAAGCATGATCCATAAATATTTAAATAGTTTAATGGCACAATGATGTGCCATAAGGTATTCTAAAAACAATTTAGAGAACAAATATTTTAATGTCACACTTTATTTTTACCAGAATGTATTTTCTCATGTCGTTTTAAGTGAGCGAGCCGAGTAAAATCACCTTGACAAATTTGACATTTAAATGGCCTTTCACCAGTATGTATTAGCCTATGGCACTTTAAGTTGCAAAGATGATTGAATTTTTTCAGACAAATTTCACACTGAAATTTCTTTTCATCAGAATGTATTACTAAATGGTTTTTTAAATTACAGGACTCAGTGAATTCTTTTTGACAAATTTTACATTTGAATGGCTTTATACCAGAATGTATTCGCTCATGTTTTTCTAAGTAATAGGACAGATAAAACTCTTTCAGACAAATTTTACATTTAAATGGCATATTATCAGAATGTTTTTTTTTATGAGCTATTAAGTTAGAGGGATAAGTAAATTCTTTCTGACAAATTTCACAAGTATATTTTACCCCATTATGTCTTTTCTCATGCCATTTTAAGCTAGAAGAGTAGTCAAATTCTTTCTGACAAATTTTACATTTAAATGGCTTTACATCAGAATGTGTTAGCTTATGATTTTTAAATTGAGTGAGCTGAATGAATTCTTTCTGACAAACTAAACATTTATATGGCTTTATACCAGTATGTATTTTCTCATGATTTTTTAGGTAAGAGGACCGATTGAACACTTTCTGACAAATTTTGCATTGAACTGACTTCCTTCTTGATTGATTCACCACTTTTTTTTTTACTTTTGATAGAGTAGAGGATGTTTGTGTACCTACATGAGATTGGTCAGATTTTTTATTTCTCTGGGTTCTATTGCTCAAAGAAAAAAATTGTTCCTCATCTTTTAAGTTTACATCATTCTCATCTTTGTGAGGAGTGTTTGTAGCATACAAATCTTGGTTTAAAGTCATTTCTTGATTCTGATTCACCATTTTTTCCTGTAAGATAAAATAAAAAAATAAAATATAAAAATTGTATTTGATACTAAGATTGAATTTAGACATAATTTCTGGGTTCCCTGTCATTTCATCCCCGTCACTTCATCCCCTCAGTCATTTCATCTCCTGGTTATTTCATCTCCTGGTTATTTCATCCCCTGATATCATTTTATCTAACAAATAGTAATTGTAAAAGTCATGAAATGAGCAATATTTAATATATTCATTTTTGATTTAAATGACAAAAAGTGCAACACGTTAGATTAAGAATAAAATTAAAATTAAATGCCATTAAAATCTATAAAGATTTAACATGTATAAATATATCGAGGTAATGAAAAAAAGTGTTTTTGTGTTAATCTATACCAGGAGTTCTCAACCTGTGGGTCGCGACCCCCTTGGGGGTCGATTGATGATTTGCCAGGGGTCGCCAAAGACCATTGAAAAACTGGATTGTTATTGTCAATTCTTCTATTGCTGTGTGTGTGCGGTGGGGGAGGGGTCGCGGCTAAATGGGGGATTGTAAAAAGGGTCGCCGAGCATAAAAGGTTGAGAACCGCTGATCTACACCCATAAGATAGTTGGGCTATCGATTGTAAGTACAGAAGACGATCCATCAATTCATATTGCTGAACAATATTTGTTATTCTCTTTGCTAGTGTTGCATATTTCTTCCTTGGACGTTCTTCAGTGCCAGCGCTAGCCTGTAAAACTAATGCCTTGTGCAACTGAATATCCTTACGTAGACAATCTTGAAATGTCCATGGTCATACTTACACCACACCTTGGCCTTTGATGATAAGTTATCAGCGGAACAGTCATAATTATTCTAATCGCACTTCTATCTCTCAAATGATTTTCACTTCTTCCACCAAACCTTGGCCTTTGATCATTATGTCATGGGCAGGATAATATTCTATTACATCCCCCACATCCAATAGAAGCGCTATAGCTAAATACACACCCAGATATATAATATATTATAAGATTTCTCATCAAGGATGCAAAGTGGAAGAGGAAAAACACTATAAATGCATTAGTTACATGTCAAAAAGTGTCAAAAAGCATTCTACATAATCATATTTATATATTCTGTATAATCATATTTATATATTCTACATAATCATATTTATATATTAGATGAAATGAGGACTTAAAAGTCAAAGTCTTAACAGCACAATTAAACAATGAAAAAGAAAAATATTTAATTGGGGATGAAATGACCGGGGGATGAAATGACCAGGGGATGAAATGACTGGGGATGAAGTGACCGGGGTTGAAGTGACCAGGGATGAAATGACCAGTCACCAATTTCTGGAGAAAAAGAAAACAAAGTAAACTGTCACTTCTAAGTTATGACATAATAAGAGAGCCCCAATATAACTGGCAATTTAGTGAATTATTCACAGCCATCATAAGTTGGAGTTAACTCAGCCAACCTTGTCTAAGGTTATTCAGTCAGTTACAAGCCAGTCACTACTCAAGTGAGCCAGTCAAGTTTTCTGTAAGAGTATTCAATCAGTTTTGAGTAAGCAGCTGAGTTAGTAACTAAATAGTAGAGAAATTCTAATTAACAGTTAAGCTACATTGCTAGTCAGTTACCATTACTATTTCTTGTACTTATAATTTATTTTTTACATTAATCTATCTCAAGTTGTTTATTACATAAAGAACATAAATAGAGACTAATAAAATCATTGTGTTTATTAAAGCTCATGTTGTTTTACTCTATTACAATATGATTTTTTCAACAAAGGGAAAAAATCAACTTATTTATATAGGGTACATATTAATCTAATTCCAATGCAAAAAATGTAATACAAAAATATTCCTGAGTATTACATTAAAATTGTCTTACCTGCGTCTCTTCTTCAATTTCTTGTGTCTCTGAATATGAAGAGGATTCCATCTTTTCAATTTTTATAATATTTTTTAGATCATTGGTCAAGTCCTGTGCCATGTCATCCATCTTTGGTTCATCAGATTCCTTCAAAATAAAATGTGGTTTCTACCATAAAATCTTGAATGATGTTCATACAAAATATTAGGGGCATTTAATTTGTAAGTGAAAAAGTGATTTTTAGCAGCCCCCAAAAGGGGAATAGATTCTATTAGTTTTGTATGGTCTGTCTATCCTTCTGTCCGTCCATCCATTCTGTTTAGATCTCGTAAACTAGAAAAGATATTGAAAATCCAACATCATGATATTTTGACAAAGTTCACCACCATAGTTTGCTTAAAAAATTAAAATATTTCGGCATTAACGGTCCACTGCATCAGTGGATTAAAGATTTTCTGATAGGGAGAGAACAAACTGTAATAATAAATGGCTCTAAATCAACACCAATAACAGTAAACTCAGGTGTACCTCAAGGAACAGTCTTGGGTCCACTACTATTTTTAATTTACATAAATGATTTACCAAATTGCATTAGTTCAGGAACAAAAGTCAGATTATTTGCAGACGATTGCATAATATATAGAACAATAAAAACAAAACAAGACACATATATTTTACAAAGAGAATTAGATGAATTACAGAAATGGGAATCAAATTGGAGCATGTCTTTCCACCCAGAAAAATGTCAGTTGTTAAGAGTAACAAAAAAAATTAAACAAATTAATTCCACTTATCTTATTCATGGCAAACCAGTAACACAGACTAAAAACTCAAAATACCTAGGTGTTATAATAAATGAAAAACTGTCATGGAATCCACATATTGATGAAACTATAAAAAAATCCAACAAAGCATTAGGGTTTATTAAAAGAAATTTCTATAAATCAAATAAGAACATAAAACTAAAATGTTATTTAACCTTGGTTAGGCCAATAATAGAATATGCATCCACCGTGTGGGACCCCTCAACTCAAGAAAACATTAAGAAACTGGAACAAACACAAAATAGAGCAGTGAGATTCATAACAATAGAATATTCACATTTGACTAGGGTAACACCATTAGTAAAATCACTAAATTTAGAAAGCCTTCAGGACAGAAGACTCAAAAGTAAAGTAGCAAAAATACATAAAACACTGAACCATAATCTTCAAATACAAAAACAAAATTTAATAAAATACTCTGAAAGACACAAAAATAAAGGCACATTCCTCGTCCCATATGCTAGGACAAATTTGTACAAATACTCCTTCTTCCCTAGTGCTATTAGAGCATGGAATGGGTTGCCTGAGCTAGCCAGAAAAACCAGTGACTTGGCAGAATTTAAGTCATTGGTTAATATGCATGACTAAATGCATGACGCGTAGGACGTAATCATCTTCTTTTTTGAAGTAACGTCTGTATTATATAAGATAAGATAAGATAGACCTTTCAAAGTTCTGATGCAATGGCTACTTTTATATTTTCTGAAAGCGAATTATTTAATTTTTAAAATCAACTATTTTCATAAAAATATTCCATTTTTACAACTAGTAACAAACATGGGAGGCTATTTAGAAAGGGAGATGACTATTTATCATATTTTTAACACATTTATGCTAACAGTTTTACATTTTTTGTCAAAAATATTTTTTTCACAATTGTATTGCTAAGTTTAGTAAGATCTTTCATACTAACTACTACATAAATTTGCAAAACCAATGTATTCTTTTTTTTTAAAGAGAAAAATTCTATTTAGTATGCATATAAGTGGAACATAATTTAAAACAACAATTAATTAGTAGTTTTTCATATTATCCCGTGAGCTGCAATGTGGATGTCCATGGATGGAAACCTTAACTACAATTTTTTTCTTTTCGGAAATGATTTTGTTTTGGTAATAAGAGATTGACCCTTTACAAAACAATTAGATTATTTAGATGATCATTATATGACATTATAATAATGTAATAATAATAATAAAAATAATAAACATGTAAAAATGTATCTTACCTGTGCCTCTTCTACAAAAGTTAATTTACAAGTTTGGCCAGTAGAGCTGTTTTCTGGAGTATCTGACCAATCTATCTTCTCAATTTTAATGACATTTCTGCATTCATTCATGTTTTGTTCCATGTCATCCCTATTTGATATTAAGTGAATTAATTCTTTAAGAGTATTTATTAACAGAATTTAAGTTCTATATAAAAACTTTGAATGTCATTTAACATAGATAATACATAGATATGACACCAGACAACACATATATGTCTTGATATATAAATATATATATCACACCAATAAAACTGTGTGCGTAAGCAACTACAATATAATTGTTTCTTTAGAAAAAAAAAAGTAAACATCTCCATCGATAGGATAGGAAATGATGAATTTTAGAAACACTGGGCATTTTTATTAGTAGAAACCAATGATAGAGGAATAAGACTCTTGGAATTTACAAGAAGCTATAAAATCACTGTAGTTAACAATTTATTTACACACAAACTATGCGGATCAACCAGATAAAGCACACGCCTAGATCAACTGAGTCACTAAATCCTGTTTTCTTTGAGGTTTAACTCAAGCGTCAAAAAAAGCTAAAATTATGACATGGTCTCTTATTGACTGTGAAATTTAAATTTAAAAAAAGATTTGGAAGCCTACAAATCCTAGCATTAAATACAACAATGAAAATTTCAAAGACCCAAAGATGTAGTTGAAGTATGACCATGGACATTTCTAGATGGTCTACGTAAGGATAGTCAGTTACACAAGGCATCAGTTTTACAATGGGAGGGAAATTAACAGCACTCAACTTTATACAAGAGGACATTGACTCAATTATCATTTTATGGATATACTATAATGAGTTAGCCTCCAAGATTCTAGGCCCAAAGAAAAGGAAAATTAAGCCATGGGTCACAAATGACATTCTTTATTTATGTGAGGCAAGAAAGGAACTAAAAAAGAACAAGGTTAATCTCTTGCTAGCAGAATACAGTTCAACCAACAAAAGAAATATTAATAAAAATGAAATTTACAAAAGAAATATGGATGGGAAGCGTGGTCGAGAGGCTAAGTGCGCTTGAACTTGGCTTGTCTTGGCTACCTAGAAGGGGGCTCGAGGTTCGAAACCCGACTCGGGCAGAGTTGTGTTTCCTGAGCGCCTAAAGGCAGCACGGAAAACCAACTCCTAGATACCCCCGCCCCCCCCCCCCCCCGATTCACAAATGAGATTGGACCAAAGCGCTCTGAGCATGCTATAAGCATGAAAGTAGCGCTATATAAAAAAAGCTATAATATAATAATAATGGATCAGTAACTAGTGCACTATAATTGATAACATACTATCAGAATTTTTAAACCCAGCAGGTCACATATAACTAAATGTTTTAGGACTATCTGCCAGAAAATAAGGGACAAAAAAATATGCCCAAATGAATGGACCCAATCATTAATTATATAAATTCCAATGCCCAATAAAGGAAACCTGAGAAAATGCCAAAACTATAGTACAATTAGCCTGATCAGTTATCCAGGAAATATGTTAAGAATAATTCTCAACAGACTCTAGATCACAAAACATACATTACACTATATAGGTAGTAGCCTTGTAACCTTAGGGATAGACAGAGCACTGCTACTTGCATTCAAAAGGAGCCTTTGATGTGAAATTTTACCGAAAGTCAAAGAGGTTCTTTCAGAAGAACAGGCAAACTTCTTGGGTTTGGAGCAGAATCCTATGCCAAGCAATCTCTTGCATTCTTATAGTTATATTACCATAGTAATAATAGCTTATAGATCTAGAATAATCTAGAATAGTCTAGATCAGGGGTGGGCAAATTACAGACTGCAGGCCACTTGCGGCCTGCCAGACTGTTTTATGCGGCCCGCGGACACCTACAGAAATCTGGTTTACCCACATACATATAAAAATGCAAATATGTTAAAAATAACTAAATTTAAATATCTATATAAAATATTGAAATTTCCCTTTCCTATCACTTAGGATGAAGATGTGAAAGAAACATTGTCTCTACATGTCATTCTAAAAAGCTTAAAGTAAACTTAGATTATTCCTATTGGCAATATTTCAAAACACTATGTTACATGTATTCAAACTCAGGCCACTATTTATTAAATGCTTTGAAGAACTGTTTGAAAGTTTTGGGTTAGCTTGGAACGAAATGACAAGGGTTAACAGCTGATTGAGCCTGTGTTTTAGCTGAGAAAAATAGTTTTTTTTTTAATAAATTAAAGAAGAGCAAGCTGCATTTAATATCAAACATGTTGTTAACTTATTTATCTCAGTGATCAAACTTATCAGTGCAAGAGGTCTTCAACCATAGGCAGTTCCGAGAAGTACTTGAAAAATTCTGATGTTTGGTATCACAGCAGTATTCTCTGGCTTAGCATGGACAAGGTATTGAGAAGAATATGCGAGCTTACAGAAGAAAATGTTATGTCCCTTGAAGGAGATGACCGTGACGTTGTTACTAATATTTGTAATGAAGAGAGAAAGACAGACTTCATGTTTTTTATTAACAGATATATACACGAAATGTATATGAATGTTAAGTCTTTTCAAACAAAGCTATCCCATTTCTCCAGGCAAGCACGTGAAAACAGGTTTGTCATTTTGTTTCTGTAAAAGTGAAATGGTTGTAACATACAAGACTTATTTCAATTCTTCGATTGTGGGACTTGGAATCAAAATTTAAGACGTCAAGAACCGGGAATTAGTTTTCAATACCCTCAGCTCACCATTTATTGCAGGAGCTGATTAAGCTCTAAAAGAAATACCTCCAAGCAAATTATGCAAATATGACCTGATAGAGAAGTTCCATTCAGTTATTCCGAGGGAGTTTTATGGGTGCCAAAGCTGTTTTTCCACACTTAAAAAAACTTTGATGCTTAACTTTCACATTATTTTGGTCCACAAAAATGTGTGAACAAGTGTTTTCTTGTTTGAAAATAAACAAGAATAAGAACAGGTCAATGCTGACTGTCTGTAATTTGAAAGCAGTCACGAGGATAACAAATAGTAAGCTAGTTCCACAGTTCCCGAACATTATGCACGAGTGTAATTAGATAAAAAGTAAATTAAGTACAACTGTTCATTTGTGGGGAAACGTGACATGTAAACAGATGATAACAAATTTCTATTTTAAATTCGTAAAGTTGGTTTCAGAAATTGCTAACTCTTGTTGTAATTCCTCATTTGGGAGTGCAAAAAAAAATAAATCGAAATGTATAATACAGTATAAATGTGAATTGAAAGATAGGATGCACAGCTAGCTATCGGATTTTTGTAAGTTATATATATATATATATATATATATATATATATATATATATATATATATATATATATTGTTACGTATCTAGGCATTGTTTTGTTGACGGGTAGGTTGTCTGACCCTTGTGTAATAAGTTTTTTTTTATTCGTCAAGCCACACAGACAGTGACCGGTCCTTGACCTATGTGTGTACCTCTGGTTGAAAGGAGGGTGGTTTTTTTTTCTTTTTTCTTCTGTCTCTTTGAAGAGCGTTCTAGATCTGGGAAATTGATGACTTATTTGGTTCTAGAAACTACTAGATTTGTCTTGAGATCGACGCGCGGTAGACTATAAAAAGACCGCCCGTGTAACGTTGACGGACAGACATACGGAGACAGCCGTGAGACAGAATAGCGGAGACATTGCGTGACCCGTGCGTGGTATACCTATTTATCGTGTAAGTTAAGATTTTTCTTTTTCAAGGCCTTGCTTGTATTTGTAATTATATTTTCAAACTCTTGTATTGTAATATTTTTACATGCCATTTTTGTAAAAGGGTTTTGGTCAACCCATCAATTCTGTATTGAGTAAATGTTTGTTTTTCTTTCTTGTAACTTTATATTTTATTAAACATTAAGTTGATATTTTACCTTCCGATTTCTTGTGTCATTTTTTTTTGTTATTCATTGTAAGTCTTTGATTAAATTCAGACTTATTATAAGTGACACAACTGCTTTTCTATTGTCACGTTCCCCTAGGCAAGCCATTTAAAAGTAGAATTCAATTCGTAATACGTGACAAAAGAAGTTTGAGGGCTTTCGTCCCGGATATTTTTCTGAACCTATTTTCATCTTACTTGAGTAATGTTGTAAAGGCGAAGTTGACTTTAACAAAAATTTTTTTTTGTTCAAAGAGTCGGAAGTAAAGTATCAATAGTATTGACCAAACTCTCTTAAGGTTTTTTGTTGTACTGATTTTGTACTGTATATTTACATTGTATACATTTTTTTTGCTTGTAATAGTTGTTAGTTAGCCATGGATATTCAGGTTTTTCTTGCAAATCCCTCTGTGGAAGAGCTTGATGCTTTTACTAGGAAGGAACTGGTCCTTATTTCTAAACATTTAGGGTTAAAAATAAAATCAAATGCCCTTAAACAAGAAATCAGAGATAACATTGTAATCCATTATGTAGACGAGGAAGTGTTTTCTGAAGACCTTTTAGAAACCCTTAGACCCGATGAGGGTAAATCAGATTTAGAACTTCAGATAAAATTAAAACAAATGGAAATAGAAGCCCAGAAAGAAATTAAACAAAAAGAATTAGAGCTTGCAGCGGCTAGAGAGCAGAAAGAAATTAAACAAAAAGAATTAGAGCTTGCAGCGGCTAGAGAGCAGAAAGAAATTAAACAAAAAGAATTAGAGCTTGCAGCGGCTAGAGAGCAGAAAGAAATGGAAATGAAATTACAAATAGAGTTAAAAAAATTAGAGTTAGCTGCTAATGTAAGACCAGATTCTTCCCCTGCCAGTCATACTGCTGAAGCAATAAAATTTTTGAAAATAATTCCACGCTTTAATGAAGCCACAATTGACAATTATTTTCCACGATTTGAACTTGCTGTGAAAAATTTTAATGTACCTGAAACTTTGTGGCCCACTTTGCTGCAAACAGTTTTGACTGGTAGAGCTGCAGAGGTATTTTGTTCTTTGACCATTGAACAACAAAAAGATTATAATGTTGTTAAGGCCTTAATTCTTAAGGCATATGAACTTGTTCCGGAAGCTTACCGAAAGCAGTTCAGGGATTGTCGCAAATCGGATGGCCAAACCCATGTAGAATTCCTGCGGGAAAAGGAGCGACGCTTTGAGAAATGGCTCACTTCCAAGGAAATCGGCACCGACTTTGCCAAATTCAAGAACCTAATGCTGATGGAAGAGTTCAAGAGCTGTGTGCGGCTGGACGTCCGTACGCATATAGCTGATCGTGGCGAGGAAGATGTGCACAAGGCTGCAGTGTTGGCAGACGATTATATAATATCACATCAATTTGCCAAGTATACGACGGATGTCAAGCCAAAACAAGTCAAACAGCCTGAGTCCACTGCTAGCAACTCCATCAAGAACAGCAGTACAAATGACAGAAAACCTACTACAAGTAAAGCTACTTGTTCCTACTGCAAACGAGAAGGCCATAAAGTTGACGATTGCTGGAAATTGAGGAAGAGAAACGAAAAAGCTCCTTCAAAAGTCAGCGCTTGCACAGTACAGTGGTCGTCGAGGTTTACTCCCTCATCATCAAGTCATATCAAGAATACCTCGACACCACCTGTTTCAAATGTATTGACTGTACAAGATTCTCCGAAAATGTCTCCACGTTGTTCAAATGACTCAACAGCGAGTTCTTCAAATTCATCTTTACGATGTTCCAATGACTCAAACAAGAGTTTTTCAAATACATCAAGCCGATGTTCCAATGACTCAAACAAGAGTTTTTCAAATACATCAAGCCGATGTTCCAATGACTCAAACAAGAGTTTTTCAAATACATCAAGCCGATGTTCCAATGACTCAAACAAGAGTTTACCTAATACATCACACCGATGTTCCAATGACTCTATCAAGAGTTCCCATAAGACATCACCCCGATGTTCCCATGACTCTATCCAGAGTTCCCATAAGACATCACCCCGATGTTCCAATGACTCCATCAAGAGTTCTCCAAATACATCCACAAGATGTTCTAATGACTCAAGAAAGAGTTTCTCCACTGCGTCTCCTAAAGATGTCAATGACTCCAGCGAGAGTTCGACCCAAGTCCAGTCTGCATCAACCAAAATTGATGTTTTATTAGAGGATTTTAAGCCTTTCATTTCGGAAGGATTCGTATCACTACCCGGTGATTCTACAAGTCTACGACCTATCACCATTTTGAGAGACACAGGTGCCTCACAATCGCTACTTTTAGAGGGTATCTTGCCCTTGTCAAAATCATCATCGACTGGGAAGAGCATCCTGTTACGAGGCGTAGAGCTTGGATGTATAGATGTGCCTCTACATCTAATCGACATAAAGTCAAATCTCATTACTGGACCGGTTGTTGTAGGTGTCCGACCAACATTACCATTGGAAGGCATCTCGTTGCTGTTAGGCAATGACTTAGCAGGTGGAAAGGTGATAGCCGAACCCATCGTCACTCAAACACCCGACTTATCTGCCACACCCGAGGAAGACCTAGAGTTATATCCAGCGTGTGCAGTAACAAGGGCAATGAGGTTGAAAGCATCTCAAGAAGAGAACGTCATCAAAGCCAACAGTAACCAAGATGATGTGGACTTGAGCACCACATTCTTTGCTTCTCTTGAAGAAGAACCAACGCCAAATTCTGAAAAGCCGGCATCAACTCGAAAACAGTTGATTGAGGACCAAAAGAAGGATCCAGAGCTCGCCAAACTCCGAGAAACCGCAATGACATCACAAGAGGCAGAGCTAGCATCAAGATGATATGCTCTTCAGGAAATGGAAACCTCCAGACGCATCCAACGAAGAAGAATGGAGAATATGCCATCAAATCGTGTTACCAGAAAGATACCGAGCGTACATCATGAATCTGGCTCATGACACACCAATGTCAGGTCATCTCGGCATCCACAAGACATACCACAAGATTATGTCACACTTCTTCTGGCCACGTTTGAAGAAAGATGTCATCCAGTACTGCCGATCCTGTCATGCCTGTCAGATGGTTGGCAAGCCAAATCAAAAGATCCCTGTTGCTCCTCTGAAGCCGATTCCAGCCTTTGAAGAACCTTTCAGCAGAGTACTTATTGACTGTGTTGGTCCTCTCCCAAGGACAAAAGCTGGCAACCAATACCTGTTGACCATTATGTGTGCTTCAACTCGTTTTCCTGAGGCTATTCCTCTAAGGAACATAAAGGCATCAAACATTGTGAAGGCCTTAATCAAGTTCTTTACTCTATTTGGTCTACCAAAGTCCATCCAATCGGACCAAGGAACGAATTTCACGGCCAATCTTTTCAAGCAAGTCATGACTCAGTTGGGCATCAAACACTGCATGTCGAGTGCGTATCATGCCGAGTCGCAAGGCGCTCTTGACCGATTCCATCAGACTCTCAAGAACATGATCCGAACCTATTGCTTTGAGCACGAAAAAGACTGGGACGAAGGAATCCACATGCTGCTGTTTGCAACCCGTGAATCCGTCCAGGAATCGTTGGGATTCAGCCCTTTTGACTTAGTCTTTGGCCATTCGGTGCGCGGTCCCTTGAAATGTATAAAAGAGACTTTGTTGTCACCAACAGCCACTGAAGGACTTTTAGACTATGTAATTAAGTTTAAAACTAGACTTTATGATGCTTGTGTTCTGGCCAAAAATAATTTACAAAACACCCAATCCAGCATGAAAAGCTGGTATGATAGAAAGGCCCGTGTTAGAGAATTTTCTCCCGGGGATAAGGTGCTTGTATTTTTGCCCATACCAGGTCAACCCTTGCAAGCCAGATACTTTGGTCCCTATGAAATTGAGACCAAAATTAGTGACCTCAATTACACAATCAAAACTCCTGACCGTAGGAAAAAGACTCAGCTATGTCATATAAACATGCTGAAGCCTTATGTATCTCGGCCAGATGACTCAGATAAGAGTAATTGTGTTTTAAATACAGTCAAAAGTTGTTCAAATAGCCATGTTTCTCCTATTGATGATGATATTGTAAAGGAGAAATTTGGACAATACAAAATACCTAATTCTTTTGTATTACAGAATTTGGATGTAAAACTGACTCATCTGTCTTCGACAGAAAGGCCAGTTATCATGAAACTCATTAATGAATTTAATGACATTTTTTCTGATGTACCAAAACAGACTAATGTTATAATGCATGATGTAGATGTTGGCGAGGCTACTCCAGTCAAGCAGCATCCTTACAGGGTCAACCCTGAAAAACTTGCCATACTTAGGTCAGAAATCAAGTATATGCTTGAAAATGACCTCATTGAACCAAGTTCCAGTAGCTGGAGCTCCCCATGTGTCTTGATACCTAAACAGGACAAGACTTATCGTTTTTGTACAGACTACCGTAAGGTAAATGCTGTAACAAAGACCGATTCGTTTCCTATCCCTAGGATAGACGATCTCATAGATCGTATTGGTGACGCTAAGTACATCACCAAAATAGACCTACTTTCAGGTTATTGGCAGGTTCCCCTGACTGATAGGGCAAAGGAAATCTCCGCCTTTGTCACCCCTGATGGTCTGTACCAATACAAAGTGATGCCATTTGGCATGAAGAATGCTCCTGCCACTTTCCAGAGAATGATAAATGCCCTGCTTGCTGACATGGAGAATTGCCACGCATACATAGACGATGTAGTAATTTTTAGCCAAGATTTTTCTAGCCATTGTAAACAACTGCATTGTCTTTTTACTAAACTTTTACATGCAAAAATTACTGTAAACCTGAGTAAGAGTGATTTTTGCCAGGCTTCCATCCAATACTTAGGCCATATTGTAGGACAAGGCCAGGTGAAACCTGTAATGGCCAAAGTAGAAGCTATCCAAGCTTTCCCTATCCCTGCTGATCGGAAACAATTCCGAAGATTTTTGGGAATGTCTGGATATTATAGAAAATTTTGCGAAAATTTTTCTGTCATTGCCAGTCCTTTAACAAACCTCCTGAGAAAGAACGTCCGATTTACTTGGACGGATGAATGTCAGAAAGCCTTTAACCAAATTAAGCAGATATTATCTAGCTCCCCTATTTTGATGGCTCCTGACTTCGGAAAACCTTTTAGGTTAGCTATTGACGCCAGTGACACAGGTGTTGGGTCAGTCTTTTACCAAGAAGATAATTTCCAAGTAGAGCACCCTATTTGTTTCTTTTCCAAGAAATTTAATAGACATCAAAGAAATTATTCTACTGTGGAAAAAGAATGTCTTGGGTTGATTCTTTCTATTCAACACTTTGATTTTTATATCAGTGGGTCCAGATGGCCACTGGTTGTATTTACTGACCACAATCCCCTTACATTTATCCACAAAATGTCTGGCAAGAACCAACGACTTCTCAGGTGGAGTTTATTTTTACAAGAGTACAACCTAGATCTTAAACACATAAAAGGCAGCGAAAATGTTATCGCCGATGCCTTATCTAGATTGTAAAAAGTATTTTGATGTATATTTTTTTATATATATCATGATAAATACATTCTGTAATGTAAATATCATTTTTTGTAATTATTCTAAAAAGATTTCCATTTCGTGGAAATGTAAACTTTTTATTTTTAGGAGGGAGGTATTACGTATCTAGGCTTTGTTTTGTTGACGGGTAGGTTGTCTGCCCCTTGTGTAATAAGTTTTGGTCAACCCATCAATTCTGTATTGAGTAAATGTTTGTTTTTCTTTCTTGTAACTTTATATTTTATTAAACATTAAGTTGATATTTTACCTTCCGATTTCTTGTGTCATTTTTTTTTGTTATTCATTGTAAGTCTTTGATTAAATTCAGACTTATTATAAGTGACACAACTGCTTTTCTATTGTCACGTTCCCCTAGGCAAGCCATTTAAAAGTAGAATTCAATTCGTAATACGTGACAATATATATATATTTATTTATATTTATGCGGCCCCCCCATTCCCAAAATTTTTGTAATGCAGCCCTTGATAGGAAAAGGTTGCCCACCCCTGGTCTAGATCTATATAACTATTAGAGTCTATATCTAGATTATTAGAAAAATTAGATTTAACTTATCTAAACTTAGAATCTAGATCTAGAACTAATCTAGAGATCTAGAATAAATCATGAATTAATATAAATATATCAGTAGCGTAGCTAGGTTATTTGATGTCCTGTGCAGCAGTTTATCGTGATGCCCTCCAAAAAAAGTTTTAAAACAGCGAAAAGTTTATAATTTTGAAATAAAGTGTATTCATAATACAAGCATTGCTATTTCACAAAAAAAGTCGATTTTACAAAAAAAAAATATATATATAAGTGAATCTCAGGTGCTTTCTTGCCGGCAAACTATTGATAATTTAATTGAAATCTTTTTTTTCCACATGGTCTTGTTCAATAGACGACTTTGCCAAAATAGTTACCGGTAGTCGTAAATTTGTCATCGTTGATTGTAAAATTTCTTCATCAAAGTAATTTTAGAAAAAAAATGTGATTGCATGTAGCCACACTTAAAATCTATAGTAAAAAAAAATATGCGAATCATGATGGCCATATTCAGGGAATGACATTTTTTTTTATAAAACTGTAATAGATTCTTGATTTTGGAATTTTGGAGACTTGTGACAATTATTAAAGACCACAGACAAAATTCTTATTTGTCTATGTCACTGGGAGAATAATTGAGATTGATTTCCATCTGAGGGTTCAATAAAGATGACTATGATTCATATTTATCATGACATTGTTCTTATGGGTTTTTTATTTCATGAACCTATCTTCATCTTTTTTTCTTGTGGCCAATACGTCTTCAGGGGGGCACGGTGGCTAAGTGCTTCTGAAACTAGAGTCCTGGGTTTGAATGTCGGTGAAGACTGGGACTATGCATTTCGGGTTTTAGGGCGCTCCTGGATCCACCCAACTCTTATGGGTACCTGACTTTAATAAATGTACAATAATTTGTTTTTATTGTGTTGGGACATGTATGTATTCGGTCTCTCAAGAATGGATCGTACTTGGATTGTTATTTCACTCCAGAATATTTCTTTGATTTTGTACTGCCAATTCTTCAACTTGTTCGTGATGCCCACGGAGAGCCAGATTCAGCTTTAAGAGAAAACGGATGATGTCCAAGATTCTCTACAGATAATCTCTCCACATTTTTCCCTCTTGCTTATTATTAAATCTTGAGCCTTGCTGTCATTATTGTTACCTAGTCACAGACAAACTTCAAATTCCCTCCAAGCAAGTGATGTGTGGCAGAGAGGCTAAAACTGCTTAGTTACGGCTTGGCCACCTTACAATGGGGCCTGAGTTCAAATCTTGACTCTAGCAGGGTTGTGTTTACTGAGTGGTTGGAAAACTTTCTCCGAGATACCCCCTCCCCCCACTGGTCCACAAAAGAGATTGGACCATTGATATTTAGTAATTAAAAAAAACACCATGGTAAACTTGTCCATAACCAGTACATTGAAAAATGAAGTAACATTGTGTAAGGCTTAAAAAGGTGTAAAAGTGCATTGCCCTCCTAGATTTAAACAAGTCTGGTAAAATTTGATTCATTTAATTTAATTTAATTTTTTACAAAATATCAGGCATAACAAATTACCAAAACAAATAAATATGTTTTTTTTATTAATTTATGTAATTACAATGTTAGTTTTGCTGAGAACTTTTGTCCTCAATTTGATATGCCCCCCACCACTTGATGCCCAGGAAGTCCGCACCACCCACACATTGATAGCTATGCCACTGAAATATATAAAATATAGATCTAGATTATCTAGATAATAAAGTAGATTAGATTTTAGAATTCTAGATCTACTAATTATTTAAATTATTTATATTTATAGATCAATCCAGGCAATCTAGCTACCTCTACTATATAGATTTACAATTGTTATTCTACATGACATGAGTGGGTATGAGACATCTGACTCTGAGGACTATTACTAGTATTGTATAATTATTATTATAATGTTCCATTAAATATATCGATCTCTAGACTAGTCTAGACTAATCTACTACTAGAGAGATCTAGACCTATCACCTATTTAGATCTAATAGTATAGTTTCAACTATCGAATGTAATTGTAAACAATGAACAATCAAAATAATCTAATCTAGCCAGTAAGGCCAGTAGATAATTAAAGTATTATTTAAACCTAAAAGTAAACTTAAAGTTAAAGTTTAAAGGTAAGTTATTACTGTTAGATCTAATATATAGTATTACTAATTACTATTACTTACCTAATCTACAATCAGTGAATTAGATCTAGATCTATCATCTAGAATCTAGACCAGTGGTTCCCAAACTTTTTTGTCTCGTAGACCTCTTGCTATGTTTTCTGGTTTTCGGTAGACCTCCTGCTTAACTTATACTGGTACTGCATTTTTGCAAATTCACCAACTCCATTTTTAAAAGTAATTTCTAACTGTAGTGAGTCGAAGAGTAAATAAGTAATTTAAAGCTACTTTGTAAGTTATAGAGCTCTAAAGCTCTATCTTTTTTATTCATAAAATTCAAATTTATAACCAATTTAAATAACAATTGATACGTATTACTGAAACCACCAAACACACTGGAAATGTGTTGTTGTTTTTTTGCAGGTTCATCATCCATTGCGAGGGTATTTATGTTTCACATAGGAATTTGTTGTTCTATGAAGTAGTTCTTCAAACAAAAAATATTAATTAATTAATTGGTCTTAAGTATCACTGTTTTTGTATTTCTTCATCTTTCACGTCTGGCTCAAATATTGGGTCCGCCGAACTGTTTTCTTAAACAGAAGAAGGGGCAAAGTAACTGGTGTCTAAACCAGTAAGCTTTGGGAAGGAGGGACTCATTAGCCTAGGTTGCAACCCACCTATCAGGGGGAAAACAGAATTCAAATCTCTACTGCCTTTGCAGATATACCCAAACATGGGAACTGTTTCGTGGGTCAATCCCGAAGAAAAATAAGGAGCAGATGATCCTTAGGAAGTATGCAGCACATAGCGCTACACCCAGTCAGAGCGAGCCTGCGAGGCCGCTGATCCCAAACTGTATATGTTGTTTGCAAAGAATTACATAAGAAGCTTTTGTTATAACTCATACCACTGATGTGCCTACTGTATTGTTGCTTAAAGAAATGTGTTTAAAATAATATCAGATGTACATTTGTGTAAAATAGTTTTTAAAACTACTTTAACAGCTGGTAAAATCAATGATTTATCTATGGTGTTGTCCGTATATGGCTATAAGTAAAGAGATCTTTTAAGACCCGCGCACACCATCATCTTCTCTATATGACATTGAAGAGAGATTTTGTGGACTAAACTTTTATCTTTGGGATTTCTAAAATTTTTCAAATCTTTATCTTTTTATCAGGGTGCATTGATCCTCCAGCATGATTATTCATATCATCATAAAAAGGCACTTAGGCAATCGCTTGTTTGAAAATTAAGAAATGAATTCCAATTTTAAATAATTAACGCTGTATATAATCTACATTTATTTTAGTTACATGTAGAAAAAATTAAGCTATTTAAATACGTATTGAAATTAAATATAACAATTTTTCATTTGAATAGCAGGATAAATATTGAAAGGATTAACTAAGTTACAAATCATATATTAGTTACTTTAGACAGTTTAGTATAATTTGTGAATGAAATAATTACATTGATGAGATGTGAAAATAAAAGTCCCGACCTGCTGAAATTAAATCCATTTTCGTAGACCCCCATGGACATCTCATAGACCCCCAATTTATTTTTTCACTTTCGTAGACCCCTTGGAACTCTTCATAGACCCCTGGGGGTCTATATAGACCACTTTCAACTTTGGGAATCATTCAATCACTGATCTAGACTCTAGTCTAGATCCTACTTAATAAATTATTAATTAATAAAACGGCAAGAATAAAACTATCTAGATCTATGTCTATATTCTATAACTATATATCTAGAAAAATTGACCTTTACTTTTTTTAATAGTTGATGATAACTCAGAAACACGATCTATAATTCTAATCTAGATCTAGATCTGTATATATATCTAATAACATTGACAATAAATTGATTTTTTAATTGTTTTTTTTAATGTTCCAAGAGGGAGTAACTCTCAATTTCGAAAATTAAAAAAATAAAAATAAAATCATGAATAAAATCTTATTAAAGGGGAAGAACTTAATTTTTTATAGCCATATCTATCAGTACGCAAGATTTGTTTCCCTTAATAAATATCAAATGTGTGTAAAATGTTTTACATGTTTCAGATGTTCCTTCAGAGTTGAAGATAGTTTACTTCCTAGTCCAAACCTCCCGCAGGACGACGGGGGATGGGAGAGGGCAGGGTTTGAACCCTGGACCATCGATAAATCCGAACGACAGTCCAGTGTGCAAACCGCACGACCAGGCAGCCATGTGTCTGTGTCTGAATTAGCCATGTAAAAATGTTTCTGTTAAAACCACTGTAGGCTATTCTTCTCTATATTATAGTGTACTCATTCGCGCCCGCAGGATTTTTTGCAAGGGGGTGTCTTACGTTTTGCTATATGAAGAGACTCTTTTAACAATATTTCAACACACAACGTCAACGTCATAGTTTAAAATTAATTTAATCTTCATGAACATTATCAACACTATTTAGTTTCTAGTCCTCCATTTTGGTTCTCTTCCCCTTTCAACACGCATTCGCACCATTCCACATTTACATTTACAATGGCACGTAACGCCCCCTTTGTTCAACAAGTTCGATGTACATCGAACGTCCAAAATACAAGACACCAAATATATTATCAGACTATTAAAAAATATATATGTCTTCTCTGTAACATAGAGAACCATAAAGTAATAAACAAACAAAATCATGCACAATGTCATGTTAATACCAATACAATTCTAACGTCAAATAACAATTATATTCATCACAATTATAACTGTTATTATGAGCAAACAAACCAAGTCAATCTTGATCCATGCATATTCTACCCCCAACAACATAGCCCGGCATATAACTAACTCACCACACTCTTAATACCATAGATTCAAACCGAATGCCAATTTACTTCTTAGTATCATTCTAGTCTTGACGTTTCTTTTTATGTATTTCTACCACACCATTTCGATAATTTTCTTACAAATGTAATTTTAATAGAATAATTATAATCAAACAAAATCCAAACAAAATAAAATACACTGTACAAAATCTACATATGCTACTTTCTACAACTTATACATTGTCACATTCCCTATCCTGCCTTTACAAAACTTCTATATTGTTGTAGCCTTAACATCTATGTATATGTTACAATGAGATATAATTCATTACAAATATATTTGCTCAGTGTAGACAAAACAGACGTTAATGTAGAAACGGAAAGTAAAGCCGTGTTCTGTACTAACTCCCCCACCCCAAAAAAAAAAAAAAACAATATGGGTTTTACTCGGTGCGCCTTTCGACTGCCAATTCTCGACAGCACCAGCTCAATACCAAGTTTATCTGCCAGCAGTCTGCCACACTTGGTCAAGTTAGTTTTAATTATGTCAATCAGACTGCTGATGTGCTGTTGAGCGGCCACTATGTTAAGATGGAATGACTGCAACATCAGGGAAACTGGCTCAAGAACAGATTAATAACTGACGACAATGAAAAGACTAATCAAAAACATACGAGGAGCAGGCACTTAATAAACATTTGCAGTTTGCCACGCTTCACGCAGCCGTTATTTTAAGATTAGCCAAACAGTCAAAGATTTTCTCAGAGTTGTGACCGAAATCGCGAATGTAGGCCTATTCGTATTTCTCAATCTACTAAGTCTTACACAATTGAGGTAAAGTTAGCACCAACGCTTAGGACTGTTCCGGAAGAGATAGTAGGCCTATCCTTGATGACACAAATAGCATTAGGCTACGTATATCTGAAACACCATTTGGGTCATTGTTAACAAGGTTAAGTGAGACGCACAATGGACCAAGGCTGCTATTGAATATTTTTCATGAACCCTTTGCTGAACACAGTTCTGAAGGCTAGCCATCACGGGGCAACCATCGTAGCCTTGGCCGAATAGTTTGTCCATAATGTATTTATTGATAATGACACTAGACAGAAAGTGCGTCTCTCTGAACATCAGGTACAAAGCCAATGAAGTCTTCTCGAATGCAATATCCATCAACAAACCGAACGCCCAAAGACAAGGCCTTAGATATCTCCAGTTTCATCAACAAAATACCCAGCCAATGCAGTTTTTTCATGACGTATTTAATTGTTTGTTTCTTACTAATGCCAGTGCTCTGTTTCGACTCGGACGACAGTGAAGAAAGTTCTTATATCCTCTGCCATCGTAACCTGGTGCACTTGTTTAACCTGCTATTTATCGAGCGCTTAAACCACAACTTCGTAAGACGCAAATACATTTACCAAGATGACTGTACTCTTCACTCTTGTTCAAAGAAATTTTAAAATGTATCACATCGAAAGACAGCTGGGAAGGATTTCTCCTCTAGTGCAAAAAAAAAAAAACGAATAAAAAAAAAACATTTATCTTATTCTTATCTTCTTATATAATACAGACGTTACTTCAAAAAAGAAGATGATTACGTCCTAGGCGGTATTCTAGGCCTAAATAGAACAATAACTTTTAATTATGTACAAATGAAAACAATCGTCACGACTAACGTGCTATAGAACATTTCACTCCCTTTATAGTGCAAATAATTGTAAGCCTATAAAAAGCGTACATTGTCGGCCATCAGCTGATTAGCCTATTCTATTTTATTACAGTAATAGCTTATCCTTAAAATCCAGATAGTTTCGCGTACATTCTTGACCATCAATTCCTGATAAGCTAAGGCTAGTCTACTACAACAGTACTTCAGTGGAAGCACTACTTGTTCAATTGCTACTTAGAATTTAGAATTAATTTGATGGTGCAAAAATTAGCATGAATTTGACTACTTAGAATCCAAGGTGATGCAAGTGCACCCCCTTGCACCTCCATGAGGGCGCCCATGAATTGTGTACTCCTAATCTAAATATAGACATATGTAAGGTTGTGACCAGAACTTACTATCTGCCTGGTCGTGCGGTATGCGCGCTTGACTGTCGTTCAGTTGTCTCGATGGTCCTTGGATCAAACCCTGCCCACTGCCATCCCCTGTCGTCCTGCGGAAAGGGGGAGGGGTTGGAGTAGGAAGTAAATCATCTTTAACTCTGAACTCAACTCTGAAGGAAAGGCCGAAACATGGAAAACATTTTACAAATATCATATAACTTACAAACATTGTTTGATTATGTCGACCCTGCTGGGCTTTGTCCGAGAGGTGGGGTTGTCTACGAAGGTTTGATTTGTGATAGGGCAAAGAAATTGTGAAAATGTAATATTTACAACAGATTTTTCATTAAATTAATAAATTTGTGTTATCTTAACTGTGAATAGAACTTGTTTTTAAGGACTTAACTGTATAAATGTAGCTCTTGTAATACGAATGGAGAATAACCCCTGGGGGATTACGGGCACGACATGGCCTAAATTGTGCCGATGTGTCAAAAACCCTGAATACAAATACAACTAAAACCATCACAGACTCACATAGGCGGCGCTGCCTGGGGGAAATGGATTCTACGACAAATCGTTCACCCGACTATTCGCTCACTCGACATATCTCACCGACAACCGGGTCACCGACAGTTTGTTCACGACGAATAGTTTACACCACAAATCATCCACTGGATATTATATTTTCGTCGCGTGTTTATGTGATTACATTAAAAGTACATATAGAGGAATGAATGGATTGATAGCCTATATCCAGGCCCACCGCTGCCTTTTGTGCAATGTGTGAATTGCACACAGGCGGCTGAATGTAAGGGGCGACCAAATCATTGTTCCAATATTCCAGGGTTACTTTTATTTTTTTAAATTTTTAGTAAAATAATAAAAACAATTACTCAAATATTTTAATATTTTATAGAAATTCGAATTATTCCCCTTGGAGACTATTAAAACAATAACAACAACAACAACGATATTCTTCTAATTTGGAAACTTTGAATCAGAAACAAAATGAAGAGGCGCGCCAGGAATTCTTTGGGTTTTTTTCCATGGGCGCCAAATTATCTCTGACCTTGAATTTTTGAGAGTTAGCTGTAATATTTGTTTCAAATGACGCTTACAGAAGCAGAGCAGTGAAAACATTTTTTTTCTTATTACATATACATATTGTTGTTTAGTCAAATAAACCGCCTTTTAAGTAGATCTAGTAATTAAAAACTCAACGTTATAAACATTTTCACTTTTATGTTAAATGGCAATTATTAAAGCGTAGAATATTTTTTCGGGGTCATTGCAGTTGTAGATCTACATTAAGTTGAAGACTACTGGCTGTTTGGAGAAACAAATTAAGCCAACCACCGACCAACAACAAAAGAGTGTGCGGCGAAGAAAGGTTTTATTTCCATTGTTGTTACAAAAATTAATTACCAATGTTTATAAATGAAAATATCACAAGAAAGAGACGACGTTTCATCTTTTAAAAAGACCTTGTCATATGTACACTGTTTTCGCGATAGGCGCATGCAGCAATATGGGTTAAAACTTTTTTGAAGAAAACATTTCAAAACGTCTCCGCTAGTGTTATTTTCCTGGACTTTCTTATCTGAGTTTAGTCGAATATCTTTTGACTATTGTCCTAAATAGTGATGATTTTTGTGTGAAAAAAATTTCCGCCACAAAGACTTCTTACTTATCACGAAAATGATTTTAAAAAGATCGCGCCCATTACAGATGTCCGTGTCACCGTGTGCTATAAGTGAATGATAAGGAATATATGACCCTAAATTAGGGTCATAAAATTCTGAAAAGACATGAACATAAGGCAGAAAGAATATTTGAAAACGAAACACTGGTCTTGAAAAGAAAAATAATGGATGCAACACATTAAGGAATGCATGGTTTTGAAAAGCAGACTTGGCTTAGCAGTCCGACACAGCATGGATTATTATCGGCAATGTATCGCTTTTAAAGGATACACAAGTTTGCTTTTTTAACACACAGACACACACACAAAGGGTCAACACAAATGATCTACAAAAATGAATTTAAATCAATGGGCGCTTTTGGTACAAGCTCAGTCTTAATACATTTTTTTCTAGAAAAAAAAAGGGTGAAGGGGGGGGGGGGGGGCGGCATTTTTTAAATTTCGCACGCAGGCGGTCACAACTCTAGCGGCGGCCCTGCCTATATCTACAACTTTTGTTGTTCTTATTTTTTTTTTAAATTGGTAAAACATAGTGATATGTGATAAAAATTAGGTGGAAAAAAACAACCTTGTAATCTTACAGCATTGTTATAAGCTAGCTTAATAATTTATATGGACCCTAACTAAACTCTAGGCAGCATGTTCATTATCACCATGTAGGCCCACTTTTACACTCGAGCTCATGTCCGCCATGTAGTCTTGTTCGCTCCGCCCATATGTGTTTATATTATTAATTGCGGTCCAAATGTTTAATTAACATACCCATTCCTTCATGCCTTCCCCTAGGACAGTGACTCCCAATGTGGTCTATATACTTCCTAGGTGTCTACGAGCGTGAAAATGAATTGGGGGTCTATGAGATTTTAATCGGGGTCTACATATCTATGACCTACATATTATTCCGATCTCGTGCTAACAAAAGCCGTTGTCCTCAGACGGTCTATTTTTATATATTTTCATTTTCAGCTAATGTTTGAGGATATTCTGAATAAGGTAATAATTCAATTGATAATCAATCCATATGATGATGATTTATGAAAAACGCATGTAGGCCTAATAATAAAAGAACTGTTGGGAATAAGTAGCCTACTAATGAAAAGCTTAAAGTACAATTTTAAACAAATGGATATCTGCTTCAAGACTTATCAGAATATCATCACAAAGTTTCTAATTGTTATTTCATCTTCATATCTAGTAGAATAAAAAAGTTTCAGCAAGATTAGGCCTACTGTCGCAGTTAGTTTTGTAGTAATACTGTCCACAATCTAATAGCACCGATTTCCTCACTAGGCAATGTCGTCATTTGTCTCATTTTAATTTGTGCAGTATTTTTTCCCTTGTCGCCTTGTGATTTTTTATGTCACCTCATGTTGTTCTTTTTGTACGTTTGGTGCATTCTCGCCATCTTGCTCTTTAGTTGCAAGCTGTATCTTTCGAGAGCTTGAGTTTTGTCCTTAGCTTTACGTTTCTTGGCAGCCTTAACGATTGCTTTGAATGTATTCCTAGAGGAATATTTGACTCCTGTTTAGGGTGAATTTCGTTTCATATTGTAAATATAATTTTAGCAGGGCATCGTTCGTATTTGTAATTGTAGTTGTAGATTAGAAATCCGACATTAGTTTAGTCCATTAAGATCTCTGTTATTTGTTGTCTATACGTTTTTAGTGTTGGTGCTACATTTTGGTATTGTGGTGCTACATTTTGGTATAGTGGTGCTACATTTTGGTATTGTGGTGCTACCCTGGACATCATTAGTGAACATTCTTCTTGGTTAAAAGATCCTTGTATTATCATGAACGTTGTTCTAGAGCAGGTTGAACTGAGTCTGTTACAGTCTTGTCTGGAGTTGGAACACTGAAACGTTATTGACGTCAATAGTATCAGACAACATACTAGAAGGTGTTTGTTTTGTTTGGTTTAAATACTATTGAAGTATTTCATTGAACTGAAATTATGAATTGTTCACTTATGTCATATGTATTTGGATGTACTTTTCATTCACATTAGTCATTTGTCATGCTATTGTACTTATATTATTGAATTAAATTTAAAGTTTGATTGTAAATCATCATACACATCGTCAATTAATGTATGTACAGCTGGGTGTGTATGGTGTGTGTGTGTGTTAGGCTGAACTTCGTCCTCTTTTTTTATGTAACCATTCAGTTTGATACTCGAGTTAACAGAAGCCTGCGTGGACCAGAGTCACAGTGTGTGTAAGGCATTCAATTTGAGACTCGAGTAAACATCAGCCTGCGTGGACCAGAGTCACAGTGTGTATAAGGCATTCAGTTTGAGACTCGAGTAAACATCAGCCTGCGTGGACCAGAGTCACAGTGTGTGTAAGGCATTCAGTTTGAGACTCGAGTAAACATCAGCCTGCGTGGACCAGAGTCACAGTGTGTGTAAGGCATTCAGTTTGAGACTCGAGTAAACATCAGCCTGCGTGGACCAGAGACACAGTGTATGTAAGGCATTCAGTTTGAGACTCGAGTAAACATCAGCCTGCGTGGACCAGAGTCACAGTGTGTGTAAGGCATTCAGTTTGAGACTCGAGTAAACATCAGCCTGCGTGGACCAGAGACACAGTGTATGTAAGGCATTCAGTTTGAGACTCGAGTAAACATCAGCCTGCGTGGACCAGAGTCACAGTGTGTGTAAGGCATTCAGTTTGAGACTCGAGTAAACATCAGCCTGCGTGGACCAGAGACACAGTGTATGTAAGGCATTCAGTTTGAGACTCGAGTAAACATCAGCCTGCGTGGACCAGAGTCACAGTGTGTGTAAGGCAGTGCAGTTCAAGACAGGACAGCGAGTAGACCGGGACTGTTAGTCTGCCATGAAGTCCGTCCTTGTGGAGTCCTGAAGTGAATGTACGAGTCCAGGAAGAGATAGAGACAGTAGAATTTATTAATTTAGTACGGTGATGTGCAGTATAGCATTTTTAGTGTTGATGTATTGCCAATTGTGTCATATTGGCTGTTTTAATTGATCATAATTACAGCACCAGATTATTTGAAGCCTTATCGTCAAGTTATAAATGTGTTAGATGTGCTTTGTTGTGTTTAGCAGTGTTTACAGAAGGCCTGATTAGGAGAGATCGTAACAATACTGTCGGTGCGTAAGTTATGGCATTCTAGCACCAATGTGTATTAAGTGCACAATTTTTGAACGCACTTTCTTTTTGTTGACTTGCTTGTAAGCTGATGGAGTGTTTTTGTTATGCTGGTGTAACGTTTGTTGAGATTCTTCTGTGTTCCCCTGTTTAGGGTGAGTATCTAAGGCATGACTGCGTTTCGCAGTTGTTTCGATGCCATAGTGATAGTCTACTAGACCTTTTTAGTTTGTCTTTACTTTGTCTTTACAGGGAGTTTGTATGGGAGTGGAAGTCTACGCTGGTGACTAGAGATAGCAGTGTTTTGTGTTGTGGTTTTGAACATTAATGTGTACGTTGTTGGATAGCAAGGTGTAGAATTTTTGTTTAATTAATAGATCCGAAATATTAGAATGTTCATCATAACTTAAATTCCTATCATTAAACATTTACATTATCAACAGTGAGTCACTTATTTATTGCAAGCACGAAGGTGCCTGGTTGAATGTCAGGGGCCCGGGCAAACGAGCTAAGGCCTTAACACAACCCTGACAAATACTATAGTCTCTAGTATATATTTTTTACGCATTGAACATTTTTATAGGTAATGGTTCATTGTCCGAGAAAGTTGTATTACTTGTAGATAAGTGAATCTTCTGCGTGTCCCACTCCGTGCAGCACTTCAACAAATAGTACATCATTGACCGTTAATTCTTCAAGTTGGACAGAAGTCCTAAAAGCTGAAAAATATTACAACAGTTTAATAATTGTATCCATTTAGGTAAAAAAAAAAATCCTGTTCGTCTCATGCGGCGAAGATGTTGATTCGTCATTACTCTCATTTGTTTTTTTCTTATATCTGACTCTTTGCTCCTTGAGTTTCTCATCCACGTTCATTTCGGAAGCAATTTTCTTTGCTGTGATCACTGCATTAGAGAAACCGGCTTCCCGGTACTTTCTTAAAAGAAAACGCTCGCTATCTTATAATAATATAACTTCTTTCACTATGCGCAGTTCATATTTCCGAAGCTAAATTTAAAAGCTTTATCTTATAAAATACAAACGTTACTTCAAAAAAGATGATTACGTCCTAATCGTGTCACTAGGTCAATCTAGTCATGCATGGTCATCAATGACTTAAGTTCTGCCAAGCCCTTAGTTTTCCTGGCTGACTCAGGCAGCCCATTTCATACTGTAATAGGAGTATTTGTACACATTGGTCATAGAAAATGGAAGCTACTGTGGTCTCTTGACTTTTGCAAATTCCACTTTGTCGAAGACTACACAACGGGTTACAAAAGAATTATTGAAAAATATACCGGTTTTTAGTAAAATGACTGATTCAAACTAACTGATAAAATTACACTTAACATAAGCTTTGTTTTTTTTTAAGTTTTTTTTTTTTTCTATGGCAAACTTATGTAACATTAAAATGATTGTACGTACCGTTTCCTTGTATACTGTAATGCGACATAGTATACAGCAGGACACATGAAACAATTGCACACCATTTTTCGAGAACGTTTCCTCTGATTCCAACAAGTGGCTCCATTGGGAATTATAAAACCTCGGAGAATTTGTAAAATGTCCATGCAGTAAGAATTAAAGTAACATTGCAGAGAAAGCTAAAACAAGGCTTTATTAAGCTAGAACGACACACGAATTGACGAAAGATACTTAGACAATGACACGCTAGATCAATGTTGTGAACAATCCAGACAAGTATCTACAATTTCACCACAATCTATCATGTGTCGAGATTGTGTGTTTTTTTTTTAAACTTTGCCTAACTTACCTAGCTCTTACCTTGAGTCCACGGATGAGAGATTTGGTCTTCCAGTAAAAATTCATACAGAGGTCCATTAAATCACATTTGTGTATTGTGAGACACTGCTCTTAGCGTCTGAGTTCCCCATCCTAGCAAGGCCGGAGGCCGAGCGCAAGAAATTCCTTTGTGTTTCTATACCGTATCTAAACTAAAAATTAAAAAAGATGCCACCGCAGCAAACAACCTCTTTGCAAAACAACGTAGTAGATAAGAATAATCCTCCATATGTGCACTACGGGTGAGGATTATGTTAGCTAGAATGTACCACAGAGGAAATGTCTCTATTCCCGTTAATCTCTTTCCCACGAAAGGGACTCAAGTCAGTAGTGGGAGAACTCAAAAGTGTGTCTAAGCTTCACAAGTCGATGGAACTTCTTGTAAAAGTAGATCGCAAGATACACTCTGATAAGCTTTTAAGATGCAGAAGACGCTTTGATCTCCAAGTGGAAGTCATGCCACGCAAGCAGAGGTGTAATCAGCTCTAGGGACCTACTGGAATGTTCCGAGAAGGAAATAGTGGAGGGCATTGAAGGAGTCACACATGCCCTGCGCATTACCAGGCGCAGGGATGGTGAGGAGGTCAAAACCGCCACTATTATCCTCACATTCGGAACTAGGACACCGCCAGAGTATGTGAAGGCAGGATACCTACGAGTTCCAGTGAGGCCCTACATACCTAACCCCATGAGGTGCTTCAAGTGCCAGGGTTATGGACACGGCGCGACAATCTGCAAGAGGAACACTGTGTGTGCCAGATGTGCTGGACAGGGTAATGAGGACAAGGGCTGCACAGCCCAGTTCAAATGCCCAAACTGTCACGCTGGCCACTCAGATTACTCCAAGGACTGCCCTGTGTGGAAACAGAAGGTTGCCGTGCAAGAGTACAAGGCAAGAAATGGATGTACCTTCAGATAGGCAAAATCGGCTGTATTGGCCCTACCCAAGGGCCAATTCGGCTTGACAAGGACCTACGCCCAGTCTGTTGCTAAGATGGGAAGATCCATAGCCACACAGACGGACACATTGACCCCACCACCCCCTCCTCCAACTCAGAAGAAAACACCGCAAAAGAACACACTTCCGAAGAGGCAAGAAAGCCCTGTTGTCATGCTAAAGAACAGGTTCTCTGTGCTCGCTGATGAGAGCATGGAGACTGAGCAGCATGTCAAAACCAACACTCCGGGAGATCCCGGAGACATCATGTCTGACACAGGTTCTCCTCAGAGAACCCAGCCAGACACCCCAACCTCTACTGAATTAGAGGTTATCCAACTCCCTAAGGGGAGAAATCAAAGCGAAGAGGATGCCCGAGGTGAGGGAGGAGGAAATAAGCTCCGCTTTAACCAGAAGGATCTCCCCTCTCCAGAGAGAAAGACTTCCCCCAAAAGGGGGTTGTCTTCCTCTCCATCCAAACCCAAGAATAAAAAACATAGGTCACTGGAATAAAGGGAAACCCCTTCAGGGGCCTTCCAAGGCCTAATAGCTCCAAGTAGGTCATTTGGAATAAGCCATGGTTTCCAGAATTGTACAGTGGAGCTGTAGAGGCATCAAGGCCAATTATGAGGAAATGCAGCTACTGATGGACTCTGAGACTCATGTAGCTGTCGGCTTACAGGAAACATTTCTGAAGGATAGCATCAGTTCCGAAACTACAGTGCCTACAGCAAGAATGTTGAGGATGCAGAGAGAGCATCAGGTGGAGTCTGTATCTTTGTGAAGGACAGCGTCCCCCATGAGAGGGTAGAACTACAGACCACACTACAGGCCGTAGCAGTTAGGATAACCCTACACAAGGTTATCACTTGCTTCAGCCTGTATCTACCACCAGGCGCTCCATTAAATCCAACAGACATGGAGGACCTATTGAAACAACTCCCCCGGCCTTATCTAATCTTTGGGGATTTCAATGCCCATAACACCATGTGGGGATCCAACAATACTGACACAAGAGGTCGTATGCTGGAGGAGCATTTATGGCTGCATTTATAAAGAATCCTTCCCAGGAAAACCTAAAGCTATTCAGGATAGCTAGAGCAAAGGCTAGACAAACAATACGGTCAGCCAAAAGGAATTCCTGGAGAAGTTTTGTCGGCAGTCTGCTAGAGCGGTTTGGAAGGCAGTAAGGCGAATCAAATGGGAAAGAATCAAATGCAATAGGGCATTTGAAAAACCAAGGACGAACTGTCACGCCCCCCCCAGAGAAATAGCTGACCGCCTTGCATCCTTAATAGCAGAAAAGTCATCCACTGCACACTACACGCCAGAGTTCCATAAAGTCAAAACCAGAGAGGAAAGACACCCCATTGATTTCAGGTCAGAAAACAACAAAGACTAGAATACACCGTTCTCGCTTGAGGAACTGAGAGACTCGCTGGACAAGTCACATGACACAGCGCCTGGAGAAGATGAAATCCATTACCAATTCCTCAAGCACCTTCCAGAACTCTCATTGGTAGTCCTGCTAGGGGTCTATAACTGTGTGTGGCAAACAGGCGCTTTCCCAAACAGCTGGAGGAAAGCCACAGTTATACCGATACCTAAACCGGAAGAAGACGGCTCTGACCCAGCTAACTATCGACCAATAGCACTAACAAGCGCATCTGCAAAACCATGGAAAGAATGATTAACAGTAGGCTGGTTTGGTACCTGAAGAGGAATAAAGTGATCTCCAGCTACCAGTGCGGATTCCGGTAGGAGCGGACAACAACTGACCACCTAGTTAGGTTGGAAGCTTATATTACTCAGAAGAGAACATCTAGTTGCTGTATTCTTCGATATAGAAAAGGCATATGACACAACCTGGAAACACGGCATTCTACGTGACCTGGAGCTTATGGGGCTTAAGGGACACCTCCCCCGCTTTGTGGGGGAATTCCTAAAGGACCTAAAATTTCAGGTTCGAGTGGGCAACTCCATTTCTGACACTTATGACCCGGAAATGGGTGTAACCCAGGGCATCATTCTGTCAGTCACCCTGTTCAACATTAAAATAAACAGCATCATAAATGCTCTGTCCCCTGGCATAGAGTGCTCTTTGTATGTTGATGACTTTGTCATTTTTACTTATGGGGAAAACATGAACACCTTAGAAAGAAAATTACAATTAAGTTTAAATAAAATTCAAAATTGAGCAAATGATAATTAATGGTTGGAAATTTTCGGACTCTAAAACATTTTGCATGCATTTTTTGTAATTTAAGGGGACCCCACCCAGATCCTGAAATATTCATACACAAAAAGAAGATCCCTGTTGTAAAAACTACAAAATTTTTAGGCCTCATCCTAGATTCCAAAATTTTAATTTCTCCCCCACATTAAGGAACTTAGGAAAAAATGCCAAAGGTCATTAAACATACTTAGAGTACTCAGCCATACGGACTGGGGGTCTGAAAGAGATACCTTGCTGCTGCTATATCGGAGTCTAATCCGATCAAAATTGGACTACGGATCCATAATATATGGAGCAGCAAGGAAGTCTTTTCTAAAAATACTGGAACCAATACAAAATGCTGCCCTGCGCCTCTGTCTCGGCGCGTTTCGTGCATCACCAATCCCAAGTCCCCATTTAGAGGCTGGAGAACTCCCCATGGACATAAGAATGAAAAAGCTTGCAATGCAGTACATAGTCAAGCTAAAACCCAACCCCACGAACCCTGCTTTCGACTCCATATTCAATCCTACAAATGCTAAACTATACATTCGAAGGTCCAACGTCAAACAGCCGTTGGGACTTTGAATGAGAGAATCCATCCAAAATGTAACCCCACCCATTGACCAAATTTCTAAAATAGAAACCCCACAGAATCCTCCTTGGCTAATGAATAAACCCAAATTAAATTTATCCCTCTTTAATTTCAAAAAAAGAAAATACAGACCCAAGCATACTACAAGTCCACTTTAGGGAACTGCAAGAGAGCTACAGAGATTGTGGCACCATCTACACTGACGGATCCAAAATTGATGGAAAGGTCGCATGTGCCTGCTACTTTCGGAACAAAACAATCTCCCGTAGACTTCCTGATGGATGCTCAATCTTACGGCCGAATTGCATGCACTATCGCTCGCACTTATGGCCGTCAAATCTGCATTGCAAGCTCTGGGGCGGATGAAGACTGTCATTCCATTGGTATATAAGTGCCTAAAGCTGTTGGACCAAATAACAGCCGGCCATAGGGATGTCCGCTTCATCATGTGGGCATAGAGGGAAACGAAGCCACAGACAGAGAAGCAAAGAGAGCCCTAAATCTAGCGGTGTCAGGAACCCAAATTCCCTGCTCGGACCTGAGACAAAGTATTGCCCCTGCCACCTATCGAGAGTGGCAGAACCGATGGGAGGCTGAGACTCACAACAAACTTAGGCAGATTGTGGCGGATGTTGGGTGGCGGCCCACATCTAAGGGTCTGACAGGGCGTGGTAGGATTGGCCGCACCTACATCACGCACTCTTTTGCGCTGAAGAAAGAGGAACCCCCACTTTGTGAGTATTGTGACTCTCGCCTCACCGTGGAACATATCCCCATTGACTGCCCCAGGTACCAGGATGTCAGGGAGAAATATTTTAGAGCCACTAACTTAAAAACACAATTGACAATGTCGACCCTGGGAAGGTGCTGGGCTTTATCCGGGAAGTGGGGTAGTCTACGAAGTTCTGATTTATGAATTTGTAAACATGTATTATTTACATTAGATTTTTACCAAATTATTAAATTTTTACTACCTTTACTATTTTAACTGTGAATAGACCTTGTTTTTAATAATTTAACTGTTTAGAATTTAGCCCTTGTTGTGTAAAGGGAGAGTGATCCTTGAAGGATTGCGGACACGACATGGCCTAAATTGTGCCGATGTGCCTAAACTCAAAACTCAAACTCAAACTCACTTTTGAACAAAATTATGATTTACGACTTAAAGATCTACAAAAAGCAATGACATAATACGAGACTCGTAGTATTACAACTATAGGAAATAAAACATTTTATTTTAGAAGGGTAATGCTTTTATTTTTATCTGTTGATTACGACTACAGTTAGATCTATACATTTCTAGTGAATTTCAAGTGCCCTATGTTTTTCGTAAAATTACATCACAAATCTCATCACAAAGAGAAAGATTGATTTTATTAAGCTGACACAGATCTAGTGATGACGTAATCCCCTTTCTCCTAGCCGGCAGTCCTAAGTGGAGTCTACTGTCTACAAGCAGGGCCAGCCTTACGTAATTGGAGTTAAAACGAATTGGGAGGCCAATGCAAAGAAGTGAACATAGTGGCCTCAAATGAAATAGAAAAGCAAAAAATTAAGAACTAAAATAAGCAATGAATTATAAACGGTCCTGTATTAGCTGTATCTAGGAATTCACATAGCGCCGATGGCAAAAATGTGCTTCATGAATGATTCATGATCACCAGACTAGAAATAAGGTTTCCACATGTCAACACAAGGAAGAAACAATGGTCTTCTAACAGATGTCATCTAACAAGTAGATCTCAATATTTGGGAATAAACCTTGAATCATAGTAGAGACTTAAAATTAGAGCTAGGCGAGAAGACAGAGATCCATAGAGAACATTGAGTTCTGCTTGACATTTGATTCACGTTTCGCAATTTTTTTTATCTTAAAAAATTCTTGAATCTTTGCGACACCTAAATCAATCGGTCAGGGCGGCTGCCTATTTTGCTTGTGACTAAGGACAGTCCAGCTACAAGATTGGGGGGTGGGGGTTATAGGTCGAGTGTAACTTGATCAAGAAAAAAAAAACAACTACTCCTCTATTAGGTACCGTACACTCCCGGGTTCGCTGTTCTGCCTCATCGTGGCACCCGGGTGGAAACGGCTGTTTGAGGAGATAGCTAGGCGAAATGAATGGCAAAACATAACTCCCGTGGGGATGCCCACGGGTAGACGAGAGTCCACCCCTTGCACGGGCGGGGTTGTAAAAAAGTCCTCACAAAAAACTGTCACACATCTATGCGCCGTTCCTCAAAGGACCGTTCCATAAATGGCGAGTCCCCCACGGTTAGCTTGGTACAAAGAAGGAAGATGACGGAGGCTCCCAGTGCTCCTAGGCCTTCGGCCATGTGTCGGGGGCTGAAGACATTGGATACAGCAATGCTTTATATAGGCACTGACTCGGGTCGCTCTCAATCAGAACTGTGCGTTCACACAGGTTTTTTTTTTTTTTACTGTTCTGGCTGGACGACCAAGCAGGTTTTTTTTCAAACTTAGAGCTCGAAGAGCCTTCGGCTCAGCTCTTACGGACATTAAACGGTACCGTACACTAAATTTGTTGAACAATGTCTGGTTGGGGGTGGGTAGCGATTCCGCCCCCCCCCCCACCTTGTCGATGCGTAGGTTATGGCATTCTAGCACCAATATTTATTAAGTGCACAATTTTTGAACGCACTTTCTTGGTTGCC